>CADDXX010000229.1:829311-905634 GCA_902810485.1 Alauda arvensis
GCAAGACTGGAAATGGCCATTAAAACAAATTCTTGTTTCATAATTTCCACCTGTTCCCCAGGTGTTGGGGRAACTCTATATGGCAGGGAATTCAAGCCATGAGTCAAACAATTATAACACAAACATTATCATTCTAATCAAGGAAGCCTCTTCTGAAATAAACTATGAAAGTAGAGGAGAAATTTTATTTCTTCTTTAAGCTACTGTTCAGGAAGGCATTTAATAATTTTCAGGCTCAGTGACTGCAGTGTGTCTTACACATATGTTAAAGTGTTTTCTTGACTAGAGGCATATTCCCAGTGAGAGGCAAGTACCCATGGACTGTGTGCCTTGGTCCACAGGCCTCCTCTTTGGTCTGAATATGTATTTGCTGCTACAATACAGTTATTTTTAATACCTTTTTCATTGGTCACTTGGAGCCCAATGGGCTGCTGCTCTGACTGCTGGGTTTGGGAAGAGAAGGAAATKATTGTATCCTACACTTTCCCTAATCTCTCTGAGTCTGGGAGAATGTATTTGCTGATGGTAGTTTGGGTTGGTGATAGCTGGGGATCAAGAAGSCATACAATTTGTGAGAACACAATAGTGGTGCACTGAAATGCTGTGGTGTATTTTGGACAATTTTATAGCAAGGCTGGATCATGTTGTCATTTCAGTAGCATCTGCTGAATCTGGAGGGGAGGACACCAGTGTGATGGTGATTTTTGTCCTTTGCAGTGATTTCTGACCAACAGATTACAAAGGAAATACTTTCTATTTCTTTTTCTGGTCTTGTAAATCCCCTGCTGAGCTGTTTGTTTTCACATTGTGCTGCCCTTGGAAAGGCCCTTTTAGCTGGGACTTTCCTGATCTGTTATGAGGAGTCCCAAATAAGTGTTTTTAATCAAAGTAGAGCAGACAGGGAAATGGTGGGAGAGGAAAGACATGGAACAAAAAATTCAGAATGGCAAGTCATCTCTAACTCTTGCAGCACACACTTGAGTGCCTCCTGCACAAGCTCTTTCCTGCCTCTTTCAAAAGCACATTCCACTGCACACTGCATAAATGTGAAACCAAAGTCCAGGCAAAAGCTTCCAACTTGTTGGCCCTGAAGAGAGYGTGGCAAGGTGAAAGTGGGACTTTCTTGCTTGACTTTTTTATCCTTTAACACCCTATTGTGGTTTGTCATATTGATAAAGTTACTAAGGTGAAATAAAGTCAAGAAATGGCACTTGTATAGCCTGAAGAATATCCACTCAGTTGGTAAAACCTAGCTAAATGGGCTCAATGTCTAAGTGAATCTTCAGTCATCATTTAAAGCTTGGAGATCAATGTGTTTTAATGATACTACATGCTATTCAAGTGTAAAGACAAACTACCTTTTTAAAAGATTAATTTACTTCATTTGCAAAAGCCATRCACTTAATGTTCAGGAATTTTGATTTTTTTGAGAGCTCTCTGAATGTTAATTGAAGTAAGATTTCTATTTATATTTTCCATTTATATTTTATTAGAGTTGACAGAGGGGAAAAAATGAATAGCCATCTGCTAATCAGTTTATTTSCCATAATGAAAACAAATCTGCAGTTTCCCTAATCTGAAGGGCATAGAGCACTAACTTCACAGGAAGCCAGTTCCTCRCTGTCCAGGGAGGCTGCTTTCATCTTGCAGGAATAACTGTTTGTGCAGGACCTTGATTGTGAAATGCTGCTGCCAGGATCATCATGACTCTTGTCTGAAGTCAGAAGAGGCCTTGGTAGGYGTTGCAATGTGCAAGGCCTATAAAACAGATATCAGTTAATATTTTCAGAAGCAGAAGGCTCTGGACCCATGTTTCAAGCCTAGTCTTGCCTAAAAGTCATGCAGTTGTTAGTGAACCTAACCCAATAAACCCTGCTGTGGAATAGTGTATGGCACACTAAGGGATGTGGCAAGGTCGGTGTGGACATTTGGAAGCTGTGGGCAGGCTCCAATAGCCTCAGTTTCTGGGTCTAAGATGAGGCAAAAAATGGGACTCGTAGTTCCCTCTTCCACTGCAGCTTGTCTAATGCTACAGAAAGCATGGACTACAAGCTAGAAGCTGTGTCAGGTGATGTCTGAGTAAGCTCAATACTCTCACTGAGAGTAAGCTTTTGCAAATCCTCCTTTATTTCAAGGGCATTGTTGTTTTTCCTTGGTCTGGTGGCTTGTAGCATGTTAGCACCCAAACTCAGGATGTTCTTGCTTCGAAATTGAGTTTGGGACCTGGATTGAGGAGGAAAGTTAATCTGAACAGACAAGATGTGTCAGTAACACACCCTGTACAAAATTAATCTCTCTGCACAAGCACAAAATAAAATCTAGCTATCTCCCAGTCTCACAGTAGAACAGTTTATATACCAAAAAATCTGTCTCTACAGAAGTGATAGTGAGAAAGGTAAAAACTTATGTATTGAAAGTAATTATTATTGATGTTTAATGCAGTAAATTAAGATGATATTGAACAATTTCAGTATTATTGGTTGGCAAATAAAAAAAAAGGGARGCTTTAGGATCTTTAGGATGCTTGTGGCCTGTGTTAGTCTGGCCAGCATCCTGTTGTAGGGAGAATTTCCAATATGAAAGTGCTGGTGTGAGACGGGGTGAAAAAGAAAAAAAATTCCTTGCCAACCTGTCAGTAGAGGAAACAATTTTCCTTGCCAGCATCCTGGTGCAAGGATTTTTTGTTTTCCATCTGTAGTACCTCTTCCAAAAACTGTTTCAGCATGTAAAATATGCATACTGAACAGTGGCACTTGTGACTCTTTTTGCTTCTGCTACTGTTCTCCTCAAGCAGAATCAAGTGAGGAGCTGGCAAGGTATTCCCAGATGAATCAGTCCATGAGCTGTGGCTCAGATGCTGAAAAGCAGCAGTAAAACTTAGTCTGCATGGAACTGGTGCTCGTGAGAGCTGTGCTGGTCCAAGGTTGACTTCCAAGCTTGAGCAGATGGAAGGGAATGGAGTCCCCAGGAGCTCACAGAGAGCTTGGAGAGGGGAGGAGAGGAACAGCTGGGAGGGAGGTAACATGAGAACTCTCTCCATAAAATTTTGGGTGCAGAAGTTACATGCTGCTGTTGAATTGCAYGTTGTGCTGCTTGCTGCTTTGGAATCTTCCTGCTGCGGGAATAAATCAGCAATCTCAGTTTTCTGTCAATTTAGCATGATGGCTATGATTGTACCAWATAAACACTGGAGTGATGAATACTGAGGAGTGAAAAATAAAACCCTTCCAAGCAGATTGGAACCCTATTATTTTTTCCCCTGGCTGCTCTGGCAGAGAAGAAGTCAGTGGAACAGGGACAGTAACTCATGTCAGGCTTGGTAGCTTCGTGCATCCAAGCCTGTGTGAGCTTGGCAGTGCCATTTGGACTGGTCTGCTCAGAGACTGGATGAGGCTTGTCTTTTGACACAACTTGAGAAAAGAGCCATCAAATTGGAATAGAAGTATGAAAGCTTGTTTCTGTGTTGAAAGCTTTTGGAAGCTGCAGCTTTGTGCTGTGTTGGTGGTGTTTCCTACATGGAATCTGCAGTGAGGAGACACGGAAACACATTTATCACTATGAGCACAGAGGTGTTCACAGTCTCTTGTTAAGGAAAATTTGTAGCTAAGTGGAAAGCTGTGGGCTTGGGAARATATTTTACAGGCTATGGCTTTAGAGCATCAAAACTCCTGATGGTTATGGGTTTATCAGAGATCTTTTAGAAAGGTGGTAGAATATTTTAATATTTGATCTCTCTATGTTAATGTGAAGATTACCTGAACTGATCAGCAATATGACATTACCTTAAAACCATAGTGCTTATATAGCTTTTGAAATGTTTGCTTCCTTTTGAAGAAACTTCTCAGATACTTCAACTCCTCTAGGAAAAAAAGAGTAACTTCATTCACAGTTTGTGTTAGCTGCTTTAGTTTGGAAGGCTGTAGATGAATGTTTGMAAGTGAATGTAGATCATTGTCTCAAACATGCCAGGGTTTGTTCAGCCTTTCAACATCAGTGTATTTTTATATGAACTCTACTTTAAGTGCTATATAAGCAGAAAAATGAGCTTTGTGTCAGTTCATATAAGAAAAAACTGGCCAAGATATCCTGAACTAAAATAATGTGAGGTACCACAGATTCATGCTTCAGCCTGTCTGGACTGGAGTGCTTTCTARTCTTTCTCCTTTGATACATAATTTTAAGACTTCTCTTGTGGCTGTCCTGATGTACCATGAATGCAACCATTCTTGTGATCCCTGTGAGCTCCCCGGGGGTTTCTCTCCCCTTCCTGTATTTTACTTTCCTGTATTTTAGGAAAGTGCTGATGAAGGAGCTATCACAGAAAAGAGATTCCCTGTTAAGTACTTCTTGGGAGAGACACTAAATCAGATTTTTCTCCACATAACTCTGACTTTTAGAGATAAATCTTCTAGAGAACCTGAAATGCATGGCTGTTTTCCCCTCAGCAAATGAACCAAGTGCTAAATTCACGTACAGCCTAAGTTTGCCTATAACTTATGATTTGTGCTACTCAGCCAGTGCCCAGTGCTGGTATTTGATTTGCCTCTAGCCTGTAACTCACTGACACTCAGGTGTCTGTGCTTCTCCATGAAGCTCAGGGGCAAGGACATGGATGGATGCAGTGAACCTTTCCCCAGAGGAGCAGACCAGCAGTTCCTGGCTGAGAAGTGACCCGTGTAGGTTGCATGCATGGACATGAATTCAAAATTCTGCCTGCAATTCTGGCTCAAGCACATGGTCCGTGTCCATGTGCTTAGAAAATATTTTTAAAGGTTGATTTTTGGCCCAGGTTTGTCAGTTCTGTTTAGAATGAGCTGGTAGGTGAAGTTTTGGAGGTCTTTGAATTGTAGGGCCAAGAGATTTCATTTTTACATCAATTAACATCTGGTAATATCTTTAGCTTGTAAAAAGGAACCTTGTAAGGAGAGGAGTGCCTTAGTTTAATGTTCATATGGTAATTACCTAGTTTGGAATGACATTTAGTAGACTGAAGTTCACTGCTCTTCATTTTATCCTTTTGTATGAGGGTTGCTGTAAGAGAACGTGTACTTAACATTTTGGGATGTGACAAAGGAGGAGAAAATTATACCCCTTGGCTTTGCTCTTTTGATCTTGTGTTTTTACCAAGGTGAAAATGTAGTGTGAGTCAGATGCTAGGTACAAAGCACATCTAGGCTATTTTTGGGTGGGACTTGCAGAGAAACTGGGCATTCAGATAGCAAAAGCATTTCTTTCATGGAGGAGAACATTTTTTTGGCACCTATCAGTCCTTTGAACATTTGTGGTTATTCAGACTKTGCAGTTGCTTTGCAGCAGCCAGGAACTCAGTTAAGTTTAGTGATACTGGAAATAGAGTGGAGATATTAAATCTRCATTATGTCTGATTATACCTGAATGTCCAGTTCATATTTTCARCAAATTAAAGGATCTGTGACTCGTTTTATTTTACTGTTTTATATGAAAGCCACATTAACACATCCATGACTTTCAAGTGCAAATAATTGACGTGTCCAAAGAATTATAACAGGGTTACAAACCTCAGTTTCGACCAGTGAAAACTAAAACCCATAGTATTTACCTCCATTTTTATCCCTCCTCATTTTAGTGTTTGACARCAAGAAATTGAACATTTGAGAATTAGTGGTTTTAGTAACATCCAAAGTTAAGTTTTCTGGCACCTTGGAGGATATGGTGTGTTTGAAGCAGACTGAATATCTCTCAAAGCTTCATGGGGGGCTACCAGCAGGAAAGGGAATTACATGGAGCCTCACTTCTTACCATGAGTCTGTCTGTTGTAAAATGAAGGTGTAGCTACACAGAAGAAAAGTGAACCCACCATGTCTTCAAGTTACACTAACCTGTGTAAAACTTGTGGTGGCTTTTCTCTGTATTCTTTTTTCTTCCTCTAAATAGCCTCTCTCATGAGGTAGACAGATAYCTGTTTTCAAAACAGCAAGAAATTTATGCCTGAGGAAATACAAGCAGCAAAAGRTGAGAAGAAAATGGGCAAAAAAAGAACTTAGATGCTGATAACAATGGAGCCTGAGAGGCATATTTAAAGCAGCAATTCCCCTTCCTTTCAGACACCCTGCAAAATAGCAGGAAGCTTTTCAGGGAGATTTTCTTGTGTTGCTGAGAGAAATGGAGGACTATTTCCTTTGAAAAAGGCCCTTTTTTGGATGTCTRTGTGAGAAGTAAAGCTTTACTGTTATTTCTGAGGTATGTTGAAAATAAAGATGCCCAAATAATTAAAACAAATTCATCAATGATACTCTTAAAATGTATCATAGGTCAGGATTTGTAGGGAGGCAGAGAGGGAARAATAAGATTATTGGACCAAATAATTGTCTGATCCAAACTGATGGGGAGTGATCTCCTGAAATCACCAGTTTTGCTGCTGGCCATGGCTCTGGTGTGTTCATCACTGCTCATGCTTGAGCCTCTAGTGTATAAAAAACCCCACCCAATTGCTGATCACAATGAATTGGATTAGTACACTTAGAAGAACCACGCCASATGATCACAGCTGTTTGTTTTAAAATAAGCATTGTATACTCTTCTACAAAATGTTTTCTGAACTAATCATAAAAGCAAAGTTTGTTGCTCAAATGAAGCACCAGAATCYGTCTAGTGCAAATCTACCAGCCAGAGAAGTTGCTTTAGATTATACCAGCTTGAGGATCTGTCTCAATTTTTGAGGATAAATAAGAATTGTTCTGATAAAGGTTTTGTGTGAAAAGAGAGGCCAGCACAATTGGCTGCAGTTTAAAACAAAGTCTGCAAACAAATTTCTATATAAAGTTATATTAAATGAACTGGTTTGCTCTAAAAAACAGCAAATCTACTGAAAGCCAACCAAATTAACCAAAACTGTCAAAAATTTGGATTATAACTGGTGATTTAATCTGAGAATCTTTACATTTAAGGATATTTCCAATTTATCTGAAATTGGTATTATTGGTTTAAAAACTAACAACAATAAGAAWGAGAAGCTTCACAGCGTTACATCCAAATTTAAGTAGAAGTATTCACTTTGAAATGGAACCAGAAGTACTTTTAAAACTTGTTCTTCTTCTAATGTTATGGGATAGTTTGTGTTAATTTRAGGTTCTGCTTTGATTTTTTTCATTATGAAAGTGAGAACCAGTTGCTCTCTACATTTAGCAGGTCTGTCACAGTAACTTTCAGATGCAGAAACTTTCTTTCAGACTCTGAAACACCCCTTCTAACTAAARAGCAGCAGTGTAATATAAAGTAGAGCTATTTGCTGAATAGAAATATACCACAGTCTCACTGCTCAAAAACCTACTGTACCAGRAGGGGAAGATCAGACTCTTTCTTCACTAAGGAGAGGAATTGTATTATTAAAATGTTTCTTCAGAGTGTCTTCCAGTGTAAGAAATCAAAGGTCATGAAGGTAGAAGGCAGGCTTTATTTATTTCTACCCTGTTGCTCTAATTAAAGGGTCAGAAGCAACCAGAGAGTCCCAGTTCCTTTTTGTTCTCAGTAAGCCTCTGCAATTTATTCTGGAATGGGTGGAGAGAAGGGAGGATAAAATAGACATATCCTTCTGGCTGCTGATCTTTTCAAGTCTTTGATCACTGTCTGCTTGATTTTTGTCTCCTTTGCAAGAGGAAGGAGAAATAAATTAAATAAATGAATTTAAATAGTCATCCATCTGATGTATAGAGGAGCTCTGGAAGAGGAAGGAAAGAGTGCTGCTGCTGCTGTGAGTTGCAGAAAGAACCATGTAGCAGTTTCAGTTTGTAATTGTTGGTCTGCTCTTGCTTTAATGTTTGTTTTTAACATAATTCAAATGTATGCATGCTTTTAAATTTCTTTGGTCTTGCTTTTCTATCTAAAAAATGTGCTGGAGATACAAACTCAGCAAGTGGCTAAGTCAGCGAGTGTAACTGCACTCTGGGCTGTGTATGGAAGCAGTTGAATCTCAGGATCTGAAGGTGTTGTTTATGGAGCAGGTGGTGATGTGTGCTCTGCACATCTGACCCAGGATGTCTTAGGGTGCCCTTAGAGGCTGATGTGCTGCAGGACTCCTRGGGCTGTTCCAATGTGCAGCAGAAYCATGCCCACTCTCCTTTCCTTGCACTGAGTGCTTGGAGGTTTTTGCTTATGATGGAGTTATGCTATGTATTTCTGCATGAACCCCTTCATGTACAGGTAAGCTTGAATAACTGTGGTAGATAATTGATTTACCTCACTCATTAATTTGCAGAGCCCATTGCCACGAGGACTGAGGCTGAGGGCTTMCACATTCCTGAAACAATTACACTGTCATGGCTAAATCTCAGCTGTGTGTGGGTTGAGGCTGGAGAAGAAGTAGGACTTTGCTCACTTAATAGTGAAGTTCTGCTTCCTGGCTGCCAGCCTGGGGGTGTTTGGTTACCCTGTTTTGTACTTGCCATAAGCACCTGGGTGAATTGCTTGAAATGAAGGGTAGAGAGGCAATTAATACTTGAAGATTTGCTTCCCAATCCCATCTTCAGAGCATTGGGTTGCAAACATTACTTTTTGACTGCAGAACTGGTAACATGACTTATGTTTCAGTGGAGTCAGCTCTCTTGCTCTTACAAGGAAGCACTGGTGTTTTCAGTCTTTCAGCTTTCATTGTGGATCTTAATACTTGATGGAAATCTTAAAGGTCTGTCAGCCTTATTTCAAGCTACTAATTGAGATCCTTGAGATCCTTTTTGGTGAAGTTTGAAGTAGTGGTTCAATTACTTTAATAATGTCTCCAAACAAATGTGAGCAATGGTGGCATTGCTGTTTCCTGAGTGTTGGAAACRTGGCTCATTAGGGTCTGGGTTTTCTGAAGGTGGATAACACCAACTGTACCAGCTGTAGAAGACCTGGCTTTCAACCTGTGTGTGGTTACTCTGTGAAGATTGTCCTAAATTTGATTTCCTTTTAAAGAAGATTTAAAATAAGTATGTGGTCTGGATATGCTTCTACGATTTATCAAGTTCCTTTTGAATAGTGTAAGCACAAATTTATCCAATAAATGAATCCCTTTACAGTTACCAACACTGTCAAACTGAAACCATTATTTGGGGAAGGAGGAAGATAATATGGGGGGAAAAATGATCAAATCTGAGGTAAAGGGAAACTTTAATGGTGGACTGAAGGCCTGAAAACAGGCTCATGTGATGAAGGTGATTAGTGTAGGRAGTGATCATAAATGATGCTACACRATGCACAACAAGTATTTATGGCCAGGCTGGTGGCTGGTYACAGCCTCCTGGAAGCATTRGAGAATTCATCTTTTATCCTGCTCTAGAGGAACCATTTTAGACAGAACCACCTGGGGACAGTGACTACAGCAGGATGGAAGCTGTCATAGTGCAGTCAGTCCAAGGTCAGGCAGCTGATGCAGACATTGCATTATTTCATCCACTGTTTTACTTTGTGCAGAAATTATACAGAAATGCTGGGTGCCTCAACCAGCAGTGCTGAAAAATATGAGCTTCATGTGGAGTACAGGTTTCTTGTGCTGCTGTAAGTGGCATATTACAGAAGGGTAAGTGGGACTTCTCTCCTAAGCAGTTTTTCTAATCATTGTTGAATGCTGATGTTCCGTCCTTATAATTACAACAAGCTGGCGTTCGTGGCTRTGTGTAATCAAGAAGTGGAAGATTTTATAACACCTTTTATCCCCTGAACATGTGGTGAGGGAAAATACCAGTCTCTTTTTATGCATGTGCTTCATCTGTCATAGGGCAAGGTTTGTCCAGTCTTCCCATGCACACAGGTTTTCATTGCTTGTGCAGTTTCTGTGAACATCCACATTGCCCGTCTGTTTTTGTTTCTGAAGTGAACCTAATTGTACATTATTAGGTGATGGGTACTAATCTACTGGCCTGTGCATAATAAAACAACTGTGCATGCATTGTAATGGCATATTTAGCTGAGTAGTGTTGCTTGCTTTGTTGTGCTTCTGCTGTTGCCAGTAGTTTCAGGATGCTATTACAACGTATGTGAATCATGCCAGTTCCCAGGTCCCCATCCCTACTGCCAGATTGTGTGGGGCTGGGGTGACAAGTTGTGGTGCTTTCTGCATGATTATTTATTCTAATTCATTCCTATTTAATGTCTATTCTAGAATGGTCTTTTCCTCAATTTTTTGCACCCCTTTTGCTGTACACCACCTCTCCTTCATTTATGATCTTTGTAAATCATCAACTTACAGCTCCCTTGAAATGCTCAAAATTGTGTTGTTCGTACTCAAGGATTTCCAAGCTGAAAAATCAAATTGTGCTTCTTGGTTTTGGGCTGGTGGAGGGTTTAAATTTCACAGAAGTGGTATGTTCAGACTTGAAGGGTAAAGCTGGTCTACTCCTGATTGTACGTATTCAGTGCTGGTTGTGAATGAACCAATAATAGGTCTTCTTTTTGACTAAARCATGAGTGAAAAGTAAAGGAAAAGGGGACCAGCTAAAAGCACAAGAGGTAAAATGTGATATCGGTGAATTGTAGCATAGGTTTTAACCTGTACTCTTAGATGCAAGAGACTTATGTCCYTTACAGTTTAAGGAAAAAGCTGCTGTTGCTGGTATTCAAAGCAGAATTAGTTTTTATGAATATGTAAAAAAGGTAGATACTCTAGACATACAGTCATCCCATTTTTATATTTACCAGATTGACTGAAGAGCTATTTGATTTTATTTTTGGGCTGGGATGGGCAAATGCAGATGCCTGCCTRAAATTTCACTGGTTGCTGCTCCCTAAGAGGTTCCAATGCTTTTTTTGTAGTCAGAAGCTGTTAAAAACACATAAATCTGCATGAAGGTGCATTTTATTGGGTAAACTGGAATTAAGTTACCAGTAAGTCCCCTAAGGGTCCAGTTCCCAAAATTCATCTGAGAACAAAACCTATGGATCCTCTGGGGATTCATGCCCTAAATTTACCATAATTATTTTCAGAGGTGTGTACATAAAACGGTCTCAGGGTGAGATGGTCTTTAAATGTGTGTCTCTAGACATTTGATCATGTCCTCAGGTAAGATGGACTCTAACAGGCTTAACATGCTGCTTTCCCCTTTAGTGACAGCTCTTTTCAGGAACAAGGATAAGAGTCAGTCTTGCAAAGCGTGAAGCATTGTACCATTCTCTGGTCATGGGAATGAACCATAACCATCTGCAGATTTTGGCTACCAAAGGTTTGGTTGYTTGTAGAGGCATCAAGTAAATTAATCCAAGAGCTGTGAGTGCTGTTTACACAGGGTTGTAAGTGAATGCACYATGTGAAAACTCAGTTTTACATTTAAGTGATGCTTCTTGCTGGGCTTTGAACACCTTCCACTAAAATCTGCAGATTTTCACTCTGGGGAAAATCTTCCCTGTCCTGCCATGGCTTTTTAAATTAGAGCTTCTGATTTCTGCACGCATCCTTCTATTTGGCCTTGAAACTACACAATGCTATTTTGCTTTCTTTGGGCAAGAATTATTTTCTGTTTATTCTCACGCAAAAGAAAGAGAATGTAGTGATAAAATACACTCAGTTCCTCAGCTAGCATAAGTCGGCATAGTTCCACTGGTTGCCCTAATCTAAATCCAAATTTTATCAAATCATTTCAAATAAGCTCACGGAATGAATTCAGTTGATAGGAAAAAAACCCTGAGGTGCTTAAAACCCAAGTCTAATTTTCCAGTAGAAGGGTATCAGCTGCTGCCTTGTACATTCACAACCTCGTGTTGGCTGCTAAAGGCTCRGTAACTGATATTGGCTGTGAAGGAGACACTTGGCTGCTCCTTTGGCCAGTGGAGAAGAAATGTTGGCTGCTGGCTCTTGTGAAAGAGAGCAGAGCTATAAAACGAGGAAATAATAAAACATGATGAGTAGGTTAGGGTCACAAAATATTGTAAATAGAAGCATATTGGCCTCTCTGCTCTTTTTAAAGTACTTTGCATGTTGGCTAGCCAGCTTCCTGGATGTCTGCCTTGCTTTAACTCTTTGCTTGTCTAAAGGTGATATATAAGGCAGAGGGAAATAAGCTGTTGGTGACCATTTGTGTAAATTAAGGCTTGAAACAATGGTTTTCTTGAAATAATTTCCTTTCAGACCTTTATTTTTGGCAGTGATGCCTCCTCTGTCCAGCTCTCATGCCCAAAGTATTGCTGGTGTCGAGGGCAGTACAGATGAATGGCAGTGACCAGTGCTTTTATTAACACGTTTAGACCACAACTTTCAACCTAATTTTTTTTTTCTGTTTCTAGTTTTTATGGAATTACAGGAAAGCAAATATGAAAGAACAGTGTAGCYTGTCAGAGGCTGCTGTGCCAGGAAATGTGAGCGACTGCCAGCAGAGATGCACAGCCATGACTCGGTGTTTACGTGTGAGGTTTCTGCTTAGCAGGGATGAGCTGGCCTGGCTTTTATAAAGCCCTGAGCAGTCAGGAGATGGGGAGTCAGCAGGAGCTCTGTTACCAGTAGCTTTGAATATGACATTGTGTGAGCACTGAGCAATGCTGGGTGTTCCAGGGTGAGGCAAAAGAAAGAATAAATGTAAAACTGCAAGTCAGGCCCATTGCAGTGTATCTGTAATGYCTATATGGATTTCACAGGAAAGCTGAACAAGAGTGTGTAGGGCTTTACTGCTGAGTSTTATATGGATGACCTTGTACTGTGTGAAGGATTTGATTTTAAGCAAAAGMTTGGAAGTGTTATGTATCACTATGCTTTCTGCCCCAAAGTTCAATATTGTGGATTCTGCATTTATTTTTGTGGACTTTTTCTGAGCTTTTACTAGCTAATATTTTGTGATTTTTGGGGGGTAAAATTAATTTGGTTTTTTTCCTCCCCTTTTGCTGCTGCATGCAAGTGTGAGAGTAATTATGGGATGGCACAGACAGCTGTAACACAAAAACATGTTTGGCACACTTAGCTAGAAAGACTGAGTGGATTTGGAGCTTGGTGCTCAACACCAGTCAGTGCCTATCCAGRTGAGTTGGGGAGATGGGTAAAAGTCCTTCTGTGGACACAGACTGAGGGAACACTCTGTGTGAGAGCTCAGTAGCCTGTTCTTAGGGCACAATAGCTTTCTGAGCCATGAGAAGGTGTTTTCCCAATTCCCACCCAGGAATGTCCACCTGTGTGCAATTCCACCAGGTCTGCGGCCTAACAGATGGTCCTAGCTAATGAAAAGAGTCATTTTAATTAGTCCATCTAAAGACATTTATTCACACTGGTGGGCTCTCCCAATAAAGTTTCAGTGACTGGGATCTGTGTTGCTGGCTTCCAGCAGTCACCATCTGTTTGGTGGCAGAAACTGGCTGTGGTATCACTGCACGTATTTCCCACTCCAGTGGGCTGGAAACAGGTTTAAAGCGTGGGGAAGGAGGGGAAAGGTCTCCTGGTTGCTGCCTACAGCAGTTTGAAAGAYGTGGTATCCCTGCTTCCAGACCTAGGATTACAACAGCTTATCCTGCTATCTCTAGCTGCAGTCTCGGAAAGCAGCTTTGGAAATGATGCTCGTTTCCTCTGGCAGTAGTTTTTAAATATTTGAGAATACCTTAAGTGTATTTGCTGAGGCTCTTTCTTAGGCTGTTRGCCTATTTCTTAATTGAATATAGAAAATCCCTGTATTTTTAATGACTGTTAGAAAATAATCTAAAATAATTAGAATTAGAAATGTCATGCAAGTAATGCTTATTCTGGGAGTACAGTAGTTTGCATGTTAAAGGAACCTCACTGGCTGCATATTAAAGTGAACCATTTAATGGCAACATTCAATTAAAAATTGGAGGGATGGTAGGGAGTTGGAGCAGTACAATAGAAGATTTGCAAGGCTTTATTGCCCATGACTTGTTTATTTGTGTCCTCTGCATACTGACAAACTAGTTTAGTTAAAGGGATAATTATGCCAGGGGGAAATKACAAAATTTCTTGGAGAAGAAACACAGGTTATGGATGAGACAGGAATTGTGGGAGTTCAGMATCCTTCAGGATAATTCTGACAGTAAATGTTGATTATATATTTGATCTACTTACAGCCCTTCCCTGGGTGACTCCTAGACCCTCCTCATTCCCAAACTCTATACAAACTGTTTTAGTCAAGCTTTAATTTTCAGGTCTATTTTAATGAAAGCTTTTTACAGGAAAAGAATAGTGGTAATATTAGATTTAATATTAGATTTAATAAAGACTTCTGAATAAGGTTTGATCAGGCAAAGTCAGAAGTTTGAACTGYTGTGAGACCTTCCAAATCATTGTGCCTGATGTCTTCCTCCTCCAAGTAAATAAAGGTATATTCAATTTATTTTCTGATTTATGTTGTTTAGTTTTAATGTCTTTCAGCTTTTTCTGAATTTCTTTTTCTATGTAAAAGCTAAGGCACTGATGCACTAACATTTCTCTAATCACCCAAATAATGACAGACACTAAAATAACAAGGTTTGGCATTATTTTTATAAAAATCAAAGATTTGGTAGAAGCAGTGATGCCTATTTTGCATTAGTACATTTATTTTGATATCCCCTCCCTCCCCTCTGTTAATGTGATCAGATTTTTGTTGTTAAATCACCTGCCATTCTCAGATGGCCGGAAGGGCAGCCTTGAGGTCATATTCACTCCAGCTGTCAGTATTACTTGTGGAACTCCTCCTCCTTCAAACTGCATTTACCTGTTGTTGTGTGCATAGYTGCCATTTTGTTGACACTCAGGGACTGACTTTTGGGAGATAAATGTGGCTGACCTTTCCTCAGAAGGACCTAGAGTTTTTTTCCTCAGAGATAAATTGGTTTAAAAGGCAGCCTCATGCCAGGATGTGTGCAAACCACTTTACAAATGATGTTTCCCATTCCCCAAACTCTACAGCTTGGCTACCCAAGTTTCAGTTTTTGAGTTGCTGTACTGTCTAGTCATGGGACAGTATTCTCCTGTTTGTCAAACACAGATCCAGGGTGTCCTTCTCCTCGTGTGTCTGGTTAGTACAAGATGCCAACAGATTGGCAAACAGCATGATGATGTAGCTCTGGGCAGACCCAGCTGTAGCTGCAGGCTATTGTCAAGCACCACACACAGTCATGGCCACAAAAATTAAAGGATGTGCATGTTTGCCATGAGGAGCCTCATAAGGGAAAACAKAAGGACACATCTGAGAGCTTAGTAATGAGTGTTAGATTGGCTTGTGGGCTGATTGCAGGTAGAACCCAGGTGAGACATGGCATGTAGGAGCTTCAGAAAAATAACATTTATATAAATTAATGAGAAAATATCTCATAGGAACTCTTAAATGAGAAAAGAAACCTCTGGTTCAGGAAACAGAACAGTAAAACTGGAGAAATTTGACTACAGATTTYCTCAGTTCTTGTGTGTTTCCTGTGACATCCACTGCTAGGTCACCTGAGATAGATTTACTTGGCTTGGTTTGTTTTAGAGTAATCTTGATTTTATATTTATATGTAGGTAAAATCTGCTTAAGATGCTATACTGGACCAAGGGCTGGTGTCAGACATGCTCCATTTTTCATGCCCAGAAGAGTGGGACAGAGTTGAAGCTGACACTTTCAATGGCTAAAAGGGAGGACTCATCAGCAGGTGTCTGTCTTGGGCTTCCTTCTCTGCCACTCATACAGAGCCCACCAAAGCCAGTCCCATGGTCCCCACACAATGAAGAAATTCCAGGAGCTAATAGGGGCTATGCCTGGAAAGGAGAATGCAAGGATAATTTGGACACAGTCAAAGATGCTTTGTGAAGACCAGATAAGTGGTGAAAATGTTGGTTATCTTGGCTTGATGGTTATCTTCAGGCAGACTTTAGCTAAGAATTACTGGAGACCCTTTTGGGTGGAGAGGAATTGTAGGGGACAATTCAGATTGAAGCAGATAAATGGTTTTTCATACCARTTTTCTGTTGAAACCCTACCTGTTTGAGGCCATATTCATCTGAATGAAGCATTTACAGAAGGCTTTTCCCCAGCTCAGTATTACTTTTTGGGAGAAAGGAAGTAAAGTGGTGCTAGGTTCCTCTTTTAGCCCTGAGCACAGTATGAAAATCATTAATCTGGGTGATCCTTTGAAAAATTCTCATGCTAATTAGGTAGACTGAGATTTTCCCATGTAAGCACCTTTGTGAGACTTATTGTCAAGTCTGAGATAGATAGCTCTGTCTCTGGTTTTAATAAAAATATCAAACTATGTCAGTTYTATCTCATTGTGAAACAGCAAAAAAAGGCAATTAAAGCTCAGGATCTTTCATGGCATGGAAAATTATTCACATCCAGTTCTACTTCAGGCAGACTAGACAGCACAGTTCATGCTCTGAGATTTAAAACAGTATCATGAAAAGAGCTGGTAGCTGGATATAAACTGGACTGAAGGGTGGATTTTGTAAAGGCCAAGATCTTAAAGTACTTRTAACTTGGGAAAGAAGATCCTTATAGGGAGAAACATTCATGAGAAGAAGAAAAATGTGGTGAAAAATAGACATGAGGGAGATGGGAGTTTACTGAGGMAGTAATGGGCTGAAAATTAGGAAGCCAAGAGATCTTTGTGATGAGAGAAGTGGAGGAATGAGAGTTTGCAGGTGGGACAGATTTCCACAAGATCCTATGAGAAAGGAGGTGTGATGGCAGGAGGAAGAGAGGCACAGCAGAAGAGTTTGAAGACCTGTCAGTCCAAACACTTGATCCAAAGGTCATCATATAGGCTTTGTTTTCATATAGGCTTTGTCTCGAGTCTTTAGGCTTCTGATGTTTCATCTAAACCAGATTGATAATTTATTTATTGAAAGGCAATGCAGTTACACCTGTCATCAGCTACTTTTAATGGTATTTAAGTGGTTRATATTCTTGCTGTTGCTGCTRCATTGTTGTTGCATTTCTTGTACTGTATGTCTTYSTTGGGATGTCCAGCTCCTATGAGCATCCTGGAATTTCCTTAATRACCTGTRTTKMCTCAAGTGCAYAGACTGAGTTCAAGTGAAGCTGTTGCTGCYATTCCTGATCACATTTATGGTCTAGATCAAGCAAAGGTGAGGTATGGTTTAGGTTGGTCTCACAGACTTGAAGCTCCCTTTTCAAATTCCCTGCAGAGGAGAGTTTGTTTCTAAGCCTTTTACAAGGCAAATCCTGTTGTTAAAGGAGAATCTCATTTTAATCCTTATAGTAACTGACAGCTGTGAGGAGTCTGTTTATCCATGGGATAGGTGTAACACTAACCCTTGATCTTCTCTTATGCTCCCTCTGATGTGCTGGTGCAAGTTTGTAGGCTTTTCTCCTACAGTAAATTTCTTTCAATTCCTTTGGCCAAGGAGCTTCTTTCTACAGAAAATACACCTGGAAAACCTGACTGAGCTCTTGTTACATATGTCTGGATTTTCTCTGTCTCTATCACTATTTGAGCTCTGAAGATTATAGTGAACTGGGGAGGTTTAACTTGAAAAAGCCTAAAATTGAGGATTATTTGAAGATGTGAGAAGCAGAAAATCTTCTTGATAGACTTTTATGAGAGATGCAGCAATACTTATTTGTTCAAGTTCTTGGCATATCAAGCAAGGATTCAACTTTGTTCATTTAAATTCTTCAAACAGTAGAAGATGTAATATCTGATGTTAGCTAAAGTTGTAGGCATTTATGTTAGTGATATCTGAGCAATTTTTAAAAGTAATAAAGGTTTCTGAATTTTCTTCTGCATTTCACTGAATTCCTGTCATGCTCAAGTACCACCCAAGAGTCTACATTTCAAAAAGTGATTATTGGTTAGATAGAGACAGGTTTTGGTCAGACAACACATTCTGACATTTTAAAGTTTATTTTACTTTATWGCAGAGCAAAATGTATCTCTTTTTTGGTGTGAATTGAAGCTGGATTAAAGTGTTATTTTCCAGARAAAGCCCTACTTTCACTCTGAGACTCTGATAATGAGAGAAAATTTCATCATGGACCTTGCCAATGCTATTATCAAAAATGTCTTTAAGATCAGTAACATTCTATGCAACATCTTTTAACAGAAACTGCATGGTCAGAGATTCCTTGAGTAGAACCATTCATTACTATTTCAGCCTGTGTACTTCATTTTTTAGAGTTTTTGTGGTTTGAAGTTTTCCAAATGATTAAATTCCTCTGTGAAGGAGCATAGATCAGCAATATGCAGAACAAAAAGAGGAGGGAAAGAATATGAAAATAGGTTGCTGAGAGAAACGGAAAAAACCTCAAACCATCATAATTACAATCCAAATTGAAAACCAATGCAAGGATGTATTTTTCTCTTTTTTAAACTGTCTTCATCTGGGTTACCCATCCCTTTTCTTTCATGCTCATTGTCTGAGCTTTAGTTATAAAGCATGAACAAGAGAAGTTAATTTTAGCTTTTGTGAGTTATGGATGTGCTTCTCGTTTTCCTGCAGGTGTTCTGCACAGCAAGACAGGCTTTTTTTTTTTTCTGCTGCATGCTGCCCACAGAACAGTACTGACATGCAGCTGTGCAGAAACATCTGGACAGCTTGACTTGAAAGCACTCCAAATGTGTGCATGTGAATTTTTCCTCTAGTCATGCAGGAATGATAGGTAGTGTGTTCCATGGGCCATGGCCTCTCTGGCCTGAGCAGTGGAGGACTTTGATGTCTTCTTGTTTCTGTTTTGTTATTTTTAACTATTTTTTTTAAAAATTACTTCTTGATTCTTCCAGTAAGGCTGGAGCACACATGAGCTCCATATCTGGGATGRAGAAATGGGAAGCTGCTTGTTCTCAGCTGTCTTGTAAGCTTTTCTTGTAATTAAAGAAAACTTTTTTTGGGAATTCAGTGGTTCCTGAAGCTGCTCTAGGTAATACCACAATTAAAGGTATAATTATTTTAATTGTATTTCTAGCTTGGATCTACAACCAAACCCCAAATACCTGTGTTATGGATCCAGAGGTTTGAATCAACCCTAAATCCTCTTGTTGAATATCTTGGAGGAGAGTGTTTAAAGTTATAGGTCATTACTAATATATTACTTATTGTTCTTTTAGAGTGGGCTAGCAGCCACAAGGAAAGTTTATATCCATGGACAGACCCTGGAGAGGCAGTTCTGGGTTAGCAAGGTTATTTTGCAAATGTTTGGTGCAAGATAAGCTTTATCCATTTAAAGCAATTTGATGGTTGGCAGTACAATGTACAKAAACTATTTCCATGAGCTCCTGTTGCAGGACAAAGCTTTGTTATCCWCTCTTGATTCCTGTGCCATTTTAGGCAAAGACACTTTTTAAAGCCCAAGAATGGTGTCTTTCTGTCTTATTAATGGAGCAGAGTTTAAATCCTGCTTGACCTGTGAAAATCTGAAGACAGTCTTACATGTGTTAGTGACATCCAGATTGGATTAGTGTAATTCTTTGTTTGTAGTTCTGCCAGCATCCTCATTCAGAAATTACCGCTTCAAAACACAGTAGTGAGAATGATCTCTGGCTCTGCAGAAATAAGCAAGCTAAACAGTCCAGACTTCTCTCTTCAGAGGCTTCCAGCTCTGACAAAATTGGCTGGAACATCTGTTTTCTGTCTTAAACTCTTTAATGATTAGGTTCCTAATTGTTTGACGGGGTGTCTGCGTAAGCACAGACCCAGGAATTCTTGAGTTAATGCTGGACTTCTGGCACTAAAAAGCAATACTGAATAGATAAAATACAATCAATTTATATGAGGCACTTTTAAAATAATGCTTTCTTTGCTGTGKATTTTCTGGGAGAGTTTTTGTCAAAYTGGTTTCTTGTTACTTGCAGCCAGYATGGTTRCTCAGCTAATGGTATCTTGTAGATTTTAGGATTAGTGTTTTAAAGAGTTGCAGCCCTACTTTGGGCTCCTTAGAGGTATTTGATATATAGAGTCAGCTGTCGTGGAGGGAATAGTGTGCTGTTCCTTACTTAGAACACATGAAGACTGAGGAGTGTCTGTTCATTGTCTTGCAGTTTGGGAAAGAACAAAAGCAAATGCTTAACTTCAACCACATGTTCTGCTAGAACATGAGAAAGTGTTCAAATGTTTTCCTGTGCACATGGGCATTTAGGCTGTATTGAAGTTATGCTTTGCCAGCCTAAATGGGATTTCTGCATGTTGCTTTGTGCTGTCCCCTCCTAATGAGAGCTTGGTCCAAAGGARTGTTTCCTGCTCTTTCTCTCAGCCATTGCATCTTTGCAGGTGAAGGCTAATCCATAAGTTTCCTTTTCTGAGCTGAAATGTGGAAAAGTCACCCAGCAAGGAGAATATATAGCATGTGTTTCTAGTTTGTGTTTGGTTCCACYCACAGAAAACTAACTTTTTCTCTGTGATTCTGTCTTTTTATTAAAACAAYTGATACCAGAGGGTAGATCAAGAGWAAGCTCGGGGAAAACSTCATTTAGTTTTGATAGTATMWTYTCTGGTTTTGTTATCAATATAATTCTGATTATTAGTGTCATAAAGTAAAATGGGTCAGCAGAAGGTTTTTAACCTTCCTGGATTTAAAGCTGATATTTGTTCTCAGCAGAGATGACATGCCCTGTTTGCTCTCAGTTAAAAGGCAGCAGAGGTGTATGACATAGAAGCTTCCAATGGGTTATTTATTCCCTCTCATTTGATGTGTATCAGGCCACCAATGTACTAATCTAAGCATACTCCTACTTTCCTATTTCCAAAATATTCCCACAGCAGTGAAACTGGAGGATTTTAAGGCTGCCTGTGTGTTGTTACTTTTAGTGTTGCTTCTGTAATATMATTTTTTGAAGACTCTACCAAATACTGTTCTTTGTACATCAATCTTCCATTGCCCAGTTCCATCTCATTCATAAATTAGTAACTAAGCTTTTTTCTGTAGCTTTTCTGTGTGGGTCAGATATGCATTTTTTTGTCARATGTCCTTTTAAAATTAGTTCTGATAGTCTAATAATGCATTAGTGCTTTGCACAGAAAGAAAAGATTATTGGAAATTTTTGTAGAGAGAMCAAAAGAAAATTTAATCTAAAAATATGCTTTATGTGATTTCTTCAGTATCATCATACTTTTAATTCAGTGTGCTACACTGCTGAATAGGAAATCTAAGTGTTTCTGTAAGATGTTTATCCTTAATTTGTAGTTACAGAGGGAGCTTTAAATGTCTGAAACAATTTGCCTTTTGGTGTGTTTAGAAATTTTAGGTAAAGTGYTCTATGYTCAAAAARGTGTGAATACATCCAARTAATCCATGTATAAGTTCACAGAAYAGACCARCTTCARGRAAACTTTCCTTCATTTRCTTTTTGTGAGAACTGGAAAGAGTGTGAGCCACCCCAAAATGTCCTGGCACAGAGGAGAGTCAAGTTTAGAAATTGCAGGGAAGGGCCTAGAGCCCTTCATTATCATAAATTGTGACTAATTTAGAGCAGTCCCTACCTGTCTGTTTGCTGTGTACAGCAGATCTGAGAAAATTTGAGTTTAAGGTTGAAACCCCAGATATTTCTAATAATCTGATAGTTGGCTCATGTGGTTTGGGGCAGATTGAGGACAGAGACAAAAGCAGGTGTCTTAGCATGCACCAGGCCACATTGACTGCTTTTAACACTTCACAGGACTCAGAAAAACATGAATGGAATTAAAAYAAATGCTGCTGGACCAAGTTCTGCTTTCCACAAGAGGTTCCTCCAAAGCATTTTTTCCAGAAGGGAACTCTGCATTTGACATCTGACCCAGTGCAGGTGCCTGCTGGTCACTGATTTTTACACATCTCTTTTGCCAATTTGAGACAAACTGGGTGGATGGGATACAGGAAATCAAGACTTATGACAATCTTATGAGATCAAGGTGGGACCTTGCTGAAGCACAAACCTGAGGCTTCTCATGGTGGTGTCATTCTGTCTCCCAGCACAGTGAAATACTGTGACTAAACTACCACAGTGGGCAGAAAAGAGAGCTTAGAAAAAACATGAGTGGCTGTGTGTGGATGTGGCTTCCTCACACATTTTAAGCTCTTCATTTTTGTCTGTGATTTCCTTTCAATGTGTGATACACATTGACAGCCTTTACTTAAAATTCTATTCCCCCAAATGATGTTAGTATCTTGCAAGCTATTCAGCTGGGAAATGTGCAGCACAATTTCTTTCCTTTTAAGGRTAGAGAGGTCCTTACCTTTCTAACAGTTCATCTGTGAGGTTCTCACTGCCTCAGACTGTGCCTTTTATTTCAAAAGAAATTGCAACCGATTTAATGAAGGGAACATTTTGAAACCAATTTCCAGTATTCTTTTCCTAAAGGGATTAAACTACTAATGTAAATGTTCACAATAAAGCAACACTCACACRTATGATGAGATCCAAGATCCTATCATTCTCTGGCATTCACACACTTGGAAAGACTTGATTGAAATTAGTGCACCCTTCATGTGCCCCTGCCTTTTGCCTCGATTTGTCACACTATTGAGWGCATCAAATAGAAATTCCATTGGATTTTAACTGATTCAGCCCCTGCAGTAGACAGGTTAAAATTAACCTCAGTTTGGGGGATGTGGTGGAGGTCATGCTGYAGACCTACATCAAGGTACAGAATTGAATGACAGGGTATATTTTTGTTGTACAGTGTTCTAGAAACACATACTAAAAGCAGCATTGAGGAGATGGAATTTTTCTCCTAAGTTGGGGGTTTAGAGACCAGAGATTTTCTTCCTGTTAGAATTGTAAGGAAATGAAATACCAGATTCCCATTAGAGTCAGACTTACACATCTTTTTTGGTGGGGGAAAGGCATTTTATTTTCAGAATTAAAATGTTCTGAAATATTTAATGCAGCAAAAATATTTAATTTTGTTTGTTGCTTTTGATGTTTAAAGGCACTTTTCTCCCACACAGTTTTGAATGAATTATAATTTTCAAGGTGAAAAGGTGATATCAAGCCAAACAGCCAGGAAAGCTCYAGAGCTTTGAGATTTAGAAAACAAAACTGATTCTAGCAGGAATTAATACTGAGAGATGGTAAAGAATTTCCCAAGAGATGTGTGATATGCCCCATAAACCAGAGGCAGTATGGAAAGAAGCTGATGAAAAGGCAGGTTGTTGTTACAGACCCTGAGGGTGGTTCAAAAAAATATTGGTGTAATGTTTGTACCTATAAGAAGAGTACCTTAAAGAAGCCTTGGGGATTGATCACCAGGGGTTTGAATTGCTCCAATATTGATAGCAATAATAACCATGCAAAATCCAAGGAAAGCAGGCTTTTAGAGCTACTCTGATGTAGTGCTGCTTTCATAATGCAATTTGTTGAATGGTCAATATAGCCAGAGGATATTTTGGACCTAATCCCTGGAWATGAATCAAGTGCTTTATGATTTAATAAGGCTGGAAAATGGGTACTACTTGTATCTGAGTAAAACCTTCCAGAGCTATCATCCAATTTGAAACACTTGTTAAGAGAGGGCAGTAGATGAAGCAACACAAAAGTGACTTTGAGAGACTGTAAAATGCCCTGAGATATCTTGATTAGAATTCATCAGTTCACAGCACAAGGGTGGAGTGGTGGTCACAGGGATTGCAGCTGATGTTGGTGTCCCAGTTGCAGGGAATGAGTGTTGAGCAAAGGGGCAGCAGAAAACTTTGTGGGAAAACAGCTCAAGGCAGGATGCAAGCAACAACTGTGCAGCTTCCAACACACAGCTGGCTGCATAAACAAATCTGTTTTAAAGACAATTGAGAGTAAATATGAATACTGAGCAYGGAGAGCTGTGCAGTGCATTCTAACCTGAGGTCAAGGGTTTTCCAAATACACTGACAGTGCTGTGTAGGTATGCAGAGGGCTGGCTCCCTGGTGAGCTGGGACACAGCTTGAGAYAGAGAATGAGGAAATAGCTGATGCTTGTTTTATTTGAAAAAGCAAAATAAAGCTTGCTTATTTTTGTTGGACTKTTTTGGTCTTTAGAGAGACAGAAGAGGTGAAATGTGGCTCTGTCAAAAAAAAGGGGTAAATTTGCTAAAATTTGAGGCAGCAAACCAAACCAAGGACAAGTAGCAGGGACATGCTCATCAAAAATTAGACACAGTTAAGAGGAGAGAGAAAAACTCTCTCAGTATTAAAGGAAGAAAAGGCATCACATAAGGATTAATGTGTCTCTGTTTTCTGAATTTGACAAGCAGAAAACCCACTGAGTTTAAATGTCACACAGAAAAGGTTTTTTTATCTCCAGTGAGAAGCAGAGTATATTACACCACTTTTTGAGGAAAGTATTTCATATCTTGGAAAGTCCTTAATTTCTCTTGGAAATTTCCTGAGCCTTTGTTCATATTGGCAAAAGAATCTATGYGTGTCTCTATTTATTTCAGGGATATAGCTTTGTCTAGTCTTTTTGCTTTTCTCTCGTGTGGTTAAGGAAATAATACAGTGTGTGCTCATGCTTATTCTTGTATGTGCAGACCTGTGGCACAAGCAGYCTGTTTTTGGTCTAAGAGTATTTGTAATCCTTTGTGTGAATGTACAGAAACAGTGACCATCAGAAATTGTTTAATGTATGTTTTTCTATAAGTGAAAAAATACCATGTGTTGTGGYGAGAGGGAAGAAAAGGAACCCATAACACTGGGTCATGGATAGTCTGAAATTGAGTTCAGGTGTATCCATCTTGTGYTTAGACTTTAATAAACCAGAAGTTTCATGGATTTTATGTCTTACTCTATGAAACCTTATCTGATTGTAACATCTTTGAAGAAATTATGCTTTCTTTTTAATGCCTGTCACGCTTGCCTAGGTCTTTTTGCATGATTAAAATTGGCAGGATTTCTAGTTAAGTGAAATCCTGCTCATATGAGCTGTCAATAGAGGGAAAGAGAACAAGCCCAGAACAGCTGTGTGGCATGTTCAGCACCAAACCATGYTTCAGTAGTGATGAGAGATAAAAGACTGGCTACTTGAAAATCAGTTTCCCTGATGGCCCTGCTGCCCATGTCTGTTGTTGGCAGACATTATTCAGAGGACCAAAAAAAGAAACAAACACTTTGAAAAATCAAACTTGAAATGCTTTTATTTCAGATGGGGAAATTATGCTCCTGGTATCACCCTGCAGACTCTGAGATGCTTGAAAGTTTTTCCATTTTAGTGTCTCTTGGAARCACTTTAATTTGCCTGCCCTGGCCCTTTATGGTTTGTGTACACAATAAAGAAGTGATATCTTTTATTTCTTCAGCATAAAAGACTGGTTATGGAAAATATATTTTTCCATCAGATCYCATGACTGCTACCTGATTTTTATCTCAGGCTAGTGGAAAAATGTGATTTCTTGGGTAATGGAGCAAAGTAGGGAGTATGTATTGAAGGGARCAGTCATGCTGTACTGACCAGGAATAGTATTAGGTGGGCCAGCTATAGAGATCTCCCTGAGGGCATCAGTCTAGTTTATGAATGTAGTTAAAAATAAAATAACAGGCAAAGTGGATACTCACATCAATTTGTGGAGGCTGAAAATATGGCTAAAATCGTGAACACTTTTGTTCCAAGTATGGTTTTCCTATGTTTTTAATGTATCTTCAGGTTGGGTCATGTTAGTTGTGGGAAGATTTTTGATTTTAGAGAGGATGAAGCATGAGACTTAGTTTTGACTATCTTTTCAAGGTAGATTGCAGTATATCTGTTTTTGGTTTTTTTATTTTAATCTCTCATAGTGTAATATTTGCTGTAATTTGCTGTTTAAATGACAGCTACCACAAGTACCTAATTTTTCCTTGTTTTAGTCTATTGAATAACTTCTTTTACACCACTCTTGCTAYGCAGCTGTGGTCATCAGGAATGAAAACTGCATTTCATATTACTCAGGAAGGTTTTTCAAGCAGTACTGACCAGTTAATAAAAATGGTGCTGTAATGACCTCAGGAAACTGAAGTGTGGTCAGTTATGGAAAACCATGGAGTGTTAAGGAAAAGCTCTGGTTCAGCATGTATTAGTRTTTTGACAGCACCCTATACTTGTGCCAAGCCCTGTCAGCTTCATCTGTACARATGCAGGAGCCCAGCAATGTCCTTRTGGRGCCAGGGTGCATATACACAGAGAATAATGGAAATGTCAGGCTGGAAAGGACTTTGAGAAGTAGCTGAATCTACTGTCTGAATCCACTGACACAATATGGGTCTCTTCTGGAGCTGTCAAAAATCTTCAGGCTTGTGTAAGGGCAGTCTAGGAAATTCTATGACCCCTCTTGGCAGCTCAGTGTGTCATGAGCTTCAGTGGTAGAAAGCTTTCCTAATCCTCATTCCAAGTTTTTTTAGATGCAATTAAGCTGATTCTTTTTGTTTACCCTATGAACACAGGAAGATGTTTGAATAATTGACCCTTCTTTCTTAATTTTCTTAAAATTACGTTTTTTCTTCTGTAATATTTGGGAAAAAATTTGACTTCATTTAAAGAGCACAGATGAAATATGTCAGAGGCAGGCAGTGAAAGCAGCTCAGTGACTGGAATTATTCTTCATTCTGTAGTTGAAAGTGGATGTTTTGTCRTGGTATTTTTAATGCTAGTGGTCCATTTCCTTAATAGAGCAAAGTGAAGTGGTCGGCTTGCACACGATTTTCTAATTACATATGGGAATATTATGTTGACAAACAAGAACTTATTACTCCAGCAGCATTTTGAAGAGCCATCTACTCTTCACAATGAAGCATTTATAAAGCAGACCCTATTTCCAGAGCATTTCATTTTTGCATGACTAATTGCATGTTATAAGTTGCAATGGCAATTTGTTTCTCTTGAAAGATGCTGCCCACATCTCTCACACAATATATTGATTTGTCTGGAGACAGTTAATGAAAGGAGACTGTTTGAGACATAGTTTTATTTCAAAGATCTCCTGCAGGCATGGCAAGAAGAATATAAATAATTATAAGACAGTGGGAAAAAGACAATTTGATAAACATTCTTCCAACTCTGGCTTTTTCCAGGGCGGTTCTTGGCTGGTGATGCCCAAACTTCCCCAGCTGCCAGACAGTCACTTAAATGGGMTACAAGGGTGTCAAGGGCCATGTAGTTTTCTTACCATTGGATGGCTGGAAAACATCAAACTGAACTCGAAATGGATAGTATGTAATAAAAAGTCTATTTCTGAAGTTTTCAGAAAAATAATCTACTGACTAAAATTATTCAGCTCTTCAACGTTTCAAGATTCCTTTTCTTAATAGTAATGGGCCCCTTGAACCTTCACAAGTGACTTGATAATACAGCCTCATGGAAAAGCAAGAGCTGTTTTACAACTGCACACTTAATTTCTGAGTGAATCCTCACTATTTTTCCCCCACCCCCCTTTTGTTGGATTCTGACCTTTTTTCTGTTTTAAGCAAGAAACTGTTTTTTATGTGACTTACAGCAGTAATGTGTGATTGACTGGRCATGCTGCTTTATTACTGCAGAGATGAGTAGCCTTCTCACAAATGTATACAAGGACATACAAGCCAAGAAGCAATACCTTTATGCAAATAGAAGAAACTAAAATGTCTGATTTAAGCTTCATTCCCGCCACAGTGGTTAAACACTATGGTTTAGTGTTAGATTTATTGTCTGTTTAATAACAATTGAAGAACTATTTGGAAATCTAATTTCTCAAGAACACCATCTGACAAGTCTGAGTCTAACATATTTTTCTTGGGCAGAAATCTGAGTCATCAACTGAAGGAGCACGTGCTGTGTTATGATGTGATGAAGCAGAGAGTGTGAAATATTCCTTTTGGGGATGYGTTTTAAGAAAGAGGTGACAAAACAGAAGGTGAGAACAGTTAATGGAAATCAATACAAAGAGTAAGGAAGCATGGTTCATGAAGGAGGGCTGAATAATTTTATTTCATTTCTCTAAGGATGAGACTGAGATGAACTTTAACATACAATTCTGCACTTTTTTAGAACCTCTGGCTGGAGCAAATTATGTAACTGGCTGAAGTGAGTTCATGTAAGAAATAGTAAGAGTCAAATATTGCATATATGATGCCTCCCACTTTTAAGTAAAAAATAGTTGGCCTCTTTCCTGGTGTGAATTAGCATAAAACATAAAAATAATTTGTTTTCACTTTGGGCTGGGAATTTGTTTCTGAGTTTGAGCTGAGAAATGCCCTTGACCTCTACAATGCTTTGTCCTGAAACTTCATTTTGAACTCCTACTTGGAGGTCACCACTGGGATAAAGCCATTGTGCTGGTCATTGTGCCCCTATGAGGAAACACATGTCCCAGAGGTGATTCCAAAAACCTTAAGAAAGAAATTGAGAGTSCACAAGGAGACTGAGTGTTGTACTGGATCAGTGAGAGAAGAAAGTTAATTTGGGGTTCCTCATTTTGGCCTTTTGGAGATCATAGCAATTTTCAAGCTGAGGGTTAATTTATCACCCAAATGTGTGTGTTGTAAATTGGGGGATCAGAAGTGCTGCCACCTTGGGTGTGTGTTCAGTGTGACCATGACAGCRAAGCACAAGGGGTCTGCTCTTGGCWGCACTGSTGTAGGCATCAGTCATAAGTGATGTAATCCCTTTTAAGAATTGACTGGAAATAATTCTTTCTGAATTTACCTTGGCAGGGCACACTGTCAATTTATTTATTTATTTAGCTTGCTTCTTAGATTTTATGAACKATAAAACAATGTGAAAATCACAAGTTGAGAGCTGATTGGACTAATGCACTGAAATGTGAACTCCTGCTCTTAGTCATTAATGGAAGTRTTAAATGTGAGAGGAAAATGAGGTGATGTTTAAAAATGACTGTGTTGGAAGAGAATGGAAAAAAAGCAGGCATTTAAAGAGCTTTCCCTGAGCATCAGGGAATATGGTGATTCTCATAGGAGCTGATAGTAAGAAAGAACCAAAGGTATGCCTGGAGCCATATTATGGTTATCCAGCCTTGTAAGGATTTGCATTTATTTTGTGAGCAGACGATGGGGCTTTTCTATTGAGTTCTAACAGAAGTCTCAGAAGAGATTCAGTGTTAAATATTTTAGGATGATTGTCAGAATTTAGAGCTTTGTTTTCAGAGCTACCATGTGCTGTTCTGTTGAAGATTAATTGCTTTATTGCTT
Source organism: Alauda arvensis (assembly GCA_902810485.1). Classification (NCBI taxonomy): domain Eukaryota; kingdom Metazoa; phylum Chordata; class Aves; order Passeriformes; family Alaudidae; genus Alauda; species Alauda arvensis. Next base: position 858,268 of record CADDXX010000229.1, read on the forward strand.
GWACTCKGAGTTATGTGTCTTGCTCTTGAAATCAGGATATTTTACTGTCCTATTTCAATAGTTTTATCTATTGAAAAGACCAATTTAAACCTCACAGTCGTGAGTGTTTAATTCTTTTCTGAGCAATAAGTTATCCAGATGCTTAGTTATGAAATAGGAATTAATTATGAGAAAACAAAGCACACTTTTYTGTGGATTGGAGAGGGAGGGAGTATTGTGTGCTGTTCAGTGACCTTCAGTACATCAAATTCAAATGCTTACAGCACTGTTTATATTTCTATATTTGTATATGWTTTGAGGGAAAGAAACATTTAGGAATTGCTGTACTGGATTATATTAATTGCCCATTTAGCCCAATATTCTGGGCAGTACCAGATGGATTGAAAATACATGAGAAATCTCACAATACARCATGCCTAGCTTCTGTCAGTTGATAGGTTAAGCCTTGGAATGTGAAGCTTTCTGTTTATTATCAGTCTTTTTAAAAAATGCTTAATGTGAATGTTTTCTCCAGACTCTTGTCTTGAAGATGGAAGCAGACTGTGGTAATAGATTTATTCCCTGTAGACCAGGAGGCTGTTTTCYTTTTTCTGAGACAGAGTGGCTCTCAGCTGCCCCATGAGAAGGCAGAAMTCTCTCCCCCTTTCTTGGTGCACCATCACAGCAGAGTGGAGAGCTGCTGCTGACTGTCTCAGCTTTATAGTCAGTATTTAGATGAAACCCCTTAATGGATGTCATAAAAATCCCAGCTAARTAGTATTCATAATATCCTTGCATTGGCTGAAACCTAGAATTTTGAAAAACTTGTTTTATGAATAGTAATTCTGGTGTTTCTGATAAAAAGCAAAATAAAACKTATAAAAKGTGTTGCATTTAACTATTTATTGAACAGAAGAAGACAGCTGAGTCTCCACTYGCATCGTGCCAAGTATCTAAAATTACCTGCCACATCCATCCTTGGTGYACAAAGTACACTTCCACACTGCCCTTATGGCAGAATTGGACACACTGATCTCAGTTTTTGTATGCTTTTTTCCCAACAACCTCAGTTGGTTTTTTTTTCCAAGACCAATATTTCTACAGTGAGCATTTAAGGGATGCTCTCAAAATTTTCCGTGGAGACCAAAAGCAAATTYTAAGTCCCAGAGAAAAAGTTTTCCTATTATAGAGAAACTGTAGAAGGAACAAAGTAACTTTAATTTACCTTTTGTTTTTAGAAGGTCTCTTTAAATAAGTTTTTAATCCTTCTGCATTCAGCTCATTCAGTTGAGGACTTCAGGTGGGGTTTCCTCACTCTTTATAGGTGATCCTGAGAGGAACATCCTGTTTTCTGTGATCTAGGTTGGAGTAGGATTAGTTATGGAGAGCTTTGTATGAGTAAACTTGGGAAGAGCTGGTTCATACAGAGGTGTTAAATAAGTGGCAGTAATTCCAAAAGGTAAGAATTATATATCATCCAAAGGAGAAAACAGTAGCAGCAAACTAGTTATAAAAGAGAAATAATCACTGAGTTAAATTAACATTAATAATTTCTTATTATAATGCTAACAAGGGCAGTACAAAAGCACMAAGTATATACAAAAGAAAAAAGACCAGATGAGTTAGAGTACAAACAGATTAAAAGAATCAAATTGCTTCATCGGATTAACTRTATTTGCTCAAGAATGTTTATGTCTTGAGATGAGATTTGATTGAATAACAGCATTTTTATTCTGTAGAGCATCCAGAACATGCTTAAAATGTGGTGCTAGGAAGGTGTTTTGGATAGGCTGAGACTACAAGGAACTGTGAGTCAGTGCTGAAAAGTTAAATGTTTTACAGAGTCAAAGATGGTGATCCCCATATTCAAGTTTCCCTGAGACATTGCCATAGGGAATGACTTCTGCTCCCTTTTTCTTTTTTTGACAAATGTTCACAACTGTGAAATGCAGCAGAAGAAAAGCCTTTTAGCTRTAGAAGTCACTTACCCTTATTGCAGGAACTGTTGTTGAGGTTTGATTAGAAATTGTGTGGTTTTTGTTAGCTGTGCTCTTGTAACTTTGTTCAGCCTGTTAGGTGGCAGCCAGGTCACTCCCAAAGAATTCATCTTATCCTAGCAATTGTTGGGACCTGAACAGTGACTGGCAAAGGAAACTCCTGCTGGAATATTGACTGGCAAATGCCTTCAGCTGAAGAAGTGTCACTATAATGGTTTTTAAGGAACTAGCTAAAAATACAAAGACTAATATGATTTTAATGTGCTGTTTTAGGCCATGGAGACACTTGCTAAATATAATAACCTGAGTTTGTAAAAACATTACTAATTCTCAGGTGATTACTGATATGTTCTAAGGATTCTTTGCCTTGTGCTGATAGAGGTCAGAGGCTGCCTTTCACAATGCTTGCAGGACTGTGTGTGGCTGTTTCTGGCATGGAATTATCACCAGGATACGAGTTTATTTGGTTGGTACATATTGCTATATGAAAAAAAGTGAGCAACTGAAGGGAAAATATCACAGGGATTTTAAAATCTTGTTATGTGTAAAACTCAGTCTGAAAGGGAGTGTTCTTGTGGCTTTGCTGAAGGTCTGTGAGATGATAGTTCTCTGTCTGGTCATGCAGCACATGCTGTACCCTTTGGAAGGTCTGCCAAGAAGGATTTACTGTAATATTTGGTGGCATGACACGAGGATGTGGAGCAATACCTCTGAAGCCTCCTTCAGAATGATAGGCTGCTTCTCAGGTGTTGCTGAGCAGTTTTAATGATTGCTTTTGTGTGTTGTTATTCTGAAGCTGAGTATGAATTCAGTAATTAATTGCAGGAACTCCAGTTTTTACTTCTGATTTTACTTCTCTGCTGTGTCACCCATTGCTAATGAAACCTCCTTGTTACAGGGGTGAGTGATATCTAAAAATTGTCACAAGCCTTGAATTAAACCTAATCCTGCAGAACACTGAAGACTATTCCAAATGTTGGCTTGAAATACATGAGCCAGAGAGCAGAGGCATTAAGCCAAATTAGGTTGTGATGTCCAGATAAATTCAAGTGATGTCTAGCAGTTAAAGATGAAACTTCTGAAAAGATATTCCTATGTTATATTCTGTACTGAACAACAAGCCCAGCAAAATTATTCAAAATTCATGATTGCCAGCTCCTTTATTCTCCTATTTGTTAAGGAGTTGCATGTTAMCTGATTGAACTCTTTTTCTTTTCCAGACACAAGTGCCACAGGAGCCATAATTATTCAAGTATGATTTGACAGTATATTTGTGTAAAACTGTTGCTTTTTTTTACTTGGAGTATACTGCATTATTCCTTCTTTGGGTAGCAGAAAATGGATTCTTTTGATTAGGCAGATCAAATGTCTGCTGAGACCAAATGAGCATAATGCTGACTGCAGGCAGGATTTACCTTGGGAGCAAAYTGGATGAAACACCCCTACTCCTTCTAATTGGCAGAGCCTGCCCACTCTGGGCTGTACAAAGTGATGTTCACCACATGGCTCTGTGGTCCTTGCCCTTCAGACTGGGGCTGTTCCCAGCCTGGAGTACAGYAGGCTCTTGGGGCAAAATGTTTGCATTTATAATTCTTGTTCCATGGCTGCTCTGTAACAGGCTGTGCTTTGGAGAACAATTTTGTCAGTGAAGGTTGTGCAGGCAGAATGCTTTAGGAAAGCAGGCAAAGAAGGGCTGTGGGCAAGGTTAGAGCAAAATTAACAGAAAAAAACTAAAATCTCATAAAAAATTATTAGGGTTTGAGTAGCAGTGTGGAATACACATAGAAAACACCCCTTTGAATGCTGTTTTTTTTTTGTCTTTAGTCTGCTGTTTCAACATCAGGATATCAAATGCTGGGGGTGCTTTCAAATCAATCACCACAGCTCTCTCACAGTGGGGATAGCATGTGGCTATTAGGAATTATTTCTATCAGGACACAACTAAGAGTTTACAGTTTCAGGAACGCACAAGACATTATTTACATGAGCTCTCATGACAAGTAGAAAATTAACTGTGGGTGCTGTTCTACTTGTGCAAGCTGAGACCAGACTGGAATATCTTTTTAGTGTGAAAAGGCTCTGTTAAAATTTTTCTGTGATTTGTAGGCTTTCTTTGTAGCTTAGAGTTGGCATTRTTTTACTTTAACATGCCAACTTACTGGATTGTTTGATTAATAAAAAAAGGTGTCTCAGTCCTGTAAAAACTTGATTTGTGCTAGCACCAAGGGCAGTTAGAGTACATAGAAAGTTAGAAAGGTCTCATGGCCCCAGCATCTCAGCTACCATGCACAGAGATGGATGGAAAGAGATGCTTGTACAAGTGTGAACTAATTTTATTTCTGTCTCTCTGAGAAAACACCATGGATCTGCTTGAGAAGTTTGCAGCAAGACTCAGTCACAGGCTAATGTCAGTTCTTGACTGAAAATTATTACAAGCTAACATAGTCATGAAAGGAGATGTCAGTGGATGACAAGTTTTTAAATGAAAAATTTCTTTGAAATGGTCCACATATTCCAGGGTTACATGTATTCAAAACCACTGGATCATGGAGATGGAATTGGTGCTTGCAGGTCAAGAGCTTTAATGGAAGCCTGCTGAAGTTTTTTAGTTTTTCATTTTCTTTTTGTCTTTTTTTTTTTTTAATTTTTAAATTTTTTTTAAATTTCAGCTGGTTTTGTCTAGGGATGTAGAGACACAGGAAACTGCTCTTTTGGTGCTTTCTTCCAAATCTTGGTGTAGAAAACATAGGTTCAAAGAGGATGCAAACAAAGATTCTGGGTTAATYACTTTAGGAGAGGTTTAAAGATTCAGTCTGCTGATGTCTGATCAGGGGGATTGATAAAACCTGTGAAGATGGAGTGCAAAATCACATCCCTGTTTATGGAGACTCCTTGTATGGAGTGTTTTTAGGAGGAAAAGCAACCCCTTACAGCAGCATGAAGAGGTTTTCTGTAACTTGGAGTAATGGTGGAAAAAACCCCAACAAAACTGGAACTATCAAGAAAAAGACTTCAGAGTGAGAGAGATCAGAAACCATCCCACAATGTTTCAGAAGAAATACCAGTATCCTCATGCTGCATGATATTTAAAACCCAAAAGCTGTTGGAATCCACAGTGGAGAGGAGCTTTGGCTCTGATACAGAGCTGAATGAATGAACCCCTTTTGTTTAACCTGTTTGGAAAAAACAAGCTCCATTTTTGCATCCCAAGCTGATGGCACAGAGCCAGCAGACCCAGTAAAAAAGGTCAGYGACTTTGTGTGATTTGTTCAGAGGTATCACATTTTTAAAGGAGATGTTCTAGGAAGAAACTGTTTCCACAGAAAAGCTCTGTAAATAAACATAGGATCTGCTTCATTTCTGAAGAATGTTTTCAAGACTGACAACTTGGACACGAGTTGTGGCTCTGACTACAGGAAATTTTATCTACTGGTGGAGTAACATGGTACTGGACACAAGGTCATCAGTCTTAGCACTGTCACCTGTAAACCTCAGTWGCAGAWGAGATTTAAATGTGATGTCAGTGAMCCTACAGCTATGGYTTCYAATAAACTTCTAATTTGAAGGCTATTAGCAGTTTAATGAGAGCAGGAGTGTAGCACAAAATGTAATATTGAAAAACTTTATTAGAGAACCAGTTTTGTAATTCATGGTGAGAAATGAATTTGCTTGAGCAGCGATGAACAATTTTTAGCATCTGCACAAAACTCAAAAGAGGGTTGATATAGCATGTGCAATTAAAGTCACATCTAGTGTTTAATTAAGTTGTTCACTTACAAGGTGCCACACTCCCTAAAATMTCAGAAATAATTATTGATCATCAAATATTCTGCCACTTCTGTGTTTGTCATCAGCTGAAACTGGTGAGTTATTCACGGGTTTCATTTTAATTCAGTGAATGTTCTTTCTGGTGATCACTATCTGTGTCATGTGTCTAAATGTAAGCTGTTTAATTTCTTACTGTCTCAGTACAAGCCTTAGCTTGCTCACAGGGTGTACTTGTCACTCCTTGTCACTCTAGAGTAGGAGAAGTTCTGTGTTTTTTTTTCCCAGAGAAAATACACAATAGCTTCTCTGGAAGATGTTGCATGAGAAAAGATGATTTTAGGGTAYAGARATAATGGRATAAGTTTTWGTGGATTTTTGTTTTTAATTTTTTTTTTGTTTGCATTTTTTTKGYTTTCTTTTACTTTAATAAGCTAAGCAGGAAAAGGAAAAAAACCTTCACAGTCAAGTTTTCTCAGAAGAGAAAAGCCARCAACTGCTCTAATTTACCACAGTATTTGCATATTTTGCATTATAGTTGTGCAAACAGGAGAGATTTAATCCTGCCTGTAAGCATATCTTCATAAATGCATTATAAAGCCTTCCAGAAAGAATAAAATTGGCTGGAAATATATGGTCCTTTTTAGGCATATCAAATTTATTTTAGTCTGTTCAGTGAATRTTTATAATCAGCACACATTTGCACTTCTCGTTAAAAGCATTTTMGCAAACTTTACATTTAAAGATTTTTTTTTTAAAATCAATTGGCATTTTTGTCTGAGCCAACATGAGTATATTTGTCTCCACATGAATAAATAATGAAACAAAGAGAAAGTTACTTGCTAATGAACTTTATCAATGATTTTCAAACTGTCTTGGAGGAAGCTTCTCTGTGTTTGGTGTCAATGCTAAGGTGTAAACAATAGTTTCTGTTTGAAACTATGAAGAATAGTTCATTTTAGTGCTATGACTTTACTCCTTGAATTAAAGTGGCAAAGCAACTATGCTGAGACAGAGAAAGGGCCTCTTTTTCTTTTTCCCCTCTTCACTGTTTGCYCTAGTGCTGCAATACCTCTGTGAATGATGTAACCACTATAAAAACTAAACTCCAGGGATAATATTTTTCCTGTTGAGCAAGCCCTTTGATTTTTGGGAAGATAGATGAATGTTTTGGCACATCCATGCAGCCTGCAGATACTTTACATGGATATTGAGTTTGTGAAATTCCTTCTGCCTAGGGACTGAAATTATGTTCTTGAAAGAAACTCTTTTCTGCCTGTGAAGCTGGAATGGGTCGAGGTGTAGGTGAGATATGTGAACAACTCTAAAACTATTCATTTTGAAATGTAAGAGGGCTGTCAAGAAAATATGAAAGATGTTGCTGTCTCCCCTGAGTGCTCTGAGTCTGTGTGGACAATTACAGTGCTGAAGTGCTGTGATGAAATGTAGACATGAGCACACACTGAGAGCCAGAATATCCTGAGCTGGAAGAGACCCACAGGGATTATCCAGCTCCTGYCCTGCACTGGGCAGCCCCAAGAATCACATAATGAGCCTTAGAGCATTGACCAAACACTTGCTGAGTTCTGGCAGACTTTGTGCTGTGACCACTTCYCAGGGGAAGCCATTCCAATGCTGATCCAGAAAAAGGAATTAGGGCCTGGTCTGAGTTACAGACTTTGTTTCTGCCAGGTCTGAGTTGTTGCTTTATTTCTGCCAGGGAGATTTCTGAGTAGGCACCTTTCTCCTTTGGTTTCAGAGTTGGTTTTCTTAGTTGTTCCCCTCTGGCTTTCTGGATATTTACCTGCCTGTTTTGTGCCCAAATTACGTATCTGTGGTGAGTCAAAAGGCTGGACAGAAAGAAGACTGAAAGATCAGTTTAAAAACACCACTCCTGAAAAACACCTTATTTTTCTCCAAGTCTGTGAATGCCAATATTGTCCTTTGCACACCAGAGGCACTCCAGCACTGCTGTCACAGACCCCCTGCAGCWGCTGGGATGGGGTACAGATGCCTTYCTTCACTGTAATCTCCACAGGAATTTCACTTTCATGCACTTTCCAGATATGCCGTGTCTGTGAGGGCTGATGGGATGAGCAGCTCACATGCTGTTTGTGAGGAAGCAGGGCAGAAGGTAACAAAGCCAGCTGCTATACCATTAACATGGAGCATAAAATACAGCTTTGGGATAAGTGCCTGTCATTTTTGCAATACACTAATGAAGTAGGGTTTCTGTTGATTTAACCTACCTGCTGCTCTAACCCACAATTGTAATGAAGTTCTTCTGCAATTTGGAATTGTGAGTGATAGAACTGAGCTATTCTCAAAACAGAAAAATGTATCTTAAAATAAAAACAACGAGAAAAAGCACATCCAGATGCTTTTTTGCTTTGTTTTATTTCTGCAAGTGGGAAGTGTGTTCATCATGAGAGTGTGTCTAGGCCAAGTTACAGCATTTGACTTCAAGTTGTCATTCCAAAAGAGAGACAGGCACTTCTATGTTTTCTGTAAACAAATAGGCAGAAAACCAAGATTTTCTAAGAAAGTCATCACAAAGGAGAAACAGCTTAGACATTGCAGTAATCCAGGGTGGTATGTCTGCTCTTCCTGTGGAGAACTTTAGAGCTTGTTTACTAAGCTGAAATCTGTCTCTCACTTCACCAAATGCTTCCCAAGATGCTGACTTTGTCTGACTGTGTCCCCTTCATTCTTTGCTGTTTATTTCTCTTTCTGCCAGGATTCCAGAGTTGTTTGCTTGTTTGCAATGTGACTCCTCTGTAGTTTATTTCCAGAATAGTTTTCTATCTTTATCTCCCACGCTAAGTGTTCACTGTCARAGATGCCAGGCTGTGCAAATCTTCTGCCTCACTTCCATAAACGTGGAGAGTGCAATTGCACCTGGATGCTGGCTCCATGGAGAGTGATGCTGCAGGTTTTTAAGGMCCAACAGGTGACTCAGGGTTGATGGATCAACAGCAGTGATGAGTATTGTGACCAGTGGAGTGGTGAGATAGATATATAAATATGCTCTACCTGAAAGCCACAAAATAYTATAAATAAGGGTGATGAGATGGAAACAAACCTCTGGAAAGGTGAGCAATGGCATGTGCTGTCTCCCTGTCACTGTTTTGCAACTTTTTTTGTGGTTGGCCGGGAGTGTGTAGAGAAAAAAATGCTATTCTGATATTAAAGGTATGGCTRATGAATGGCTTTGTGAGAAAATAGACTTTGAGCAGATTTGTGTTGTTTCTAAATCCATCTGCCCTGTGYTCTTTAAAGCTGGAGAGAGAATGAAGCTATGTTGGTTCACAAAGGAGCTCCAGATTATTTTATGAGCTGCAGTCTTATGTTCATTATGATACAAAAATTAAGGAAACCCTTTTATACTCATTCTTTTATGCCAAGGCCATCAAGTTCTGTGAATATACAACTAGATTGATTTACTTTCAGAAATTATTATTTGCACAATRATTAAAGTGAATGTCATTTATTTAAGAGTGGATTCAGCTGAGATTCAGCAACACCTCAGTATTTCTGGCTCACCTTTGCTTACAAACCTGGAGTGCAGAGTGACTGATGTACTAATTGCTGCTTTCTGGAAAGGCAGGCATGCTTCAGTGTGATGGGTGTTGTGCAGTTGATTAAGGATTGAAGRCTGCTGATGACCCCAGAAACTATTGATAACACAACTGAAAGATAAAAAAGACTTGTGGTTTCATGTACTAATATATATCCTGTCTCTTGTAAATATAGTCAGGATTGCCTTACTTCAGGGAAATCCAGATTTGAAAAGTGCATGACCTTGTTGCTCACAGCAGAACAAGTCAGAATACAAGGGAATAACTGAAAAATAAAGTGCACACAACTGTAAACCACAGAGCTGTGAGAGCAATACGAGGTTTTGCTCCTGAATCCTGTTCTTACAGCAAATGTCAACTATAAAATAAAAAATGGGCTTGTTTCTACAGGAAATCCAAATTCCCTAATGTTTTTTCATGCAAAAAGGTACTCCAGCAAATTTGCTAACATGAAAAATTAGTCAAGGGCTATGAAACTATCCAAACCAAAATGATGCACAAGCTCTAAATTCTAAATTACAGGTTATCACAGTCTCATGCCTTTCCTACCCAGATAGCAAGGCCAAGTCATGTGGCAGCTGCTGAGCCCACTGCTGGCTTCTGTTCTCCAGCCTGACAATGCAGGTTCTCCTTTACAACTTTTTGACTTTTCAGTGAGACACCTCAAATCTTCTGGCCCTGGAAGTCAAAAAGTTCTATTTCTACTTTAGCTCAGGGGTGGCTTCAGCTTGCCATTCTTCTCTGTGTGTCTGGGCTTGGAAGTCAACTGCTGCCTCACTTTCTCCACACCTTAGCCTCCCTAGAGTACTGAGGGATGGGCATGGGAATAAAAAAGTTATGTTTGGGGTGCTCCTCTCCAAGTCTGGTGTGTGAGGGAATGATGGGACACTGCCCATGACCTGACCCTGGGCATGGGAGCAGAGCTGGTGAAACCTCCAGCAGTCCATGCTGCTTTATTAAGGACAGAATCTGCTTCCTTTCCTGAGAAAATGGATGTACTTCATGCAGTGTTTTCTCAGTTTTCTTTGTAGCACAGCACAGTGACTGTTGAGGCAGGGATGCAAGTACTGCTCACTCCTTAGCAGGACTCCAACCACTCTTTTTATTTCTTCCCTCTGAATTCTTTTACTGATTTACTGCTAAGTGGTAGTGTGTTTTTTTTCCTTTCCTCCTGAAACATCAAATCAAAGCAAAACCAAAGTACTTTTCAGCAGGAAAACTGCAAGATTGAAARCAGAAAAAATTTTAATTTTCCACCAGATAAAATTGGAGAATAAAATCTATTTCATGTTGAGTTTGATAGAATTAAGATATTTTGCTGTAGCTGGCCCCATCAGGATGTGGCAGGTCAGTTCAAAGCACATTTGCATCTGCTCTGCTCCCACGTAGGAGTTGAGATTTTTTTCTAATTTTGCTGTTCTTTCCCCAGGTCCTTTCCTTTGCTGGATTGTATCTCTTGTGAGATATAATCACAATTTATAGCATGAGGAACATTTGCTGGCTGTGACTTTGTAGGAATGCCATGATTGCTGTAAAAGGAGTTTGGAGATGGGCAGGGCACTCTCTTGTCAGGATTAATCCTGAGGCTCTGATATTGCAACTYCCAGAAGGCACTTGGGTGCATGTGGCTCCAGATAAACTTCCAAAAACTAAATATATAGAAATGTTTAATTTATTTTGGGAGTGGAGGGGTATAAACTTCTATATTTTGAGATTTTGGTTCCATTTTKTCCCAAAATAAAATATAAAAAAAATTAATCTGTTACCCACTAGTAATCCTAGTTAATRTGTAAAAAGCTGAGATTACTGCTGCAGGTCACAAACTTGATTTTAATTACCATTCCATTTCTTAAATTATTTTTCCTAAGGTATATCTTTCCATATAGAAATATTGTAAAGAATGAGGAAGAGAATTCTCAAACCACTGATTAGCAGGTAATGACAAATCATAATTCTGGCATGACTTACYACTGGAATCAGGGGTCTGTTTGGATTTTCCCTATGCATTTTCCCCATTTATTTCCTGGAGGTAAAGCTTGGCATGTATAGCTGCAGCTTGGGAGCAACGATGTACCAGATATTGTTTGGATTTTTTGTGATCCTTTACAGCTGTATGACTAAGCAGCATGACTACTGCTGCCTTTGGGCTTTTATAAGATTTCTGGCAGYTCTATGGCAAAACATTTGTGGGTAAGTAATCTTTATTGTTTTGGGGTTGTTTTTTTTTTTAAATCAGATTATAGGATAGTGATGTTACAGTGTTGGTAAAGCCTGGGCTGCTGGTTCCACACCACCTTTCTGTTTCTGGTTCCAACATACTCCCCTCTCACAGGCTGCCTGAGGTGGAGCAGATTCCAGGCAGCTGCATCTCACCTTTGTGGCTGCAATCCAGAGGTGCAGGCACTCTGTTGAGGACTTCAACCTGTGACTGGGATGGTGCCTTCCGCAGCTTGGACCTAGACTTAGACCTTACTGTCTCTAGATGCTCCAGTAGAGAGAGAGCACATTTGCTGGATGGGAATTTGGTGCTTTTTGCTATTCAGTCCACTGGGGTTTCTGTCAGAGTCTCTGCAACAGTCTGGTTTTGACAAGGTTTCTTCAAGTTTTGGAGTCTGTCCCTGAACTGTGAATCTAAAGCAAGTAGCAGGCTTCCCTGTTACACATTCCTTTTTACTTTCTTGAGTTATGTGATGAGGATGATAAGCCACTGAAGATCCCCAGCAGACTTGCATTGTTGCCTTACMATGAAGTGCAGCCCAGCATCCTGGTGCACTGGATGGCAACTGCCTTATTTCCCTGTMAGCTTTCCAACTCAGCTCACCATGGTCCACAGCTAACAGACCTCCTTTGTTAGCCTTGCCTCAGATGCTAGAGGCCTGCTAGTCATCTCCTAGGGGGGTTTATCTCAATATGGAAACACAAAATCTATTTGAAATGGAAAAAGAAGTTTCCAAAGCAGTTGGTAGTCTAACATAAGCGGGGGGGAAGGAGAGACACTCCCTGTGAACAGCCATAAGGCTTAGACATACAGACAGACACAGACAGATTTACCACATTGGCACTAATGCTTTCAATCTTTTCACAAAAAGAAAATATTGCCAAGATGCTAATGTATACACATGGTAGCAATATGTTCATGAGGAATTGTAGTTTAGCTAATTACTGGAGCTAGGCTGTAAGGACTGTGTGTTACACAGATGGACTGTATGATACACAGGCACTTTTTAAGCATGCAGATTCCTACTGAAGTGGCACAGCTTAATGACTCACTTGGATTTAAGCTGCTACAACCYATTGTCCCAATAATCCAGGATTTAAGCATGCTGTAATTGTATGTATCATGCATGAAAGAGCAATTTGTAGCTGTGGAAAGTTTAACGCTGCTCCTAGCTACTTGGCTTTCTGGTTTTTTTTGCACTCAAGAGCCAAAGTTTGGGTCTCAGCTGCGTTTGTGGCACACAAAGGCTGACTCCTTTCCTTACTCTTACTATTGCAAGCTAGAAGTAACTCAGCTGAAGAGCAGGAAAGGGGAGCCAGCTTGGGTCTCTTCAGCAACAAGATACTGCCTGTCAGCGGGGTCTGCTCTGTGTCTTGCACCGCAGGTTGCCACACATGAGCCTTTGCTTGTTTTTGTTCTGTCATAGAATGATTTGGGATAATAGGCAGACCCCATCTGTTCCCATTTTAGGATGCTTTGCTTTCTTTTTCAAAATCTGCGCATAAATAAACACACAGAGAAAAATAGTGGGGCGTGAAGCACACACCATGAGGTTAGCACAGAAGGTCCTGCTTCATGTCTACCAGCACTGACATGCTCAGCTATTGCAGCAAATATCAACACCCAACATCACCTATGCAGCTCCTCCAGGCCTAAATTTGAGTGCTACAGGAACAAGCTGGGTGAATGGAAAATGAACCTTCTTCRGTTACTGCTCRCTTTCTCTCRTGTTAARTTGGAGCATCTCTGTTGCTGCACTYTTTTGCTGTGCCAGGTTCATACTGAGATGTGTGTGGATTGTGCATGGATTACAGGTGATGTGTGGGATGAGAGGTTGTGTTGTGTTATCTTCTGGCACACACACAGCTAAGAAAGTAGAGCTSCTTTCACAAGCTGCTGAAAGGAAGATGGCTGCATCCTCATTTTTGTCTGTGCTGGAGAGGGGAAGGGACCTTCTAGGGGGACAGTGTGCTGTGGTGCAGCTGTCATTGAGCAAGGCAGGGGCACAAGTCACAGCTAGGGAGTACAGCTGCCTTCATGCCTGTAGCATATCCTTTACTCCACCATGAATTCAGCCCTGTGGAATTTCAGGGTTTTCCTTATCCTGAGGTGAGACTGATTATTGCACAGAAGCTGTCTGACACTGCTGCTGTCACAGCCAGGTTTCCTGTCTCAGATTAACATTCCCTGTGAGCACCATGGGATGGAAGGCTGTGAACCCAGCCYGGTGTGAGTGATTGTACATTGGTGTTACCTAATTCTTACACTATTAAGGTAATTAGGAAACATGAGACTTCACAAAAATAGGCAGCTCGTTGTGCTGAGAGTATCAAAGGCGTTTCTACTCCCATGTCAATTTGAACAGTGCTCTTGGCTACTCCATTGCAGTAATCAGCTTAGCTAAATTTGTTTTGCATGTCCAACGTTAATGAATGTCTGGTTGCTAGTCTTTTAGGTTGAAATCCTCTGCATCTGCATAATTAGGGAAGCTAGCAGCCTGACTCCAGAAGCTGTGAGGTAGAGGAGGAGCAAGGATTTGAAATCTGTACTCAGAGTGTGGAGCTGCCAGGGAGCACCCCAGTGAGTGTCAYTTTGGGATAGTGCAGGAGCTGTGTGTCCACTGCATCCAGGTCTGAAGATTTGCCCAGATGTGGATTATGGCCTCATTAAACCTTTGAAATGGTTCCTTTCTGTTCTGGGTAAAGACTGGAGATATAATGGTGTCCATTATGGTGCCCAATCTTTCCTCTCCCCTTTCTCTCTGTTCCAGGGTGGGTCTTACAGTGTRCAGGACTTCTGCTGTCATCACTTCTGAGCCTGTTCCAAATGTGGTAAAATGAAGAAACAATGGAAAAGTGAAGCCTCTGGTTAGAAACCCACTTCATCTGGATTGTGACAGTTCACACAAGATGGAATTGTAGGCAGGCCTTTTTTTTTCAGATGCTTTTCTAGTTGATCCAATTTATAATCTGTCCCTGCAAACATGCCATTTCTAATGGGTTCCATATGCCTCTAAGCCTTCCTGTTATTTCCTACTTCAAGGATTGCTCTGTTCAGCAGAAGTCTGCCACTCTGCATCTTGTCTAAGAGTGGTTTTTTTTTGAAACCCAAACAAAAACTGGAAGTGGGCCTACGGTTGGATGCCATGCTTACAGACATTCTTCACAGCTACCCTTGACCTTTGTTCTGATGCTGCTGATGGCAACACAGAGTCTGTGTAAGACACATATGCTAATGCAAAAAAGGGAGTTTGAGGTGTTTTGGCAGTCAAAAGTAGCCACAGTAACAGAAACAGTACAAGAAGTTCAAGGTGCCTACTTGCTGGTACTACTACACTGCTTGTAATTTGCCTCATCTATAATTAATTTTTTTTTCTTGCACAGAGTCTCTAAACTGCTGTCATACTGAATTATTTCACCCTGGTTCCAGAGAATGGTTCTGTAAATACTCCTCTCAGCCACTTTTTATGGTTTATGGGCACGGAAAAGCTTTGAAAGCTCATTGCTACTTTACTGCCCACACATTTCCCCATCTATTCCCTATTTTGCTGCTGCCTCCTCCTCCCTATATTAATCCTCCATTAGTATCATAAGGCACTGATGAAGGATGCCAAGGTCACTCCTGTGCCAGTAAGCTTTTGCAGCTATGGATAGCTACATTTTAATRTTGACTTAGATGCCAGTTTTGGTTTTCCTTAAGAGGAGATTATCACAAAAAAATCAAACCACTGCCAGCTGAGTTCCTGCAATCCCTATAAATTGCTACTGAAATGAGGGAATTCTGTGAAGCCAAGCACCCTGGCCAAGACTAAAGTCCTCTCCCTTCTGTGCCATTTTCAGTGTCTAACCAAAAATGTTTCTCTAGCTAACAAGCTGCTAAATTCCRTATTAATGCARCTAGAATTAYACGTAGCTTGATAAGATGGRAGAAGTGGGGAGCAGAACTGCCTCCAGAAATGTCTTTTCATCTATATGATCTCTTTTAGTTCTTTCACCTGATACTGTTTATGATGGGGAAAAAAAATCCATATGTTGACATATGAATTACTATTTTAAAGTTGTACTAAATGAGCTGTTTCAGCTTTTCAAGTTCCATGCTAGGCAGTTTACAAATTGCAAAAGGGAGTCCCTGCCAACACAGAGTTTATGACCCAGATAGACAAGATAGACCAAACACAGGAGAAGGYAAATGTCACCTTTGCTTTTTGTCTGTGGAAAGTGAAACCCTGAGAGAGAGTTTCTTCAAGGTCAGATGCAGCCTCAGTGAGAGCTGCATGGGTTGAATCCCCACTTCCTGAGCACTGGSACAATTCCTTATTCATTAGACAAGCAGCTTTCTTAAAATACTCTGAGTTCCTCAAATTCCCCACAGCAAGCAGAAGTTTGAGAAGGAGCTGACTTTTTTTTRAGAGACTTGCAAACTAAGAGCAAGAGACCTGTTAAAGAGCTGTTATGAAAATTAAGTTAATCTCCTGAGGAGGTTAGTTTTTAGTCAACATAGGGAAATCTTGATTGGTTTCAGTGGGCCCAATTCTTTACTGTATTTGCAGTTTGTACATTCTGAGATAACTAGGTTGTACAAGATTATTGCTGTCTAGAGCTGGGTAGGCTTGCTGTCCATGAAATTCTGATGTCTAGCAGCTGGGACATTAATAAAAAAATGCAAAAAATACRATTTTGCCCTTTAAAAGAAAGAATCCTTTCCCCTGCAAACACAAGAATATTAGCATAAGATGTGATTTGGCTGAAACATGACAAAGGGGAATCTAAGCTTCCATGAGCTACCTGCCAAAGTACTTATTCCCAGACWCATAGAATATGAGCCTGTCACTTTTCTTTGACTGATTAAGGGGGCTCAAAGGGGATAGTAAAAGAGCTTAATTCTGTATTTTGCTGCATTAACAGCAGTTAACTTGTCCAGACCACAGAATTATCCAGCTGCTGTGAATCAGGTGGGAGGGGAACAATTCTTATAAGAGGTCTCCAGAGATTCATATTGATAAATTCCCTCTAAAAGATACTTTATATCAGCAAGAATAGGTCAGGATCAACAAATGACAAATTAGTACTAGAATACAACATGTTAAATCTTGGGCAGCCATCACTGACTAATGAGGACTGACCTTTGCAGCAATATATACAGTCAGTTTATTAAAGCAGGGACAGAGCAATCTCTAGGCCTTTGGTCAATCTGGGTTGCTTGGGGCTGAGGAATTTCCATTTAAAATATCTCTTCAGGTGATAAAGACTGATTCAATAGAGATGGGCTAATAAAGAAAGTGCTGGAAGCTACTATTAAATTCTAGCTTCTGTCAGCTTAACAGTGAAAACTTTTAATGAGGAAACCATTAAAGTTGACCTAATGAATCAGAAATGCTTTTCCTTGCTGGCTAATTATAGAGTGCCTGGGATATCTTTCGACATATGTAATTTAGAAAATACAGATCTRTTGAGTCCCCCTGCTCTCAAAGAAAACCTGTTGCATAGCAAAAACCTGGAAAATGCTCATCTGGGAGGAGGAAGGGTTTGACCTGGATTCACTGAGGAAATCTCTGGGGTCAGATGGGCTGGATGCAGAGGACATTATATTAAATTAGTGGTTGATATGTAAAAATGTTKCTTTGTATAAAGCACTGTGGTTGTGGGGGAACAGATTAGGACACATGATGGATAAGAATTATTGCTGCATCCATCTGGTCTGTAAAAGAGCATTATGATAATGTCCTAGGCAGTAAAGGAGAAAATATAGCAAGTTATTGTGTTTACATGTACAATGTGATGTGAAACATCAAATGATGTCATTGGAGATGGTATTTGCTGTTGGCTGAAAGGTTTTCTTCTATTAGCAATATATTTTGGTAGCAGTATGATCTTTTTTTTGTGCCCTAGGGAAAATTCATCAGTATTAGAGTAACATTCAGAAGTCCAAGCCCAGATGAAACTGGGCACTTAACCCAGCTGAGAAACAGTTTCCACCTGTGCTGTTATTTCTCAGCTTCCTTTCCACACCATCTTAACATGTAAATAGGCTGGATAGATAAAAGAAAGGCTTTATTTTTGTTTGGCAGACATGAAGCACAGAGAAATAAAATAATTTATCAAAAGTTGCAATAGAAATTTGCATTGAGCTAGAAACAGAGCTCAGATTTTTTTAAGTCTTAATTTGCAAATTGAACTGCTGTCCCAGTCTGCATGTAGTGGGTAATTTATCATTTTTGTAATTCATTTTCATGTGTAATGTTCTGCATTTCTAGGCCCAGTCGASGTTTTTCCCTCCAGTTCTTACTTTACAGAGCTCTGACATATATAAAACATATTTTTTCCAGGATATTCAAGCCCTCAAAGAACCTTTATAGGCAAATGTAAAATGTGGCTCATGGTAAAAATCACAACCCAGTTTAGAGAAGTTGGCAGTTTGAGAGAAAACCCAGATGTGCAACATACTGCAAATAAAGACCCCTGTGTCTGTGACTCTCATAATCCAGCTTCTTCCCTCTGTGATTACGAAGTAAAGCCTCAGGTTAAAAAGTGAAAGGTGCACAAGCTGGGGATACAAACTAAGTGAGATGGGGTGGAAAGGGCACTGCAGTTTTTAAACTGTAGCTAAATACATGAACAGTTTGGAACAAAAGCTTCCTGTTTCCAGTGCATTGACATATTTGGATTTGGAGGGTTTGAAGCCTGTATTTAAGACAATAAAATATAAAGTAACTTCCTGCTTGGTTGCTCCTTTCAAGCCATCTAAACTGAGCAATGCTACCATATGTTCCAATGATGTGGTGACAGTGCAGGGGTGGGGGCTTAAGACGGGTGAGTTCTTTAGAGTAACTATGTCTTCAGAAGGAGTGGTATTGATGCCTTTAGTTTTGGCTTTTATGTTTTCCAGATTCCACGCTGTTTTGGGTGTAATTTTAAGCTTCATATTAAGAGCTAGTAGGTAGTAGGTAGACAAAACAAATCCTTTCCTGCCGAAAACCAAGGACAACTTTCTGGCCCAAAAGCATCAACAACGATGGACTGAAGAGGAAAACAAGAAGGATGAGGCTTCACAGCCTGGAGTTGTAATTGGACAATTAAACCCAATATGCAAATAGACCCAAGGGGACAGGGGGTGTGGTCGGGGGATTTGGGGGAGAAGGGATTTTTGGAGGAGCCGTCAGGGCTAGTTTGGGGGTCTCAGGGGTATCCTGGGGGGCCTTTTAATAAATATTTGTTTTATTCTCTAGTTCTGTCCAGTCTCTGTTTCAGGTCAGCCATCCCAAGGCAACAGTATTATACCCTGCCCTGATGGACTGGCTGTGCCAGATTCCCTGGGAGCCTGTTGGCTTCCAGGCAGTGAGCATTTGTGCCTCTTTTGCCAGGCCTTGGTTCTCTTTGCAGGGCTGGCATTTCTGAGCCAGGTCCTCCTTCATAAACCCAGCCTGCAAACACTTGGACTTGTTGCTGTTGATGCTGAAATGCCACTAGGGAGGTGATGAACCTCATTAAGACCAGACCTCGTTTGAAGATATGCGCAAAGCCAGCAGCACTGCAGCCCCTCTCCTGCTCTGGCAGATCCTAGGAACTCCAGCTGAGGTCATTTCTTGATATCTGTGGCTACCAGACCAGGGTGACAGGCTGCTCTTCTGTGCTGGGCACACATGGAATATGGCCMAGGCTGCCAGGAGGGGTGGGGAGTGGATGTGACTGTCTGCCTTGCTTCCTGTATGTGAGACTGGAGAGGCCAGGCTCCCTGCCAGCCTCTTGGAGATTCCTTGGCCAGCACAGCCCAAGGGAACACGATAGAGGGTGAAGAGGTTATGTCTCTATATTAAAGCAGGAGCCAGTGTCAAGTGACTGAGGTGACTGTCATGTGTCTTTTACTATTTACTTTTTGCCATTGCAGTGCTAAAGATCCATCTGTCCTTCATTTCTTAATATTTTCTTCAYGTTTGCAAGTGCCACGTATCCCATGCACATAAATTTCCTTTATCCACTGTAGAATTTGAATGATTCAAGCTTGGGACATTCTTCTTTTGTTCTCTGCATTTTGAACTTTGAGGAYTATGTGGGCCCTGGGTTTCTTTGTTAAGAACTTTCTTTCCTARTTGCATAACTCTGTATTATTAGCTCTAAATGTCACAAGGATTCACAGTAGCTTCCCAGAATTTTTCATCTGGGGTTACACTCAGAGGCYAATCTTGCAGTGCACTGTCCTAGGAGCAACTTCTCTCTAGTCTGTGTGTTAGAATTTCAAGTGAATACATAACAGCACATAGAACTATTAAGAAGATTTATGATTCTGTATATTTAACATCCCAGAATTTTGCACTGGGCCTTCTGGTACTGTTTATTTACTTAGGGCTGGTTTTAGGCTGTAGGCATTAATAATTTTATGACTGAGTGTTCCTAACAGATGGCTTTATGGGCTGTAACAGCCACCAAAGAGCAGTGCCAGGGAGCAAAATGAAACCATATATAATACAAACAGTTGTGTGCAGGCTTGCTGTAGGTCACAGAAATCCCTCATTTATTCAGTATCTTTCTGTAAAGGAGGTTTAGAAACACCAGCTAAGAAYAGAGCCAAAGGGACTCCCTCTGGATAATATTAGTGTTACATTATTAGTGGAGAAATGTGTAATTGGTACCAGTCAGAGGCCCTCTTTCCTCCCCTCCTCCCTTTTGGAGTGTCTCAAAGGCCTATAGATCCCTGGCTTGTTACAAGTTCCTGTGTGTGTTTGAGGACAGTATGTGGTTTGTCACCCCTGAAAACAGGGATTTATTGATTTTCTGGGGCCTGTACAAAGAGGAATGGAGGATGTGCTATGGAGAGAGGTCTGACCCATTTGTGGTGGGGTCACTGGGGAGAGTGGTACCAGCCTGTTCCTCTGAGCCCTGTAAATCTGCAGGCCCTGCACTGGTTCCTGGGAGGTGGTTATTTCTCCTATCTGTTCCTTATTCATACTCATCTGGATGCAGGGAAGGAATCCAAGTCTATAGGCCAGTGAAGGCTGAGTGGGAGACAGATTCACCAACCCCTTTGGATAATTAAGAAAGCTCATGCACGTTGACATGAAAGAAGTTTATGTATCTCAGCATGAAAGAGGCACATTATAGACTTGTAATCCAGAAGCCCCTTTGGGTGCATGCCCAACTTTTCTGGTGGAACTCAAGGGTCTTGTGACTCACTGGCAGCCTCTGATACTCCACATCAGGGCCTTATCACTGATCTCACAGAAGTAGTGCCAAGGCTTACCTTATCTTGACAAGACTGCATTACACTGAGCTGCATCTCAATAACTTACAGAAATTACCAATGGCTCTTGCACAAATGGAGGTGTAACAACTTGCAGCATGATTAGGGGATCTCAGACTATAGCCCACCCTTTTAATTACTGCAGAGACCACAGGAGGAAGAAAAAAGAAACCACTGGGTCTCCTAGAAACCTTTACTGGTTTGGTAATCTTGGAAGGATTTTATTATCTATTTGTGTTTCTCAAAATAACACAAGCAATACCACAGAGAGGAAGAGAAGAAGAAGAAAGAAAGAAAGTGTTGTGAGAGTCCTTAAGGTTTTAGTTTGCTGAGCTGGTCTGTAAGCAATAAAAAGAGGATGAATTACAGTAAAGATGCAGCAGCCTCTTCATGGCCTGTTGCATGATTAAGAAAAAAAAATGAAGGACTATTATGCCAATATTTTAGTGAAAATGAATTCTTCTAGTAAAACTGGTGATAACCTTTACAGTTTTCCAATTGTACAGCCTTTGGGAAAAAAAAAAATGATGGCTCTTTTTTAATCATTTGGGACACCTTGGTCCAAAGGAGAGTCAGCTCACTGAGTAGTTCTTATGGACCAGAGCACCTGTGTAAATTCACTGTAAGTGAGYAAATTCACTCCCTTTCTTTCATATACGTGGCATGAGAGGGATAGAGTAGTCTGATGGTGTAGTTCAAAATGCTGTATGTTTGTAATAACTTGACTTGTTCTTATACTGTATGAGCAAATATTTGAAGAATAAAGGGAAAATTTTTTTCTTTTTTTTTTTCTTTTAAGGGGAGTAAAATAAATGTGAGCACTGAGATTAAGCCTTAATAGTACATGTCACTAGGTATGGGAATGTACAAGTGAGAAAACCCTTAATAATCTGCCATCAATACAGGGGCTAAATTTAGCTTTTCATATTTCACTGCAAGCCATCCTGTCACTGGGCTCTGATAGTTCCTCCTTCATCTGGTGCCTTGACCTCTTCTGAACCATTACACCTTTCCTCTGCAGTAGCATGGTTTCAAAATGTCAGTCATTATGAATTAGGTTCAAAAATATTCCTGGATGGCAGGTCTTCAGTGCTACCTCTGAAATGTTAAGTGATGCTTACATCAGAAGGCTGGAGACTGATTTCTATGCAGATGTCAGCAGGAGCCCAGCCACAGCCTTTTGGTAGGATTTGAAAGGCTGGTACACTTTACATCATATGCTTTTATGCTTGCTCAGAATTTTTAGCAGTTCTGTTTAGTCTATGCAAGTCACACTCTGCCCAAATGTGGTCCCWAAGAAACAAATCCACAAAATACTTGTTTGGAGATCTTGAATGCAGCAGATGTAAGGAGATTCTGTAAGGAGATAAGGAGGCACATGCAAGCTTGCGATGAGTAGAGCCACTCTGTGAAAACCTGGATGTGGAAGTGTTATTAGTCCCTTAGACTGGCAAGGGAAGCCCATTAGTGGCAGATCTATGCAGCAGTTTCTCCTAAAACCCATCCTCTGAATGTTCTAGTAACCCTCATGTAACCTTTGTGCAAAGTGGGATCCTGCACAGGCTGTCACAGATCATTCACCCCAAGAATCAGAAAAGCCTCTGTCCTTCCCTTAATGTTAAATGAGCTGATGGGAGAACAACAGGCTCAGGTCTGGATTTTKATCAGGAGCCCCTCAGTACTCTGGGGTGTCTTGAAGATCCAGCTATTCCTTGAGAGGCTTCAGCATGTCCTAAAAGCAAACCATGCCAGTAGCAAGCAGTTAGTTTTAGGTTTGAAGTTTTTAGTGCACTTCAGGGAAAACATTTAGCATTTACAAATTAGGTACCTGCTAATTTATGGAAGCTAATTTATAGTTGAACACTACTTGCTTTTGAATCTTCTCTGTTTTTTCTCTTGATAGCMAGTGTTARGAGAGTTGCTGAAGAAAGARCATTAGCAATCTTCATGTGTCAGCTSTTGTAAATGTTTTTATCAAATAGTGCTGTGATCATTTGGGATTAAAGCTAACAGGACTGCTTTCTCTGGGGGTCATTTCCACATTGCCTATTAGTTTCTACAGATTCTGATGGACTCTGTCTGAATCTCTGTGTTGTTTATCCTCCTTCCCTCCTGTCTCTAATCCACATCTATCAAGGGGCCTTTTCTTGCAGTTGTTTGTGGTAGGCAATTTACTGCATGATGTGGGTGTTGGATTATTGGATTATAAGGTTCTGTTTGTCTTCTCCCTGGGCTGGATACCCAGAAACTCTTTTTTATCTTTTTTCAACCTGCTGCTGTGTGGTCCTTTTTGAATAACTTTATGTATGAATTAAAAAGAGAGAGGGAGGGAGGGAGAGGGGGGGATGCTTACAAGAAGGAAACGTTTTGCTGACATTTGCAGGATAACTGTAAACATGAATAGTGCTGCAATGTGAACACCTTTCTAGTACAAACAGCTCAACTTGCTTTATGACAGTTAGCATGGATATAAAATATTCATGTCCTATTCAAGTATGCAATGATGAGCTCAAAGAACATCACTTTTTCACAAGCTTGTCAGTGTATTATTCATACTCTGTACAGTTGGTATCTTTAGACAGGTTTTTAATGTGCACATTATATACTCAGAAATTTGTCTTATTTACACCTRATTTTTGTGAGACTTGCATCTAAAATGGTACTGAGCCTCACCCTTTATGCTGTGCAGGAGAATTACAAAGTCCAACCCTTTCCTTTGAKATCCTTGCATCTTGATTCAGATTAAGCATTGTTTAAGTTGCTTCTTGCTAAGGTGTTTCTGTGTGACATTAATGCAAACTCATAATGAGATGGCACAGGTGTTATTAGTATTCTTTATTGCTTGTTTCCCTGTCCAAAAAATGACCTGGATTTTCAATAAGCAAGTCAGTTCAGAACCTGGCCAAGACTGCACAGTCCAGTGAGTAGAAATTTCTCTAAAAATTTCTGTTTGGCCACTGGGGGAAAGTAAACCAATATTTATTCAGTTTAACTGTGGAAACGAGGTGTGGGAAATCACCCTGTAAATATAAATGCATGTTCCCCAGTTCTCTCATAAATATTTGAAACTCTTGTGTTATTTCAGCAAAATACCAGAGGATAACAGGAGAACGCAAAGTGCTGAATTCTCATGAAAATCAAGTACAATTTTTGACCTCCAAAATCATTAGTTTATCCTGCATCAACTAAGAGATGGTAAATAATTTGCTCAGTCCTCCCTAATTGCTGGTTTCCAGCTGACCACTGGGGAGGCACACAGTGCTYGGRCTCCTGGTCAGRAGTGTGTGTATAGCTTGGGGCAGACTGCAGCTCAAACCACCTCTGGCCCAGGGGGGAATTTAAATGAAAATRAGCTTCTGGTGGTAGAATGRAAGTCATGGGGATCTCATGTTGTTMCTTTAGTTAAATTAATTTTAAAAACCSCAAATAAATCAGTCAGTCATGAGGAACAAATGAATTGAAAATAAAGCACCATTCATTCCATTGCTCATGGGACTGTTATCATCACCAGTTTTGCCTTTTCTGCATCCTGACTTRATCTTGCAATGACTCCCTCMATTTTGGTCTGGAATGAGTGTAATCCTTAGCAGCCTGATCCAGGTTAAATCAAACACAGACCACACACTGATTTCTAAAATGCTGAGATTCCATCACCTGTCTTTCAGAATGTTTGCACAAGGCTTCACTCAATGGGTCTCTGATTTTTGACTCAGGCTTGTGCATACATGATTAATGCACGTTGCTGTGCATTATTTTTCACTACTGTCATATGGRAAAGAATTTCAAAGGGGAGGATTTAAAGTTAGCTGCTCTGACTAAATATAATTGCAAAGAATGACTTGACTTTTGGGTATGATCAATGCCCTCATGTTCTGGTGGTGCAAGAGCTATAAAAACACAACAATACTCAGGGACTGGAAGAYTGATTTTTTGCTGAGCTGAGATTGCTTGGAATTCCTTGGGCTGAAAATCAAGGTGGGAGTCAAATTTCCTTCATGATATTTTTCTCCCAATAATTCCTATCTTCAAGCCCAGCTGGGTTTGCATAATAAGCAAACAGAAATCAATGCCTGACTTCCACTACTTTTGAAGAGGTATTTTTCTTCATATTCATATTCATTCTTTAATTTTTTTTATTGGGAAATCCTTTTTACAGTTCAGATCCAACAACAAACAATAGTTATTAATGATCTTTTGCATATGAACTGGAATAGGATGTTACCATTGTAATATGCAACAGTGTGCTTCTGGATCAATCTGCTGAACAAAGTATCAAGGGGAAGGAAAGCCTTTGATCCTTTTATGATGGAGGAGGATGAGATYATTTCCATGTTTATAAGCTATTTTCCCTTAGTGAAGTTGTACTCCTCTTCTTGCAGCCTAGAAGAGGCTGAGGAGGGTATGTTCCAGAGCTCTTGCTCAGTATTGTCAGAAGCTTCATAAGGCATTCCTTTTGAGTTGTGGGAGAACTTGCTTCATCAGGATAGTTTCCTGAGACTAGACTGGCTCCAGCTGTGAAGAGAAATGGAAAAATCTTTCAAAAGAATAACAGGCATGAGGTTTTTTTGTTAGCTGATTTGCCATTTTGGGTCTGGGCAGGCAGTTCTACATTTCTTTTTCTCTCATGGCATGCAATATTTTTAAAATAATAAAACAATAACAGCTTAAATATTGTTTCTCATTACATGAAGCCACATTTGCAAATATTT
This sequence comes from Alauda arvensis, assembly GCA_902810485.1. NCBI lineage: Eukaryota > Metazoa > Chordata > Aves > Passeriformes > Alaudidae > Alauda > Alauda arvensis. The sequence goes on from CADDXX010000229.1 coordinate 883,748, forward strand.
TGATGTTTAATTTTTTTTCAATCTTTTCTTTTTTTAAAAAAGGCGATAAATGTTAAATGGTATTGTTTAACTTAATACTTTTACACTCCTCCACAGTGTTATGTACTGTGATGATATTTTGTGAATTTATTCTTGTTGGTACTTCAATCGACTGGTTTTAGGAGAACTTTTTTTTTTAATCTTAAGAGCTGTCTATTCCAGTGACATTTCAGGATTTTTKGTGATCCAGAAGGAAATTCAGCTCAGGCTAGCCAAACAACCTCAAATTAAATATATGTTGCAATTGATAGCAATTGAGTCACCCTTCTTTACTCACCTGGATCACATCTGTGTAGATGACCATTTAAGCAGACTTGAGRGATGGTAGAACCTTCAGCTTTATCTTCRTGTCACCTAAAAGCAAAAGCTGCATGTCACTAAAGCAAAGCTGAGTAGTTGTTWTACAATACACATCTCTGTCCAGGATGGTAGGATCTATGACAGGTGTGACATATTCTGCACATAAGCCTGTTTACCAGTGATTAAAATATGAGAGCATATATTTTATTGATGCTATACTTGATCTGATTTACTCTATTTAATTTACTTCAAAAGGAGGAAATCTTATTTTTCCTCATAGTCTATGATCTATCTCTACAAACGAGGTCCTTGACATRCACTGAAATTTGTGGCATCCTCTCAATCAGATGGGAACATTGGAATTATGATAAATCTGTGAGGCATTACTATAATTTTGATTTCTGGCTTATTTTACCTGTGAAAGCGGGTAGCAGAGTAGAAAAATGAACCTAAATGAGATAAAAATCTGATTACAAGTGATTTCCTTTATTTTATTTTCATACACTAATTTCCCCATTCCTCTTGGTTCTTTTGTCCTTGTGATGGCACTTGTGTCCCTGCAGTACTGCCCTTCCTTTGCTGCTTTTTGCTGCTGTGCTGCTTCCCCCACTGAAGAAGGTCATTCCTACTTGGCACACTGGGGCTGAGCTAGGAACAGGGAAAAATGGCTTTGTTGTTGGCTGCTAGATTTGCTTTTACAGTTCCAAATTTTTCTGCATCAGGYTATTAATGACAAATTCCAGCCTTTTGAGAGCTTCCTCTAATCTGTTTTACAGTGTTTTTTTTTGTCTCGTGTGAAACTTGCTTCACTTTCCCATTCCTTGGGAATACTGGAAGTATTTGGTTTTATCTTGGCTCTTACATGCCTCTTTTCTTTGTACTCTGCCACTAAACCCAGTTCTGGGATCACAAGTTTTGGTCCAAAGAGATAAAAYTGTCAAAGCTAGCATTGAAGAGAGAGTGGCCCAGAAAGTAACTTATCCTCTTTTTCCTTCTGTTAGTGATACGGATTAAAAAAAAAAAAAATCTTTTTACATTGGAACTATCAGTTGTGCCATTAACAAGCTAGTGAGAAGACAAACTCCCAGCATTCAAGGGAGGGAAAGTGGATTTTTGACTAAAAAGCTTGGGGCTTCATCATCAATGTCAGAAGTGGGGAAAGCAGGAATGCTTCCTTCCTCAGCCAGCTTTAACTAGCTCAGTGTCTTTGGGAGGCTACACTTAATGCTGTGTCACCATCTCACGTGGCACTTTGGGCAAAACATGTGAGAAGAGTGAGAATTCACTGCTGGCATGACCTAAGGGTGGTATGTTCCTCTGCCATGCTACAGGAGTTGTGTCCTGATGTGACATAATTCAGTCTTGGTAAGATAAAGCTCTCATTGCATATCCAGCAGGTCTTTTGGGAGGCATCAAATTCCATGTKTGGACAAAATCTGAATATTTTTTGAGTTTCTTTCTATTAAAACCTTTCATGCATTTTACATAAACCAAGAAGAGTGTATAGATAGAGTTTATGTGGCCTTTTAATAACATCTTTAGAAAGAATTTTTCCTCCACTAAATCTTTAGTGTTCCAAGCTTATAAAAATCATTAAATATCTTTAGTSATCCTTGAAATATACTTTGGGCTTCAGGAATGAATTCACCTTTCTTTGGGGGAAGATTTGTACATCAGAGGTGTGGAAGGAACTCACGGCTTTCATTTGATTGCTCAGAAATTACTTTTTAAATTGGAGACAACCTCTGAGCAGRAGCTGAGACTCAGCCCTGCACCTCAGCCCTAGAAGAACAGAGCACAGAAACCATGCAGGAGGGCTGTCTAATCTCCTGAGAGCCCTGGAGAGATGTTATCCATGTTATCCTGCTCTGCATCCCCATTTCAAGGATGCACAGTAAAGCTGTCCAGCTGATGGGGCAAGTTTTGATGGGGCTGGAGTGAAGTCTGAGAAGTAGAGGTGCAAGATCCCATGTTTTTAATTTCTGTGCTCTGAGACTGTAGCACAGTGAAATGCTTTGTATTCAGAGGCAAAGAGCACATTTCCTATGAACAGAACACATAAAGCTCTCTCTGTGTTGTGCTACTAAAACAACTCTTAGTTTTTTAATCTACTCTTAATGCTTTTGCTTAAGAAGTAGATCTCCCTTGTATGCACAAAATTCAGATCACTCAGGGAGATATGTCAGCCCTAAATCCCAGGGAYGGACAGACAGGTCTTTCTGAAGTGCTCCCTCAAAGTGAAATAAATAAGGACAATACAGCATTGAAAACCTCCTAYGGTTTCAGAAAATAGATACCCATATTCTATTTGGTAAAATACTACAGATAAGCATTACAAAGTATAGCAAAGCCAACCTAATTATATTACCTTCCAATTCTAGTCTGATCTTTTTCACTAATATTGATTTCACTTTGTATTCCATTTGAGCTTACAATGGCAACTGAATTAAGCCAATGTACTTAATTTTGATGTCTATCTGTGCGGAGAAAGAAGAATATGTGCCTGGTGGAGATCATTACAGGGAACAAATCCTCCAGTACATTTTTCTTGTGCTATGGTGCAGYATTAGTCAACCATTGCATGTGTCTATACAATTTAGGAAAGAAAAATTTGAGATGATTTGCAATTAAAAAAAAGAGCTCAACACAGGCTATTGAAAAGCTCATTAATTTTACAGCAACATCCATATATTGATTTCACTCACTGTAGGTAGAATTTTGATAAAGATGGCATTTTGAAATTGGTCAGAAATTACACTCTCCATTTCTCAGGATTATCTGTTACTATTATTATTTTTTTAAACAAGACCATGTACATGGGTATAATCTATACACATCCACTGTAATTTGTTTAACGATCTTGTCTCCTGGCAGCAGTGTTCACTCTGCCCTAAGTGGAACAGAATAAYGAGAAGTTGATTTGATAGACAGACAAAAAGAAAAAAAAAGTGTTTTCCAGGCARTGGGAACTTTGAGAAGCTGATTTTGCTGAAACAGAAGAAAAAAAAAAAAGAAGCTTATAGTAGCCATGTGAACTTGGAAGCTTAAATATCAAGGAATTGAGAATCTTTTAAGATTAGAGATCCTAAAAGCATTTTAGGAGCATTTTGAAGAGCAATTCACTGAGAACAGTTTGGCAGCTCAGACTCAGGACAAATCTAAACATATTGCTTCAGCTRCAAGGAAAAAAAGGAGGAGAATGACAATACCTGGTTTCAATACTTTCAAAAGGAAATGTTTTGGTTCTGTTTTGAAGGTGTGCTTGCACAGAATTCTTCAAGGCTAATAAGTAAAATTTAGGGCTATAGAATTTTTTTAAAAATAAGCCAAGAGATAACAAAATGAAAGGCTTAAGGTCACCTTGAAGCATTGGACTTTTTTCCCTTGAAGTTCTTGTGCTGAGCAAAAATCCATTATTGACACAATGGCAGCAAGACTTTCAACTGATTGGATATTTATGGGTAACAWGAATACCCAGTGTTTTAACCCTCGGGCTCCAGGACACCTTCTGGAACTTCTGGCAATGGAGCTGTTAAAGGGAGTGCTCCTGGGAAGGGAGTAGGTGATTTCTGACTCTGCAGCTATGAATTGAGGCAGTTACTAGATTTTGTACCACAAAGCAGGGGCTGCAGCTCCCTCAGACAATTTYAGTTTTCACAGGGATGTTGGACTCTGGTCTGGAGCCCTACACATGACTTTGCTGCAGGTAAGAATGGTAATGAAGGCAGGATGCTGACAGGAACAAAGTGCACTCACAGCACACATAAGTGCTACTTAGACATTGTTTGTCATCCAAAACCACAGAGTTGTTGCACCTTTTRCTTATGGAAACCCAGGTCTGTTTGTGCAGCATTGAACCGAAAGGCAAGTAAAAGAATCCACTGCAATATTTAGAATTTGCATATTCATGGMACTTAACTAATCACAGGCAGCTAGAGAATTGGTAGGCACAGCTTTTGCACAGGCCATTTTTTCATTGTTGGAAAGCAATAAACGGCAACACCCCAAGGCTTCATATTATGCACTCACCTCTATATAACATAATAAAATATTGAGCATTGTAATACAGACTAATTGAGATGAGCTGTGTGAGGGGTGGGCAGGCAACCTAGAGACCACCCAGAGTTGTTTGACTTTGCCTCTACTGTTGACAGCCACAGCTCTGACTAATTAGGGGTTACTGTCAAATGCTCAGCATAGGTGGAGCTSTGAACATCTGTACACAACAATATCCATGTTACCACCTCAGTGCTGTAGATTTAATCCCACTCTTTTATCTTTCTTTTTCTTTATTCTTTTTTATTTTTTAACACAGATAAGGAAGACATTGGAGGCCATTGTCTTCATTATGAATTGAGTTTGCTTTTCAATCTGATGGATTTTATTCTCTACCTTGTATCTTGCTGGCTGCGCACACACAACTTTTTTTGATAGGGACCTTATCCTTTTGTGTTAATTTGATATCTGACATTCAGAAAATGACCCTACTGCAACAAAGATGATGATTGCTTTTTACCAATTAAAATATACCCTGACATGGAGTATTAGGCCACCTATTTATGTTAGCATTTTAAAAGTATCTGTCAGTCAATGCAAATTGTAGGACTGGAAAAGGCAGGAGTTGAATAAACTGGTATGTGAACCCAGGCAATTAATTTTCAAGTTTTCAGAGAGAAAATAGGCAGGGAGCCTTTGATCTTTGTCATTTTCCAAGAGGGAGACCCCAAGGAGTGTGCACTCATTTATTTTATGGTATCCTTACCCCGTGGAAGTATTAACTTTGTGTAAATGAAAAAACACACCTGGATTTCCTTAAAAAAACCCAAAAAACAAAACTCTCAAGTTTTTACTTCGCCTACTCATGGGGTTCCCTAATTTCCCAGTTTCACAGTGCCTGTCCCTCTCTGAACATCCCCCTCCCTGTATCCCTCCCTGCCTCTCACTGCTGTCCCTGTGTGCAGTTGCTGCCTGGGGTGTGAGCAGCACCTCGGGGGATGAATATGTAAGATGAGACACCCAGCCTCGCTGTCTGGAGCTGTCAGCTTCCTCCCTGACAGGTCTCCTGTGTGGTGGTCTCGAGCTAATTTAGGCCAGTCAAGGATTACCGTTTCTGCTCTCGAGGCTGTTATTCAGGAATTTCTGAGCATGGTGATTATATCTGGAGAGGAGCAAGTGCCTCTGCACTCCTGCCCTTCCTTATCACTACCATGACAGATAGAGATGGACACACACAATGTGTTGTCCTAGAATTCACACTGTTCCAAAGTCCCCCGTGTTGCTTTGAAACCCAAATCCTTCACATGACATCTGGTATAGAGTAAACACTTTGAATTGTTGAGAGATGCCAGTGACAAAACCTCTTGTATTATAATTTTAACAAGTTTACTAAAGAAGGCAAAGTTTGATATCTAAGTTTTCATGTGTACCACTGCTACCACGTTCATGGTCTTGTGGCAGTCATTTGGACACACTTTTAGTTGAAARCACTAGGACAGACCCTATTTCCTTTTTTTTTTCTTCTTCTTCTTTTTTTTTAATGCCCTCCCAGAAGAGCAAATTGCAAACACAGAAGAAGGTCAACTTTGCCTTCTGTCTCCATGTCACCCACCAGCATTTTTTGGTTTTGGAGAGAATATGCAGAGTCTACATCTTAACTGAGCTTCTGTTAATTGAAGTATCTTCTTCTTCTTGTTATTGGATCAGATTATTCCTTCTTTTTGCACAGAAATGACATCCTGTGGGCTTGCTTGCTGGACTGCCTTTGYTTCTTTCTATATACATTTGTTATTCAAGAAGATATAAGCTTTATAATAATTTTCTGCTGTGTTATTTTGGCCTGTGGTTTCTAGACATCAGCTGAATTTCAAATACTTGTTTTTCAGTGATTCTTTTAATGATACATTTAATGAAAAAAGGATTATCTTTGTGATCGTCATTAGTAAACAGGGACAGTGCAATGGGTTTAATATAGCACAAAGCTAAAATAGAGCATGTGATTAACAGGTAATATTGACAAAGGATTTTAAATAACAGTATTTTTATCCAGGATGGCACTGTTRTTTTGTGGTGTTGGATTGCAATACAAATTTTAAAACAGAYGATCTCTTTCTTGGAGATTACTTTSACTGGAAGTGCTTTTTGCATGGAYCTGTGAGAKATTTGGCTCAGCCCACTCACAAAGWGAATTTTCTGCAGGTGTCAGTGCTGGGTGGTAAATTGGTGTTAAAGTCAAAGACATGGGAAAATACACATTGGCTTTGCTTTGTGCACCATGCTATAAATGCACCAAAAAAAAGATTATAAACAAGGCTCTGTTAATGGCCTGCCAAACAGTAACATCACAATGAGAAAATCTGTGCAATGAGAGAAAAAATGTGTAGCCTTTTGCTGGCTGAATGCCAGGAACACATAACTAAGTGGCATTTTGCAGTGAAGTGCACACATGCCACTGAGTTCCCAAAGCAGGTGAGTAGGCTTGAGTACTTGTTATCACTATGAGATATAATTTTTTTTTGTTTTTATTTTTAAAAAGATTGGCTAGTCAAGGCAGTAGCATCTACCACCTCTTTTGAAGAGAAGGAGAGGGGAAGGACCTTGCTCCCTGAATTTATTTCCCCTAGGTTCAAGAGGGATTATTTCCTCACAACAGCAACTGCTTAAGTGGGAGATATGCATATTCCAATTCCTTCATTGTGTGGTCATTATTTTAAAAATAAGTTTGTCTTCTTTAGTTCTCYGCACAAGCCTCCTAGTGCTTATAGGCTACAGAATGCCCTTCAAAAGAGAAAATATTAATGAAAATATCCCTGGGATAATAATGACATGGTAAATTCTGATCTTTCTTTAATTCCTTCAAGAAATTACAGAGAGAAAGTACAAAAGCAGAGAATCAGAAGAGGAACTTACATGTATGTGGGATTCATAATTTGCTAATGGAAGATTTCTTTTGGATCAGTCAGCTGTGTGTTCCTCCACCAAAAGAATCCTGATTTTTCTTGGATTGGTGGTTTTGTTGTGTGTTTTTAATTTTTTTTAAACTTTTGATAAATGGCAGGGATATTGCTGGAATTGTTCTCTATTATCACCATTTTGTGGGTTGCTAATTTTCTTAGCCTTGATGATTAATAGTAGATGATTTATCATCTTTATATAGGTGGCAGGGGAGAACAGGCACCCTAATAGAGTTTTGTCCTCGTTGCAATGGCTACTGTAGAATTATGCATTGAGATCCCCACGTACCTCCCCATGCAACCTGAATTCTGAGTAGATGAATCAGACAAGGGATATGATAAAAATACCATTAACCTCATTTTACATTCAGGCAGTTGAGTCAAAGAGGAAAGAAATGATTTCTTTAAGGTCTGTGACAGAGGTGTGAACAGAAATCAAAGTTCCCAAGCCCTTGACTSAGTTTATTTCTTATTAGTATTGCARCAATAGGACACATGTCCCTCAAAGACCTTTCCTTCTTGATAAACTRTATGYTTGTGCASTAAAAATCTTCCCAGTTCCYCTCCAGAGACTCTGTGGTCCACGCACATTAAAATGTCTCTGCCACAAGGACGTCTCACCAAGCCTGMCTTGGGAGATGCTGCTGCCACAGTTTTGTAATGAGGATGTGTGTGGACTCTCCTAATCAGAAGGGATGGTTTTATTTTGTGTGTTAGAGCAAAGGACRCCACATGGTCTCCTTCAGTGTGAGGAAACCTGCCTTCACAAATCAATGGTTTGTATAGAGAGAAGAGGGCATCTGCTTCTCTCCAATGACAAGGAAAGGTGTCTCCTGAAAAAAGAGCAAGCCTGAGTTTTATGGGATTTAACTTTCCTTTTGAATGCTGCAAGTTCCTGTGAAATATGAGGAGCTATGAGGATATTTGGTAGTGTTGCAGCTTGGGAACCACTTTTTGCAGAAGGTGGTGTGCTTCATAWATAGGCAYGCAAATCTGAAAAAAKTTGAGAGGTGGCCATTCTACAATTRATTTTCTTCCTCAGGCAATTAGGTGATTCCTTGATATTTATACAGCACTCTTTCTCCATTGCCTTGGCTTTAAAGAGGATGGAATTGGCCAGTGGTCAGATGGACCTGATGAACATTCAAGGTCAAGAGTATATTGCATTAGGAGCAGCCCTGGTTGGACAGAAACATACGTTCCTCATTAAGGCAGCCATCATAGCAAATGAAATTAGAGTCCTATAAATCTGATTGTGTCTGGGCTGGAGTGAGGTAGTGTCTCAGTGCTCAATTTCCCAGTGTACAAAATGCCCCACGCTGCAGGAATTCRGGAACTTTCTCTGGGGCAAAGAGGAAGGAAGAGCCGAGGGCAKCAGACTTGACACTGAACGTGAAAACTGTGAATATGTTGAAGGATGACAGAGGAATTTCCTTTGGTGACAAATCTACTTTTCCAGCCTATTTCTTTGAGAGAAATTGAACAGGGAGTGTCTGCCATCTTTTGCTGTCTATCAGCCTGACTGTAACATTAATTTAGGAGAAGTCATCTCGGCAGCAGGTTTGGCTGGGAAAGGAAATGAAAGACTGGATCCACCCTTTATCTGCCCATGGTATCGCAGCAGTTAAAGAATTTCAGTGATGTTTCATCATCTCTCCCTTCATTAATGCATTTTTCAGAGAGACAACAAGAAGGATAGTTTAGAAAGATAAATGCAATTGATGATGTAATGAAAAAAATCAGGAAACAATTATAAAACCTTTTTTATGAAATGGTTTATGAGTCTGTATTTGCATCTGGGGAATATTAGAGTAAATATTGTGCAGGGAAATTAGTTTTAATTTCATGCTAACGGAAAAATCAATTCAGTTCTAATTAGGTTATGATTTTTAAAATACAATCAGGCAGTCATTTCAGTGTTTTGATTAGATTGTCCCATCATTTGTTTCRGTTTTGATAAATGCTACTTCAGAAAATGCCTTTCAACACAAAAGCCTATCTGCAGCAGAATAGGTTTGATTTGGGAGAGTTATTCTAAAGGCAATATKGTAAAAATTCTTAAAGTGGGTCATTGGCTGCAAGCAGTTTGAATGTAGTGAGTAGGGCTGTGGCACTTCAGTCTACAGTGCAAGGTAATGCAGGTGTGGATTGGATGAGTGAGAATTGTTGTTGATTTTTTAATTTCTATCTGTTCAATAAGGTCTTGTAACTTCTCTGCCAGACAAAAAAAAATTCTCTTTATTAATTACTACTTGCAGGGGAATGAACTGAGGGCAGTACTGCTTCCCACACTTGCATGCTYAAGTGTTTCTTGACCTTGCAACATGTGACCTGGTAAGGCTTTCCATGACTTTTTATATAGGATATGCCCTGAGAGAACCAAAAAGTAAATCACAGCAGCATATTAARATTATGATCTTCAAGCAGCTTTTGAAAATTTCAGTCAAGATCATCATATGAAGTTATCTCAAAACATAAAATTACAAAWACGTGGATGGTWTGTATGTGTGTAGTATAGACTGTAYATAGTCTTTACCATACAAAGTCTATACAGTGTTAAATCTACTTAATMGAACATTGCAGCTTGTTTAAACTGCTRTTAATTAAAAAAAACCCCAAGACTTAAAGAAAAAGGGCTGGGGACTCTTGCCACCACTATGGTCCTGCCCAGTTCTCTCCTTGTGTCTTTGGTTTTTATTTGAACACACAGAAGTTGTTGTTCTCTGAATGGCACTGGAGTTGTTCTGCCAGCTCAGCTCCACAGCTTGGCTTCTGTGGTGATCCATACTGGAGATGAAATGGTGGTGTTTTCTTTTCACTTCTCTGTATTCTTGACGTGCCTCCTCCATCTTCTTGTGTGTGTTTTTCTGTCCCTTTGAGTGACAAGTGCCTTTACTGAACAGTATATTATAATCAAAATGTCTTGTGCAAGAGCTAAAACTGAAAATACTGGCATTAAAATTAATATGGTTGTCAATCAGATGTCCACTTTTGCATGTGGCATTGCTTGAGGTAAAGTATGGCATTACTCTTACAAGATCTATGATTTAGATTATTTCTTGGGACATGCCAAGACTTTTTTCTAGGTTAGTTGGAAGGAACATTATATGAAGTTGATAAAACAAAAAAAAAAAGGAAAAAGGGAGAAAAAAATGGCAGTGTGGCCTTCTATCATCAATAAGGAATATAAAACCATTTAAAAATCACCATAAAGGAGGAAAATTGGGGGAAGTGTGAGGTTATGCCTCTTCCTCAGAAAATGTCTTAGTATGAAATCTATGCAAACTTTAATGTAAAAATTAGACATTATACACTGAATAAGCTTTGATGTTTAATAGAAAACATCAGTGATTTGCAAGAGTTTTATTTGTACTATAAACTATCTCCTGAGGCTTTTACTGAGGGATTTTTTTTCCTGGATATTTGAATTTTTAAAAGCTGTTTATGATGTATTTTTCATGCTGCATGATTTATACTATGGCCAGTGATTGGAATGGGTGCTTAAATAATATATTCAGGTTGTATCATATACTCAGAATTTTTAATTGTACTTCCTGCAACTTCTGGATTAATGGGCATAAATTCATCATGGGTTATTAATACGATTATTAAAATCATAGCAGTTAAATCTTTTGAGACTTCAAGTTTGCAGACTTAAGCAGATCAGAATTTGTAGTGCTATTTCAGATTGCTTGGAGGACTTCCAAACAGGGTGGGAATTTAATTAATAATAGCACACCAAGCTAGTGCACTCAAAATGKGTGTTGGACAACAGGTTAAGGAAATGTTGTTTTGGACATGTTTCTAAATCCACAATAGTGGAAATTTCAGAAGTTCTGTTCTGTGGAACTGGCAATAAATTCATAAAAGTCAATGTTGTCTAGGAGAACTTTTTGTCTTAGGTTTTCTTGTATGGTCAATATTATAAAAGAGAAATGTTTATTGGAGGATTATTTCTATAAAGAAACTGAAYTACAGCCTGTAAAATTCTTCCTTGGCTTGAATAAATGTTTTTGAATATCTGCATTGAGATCTAAGTTTTCTGGTCACAAAAGGAAATTCTGACTTCATATAAATTAAATCTTCAGTCTCCTGGCAGCTTGCAATGGGATAGGGTGAAGTACAGGTTCCAAGAGAGGAAGACTGAGGTGAAGACCTGCTTATGAAACTTAAATATCTTTTATAATCCATGACCTCCTGTTAAAATACTGTATATTTCATGATCAGCCTTGTAGTCGTGCAACAAAATAGMTAAACACCCAATTCTTGGACTCTTGCAGGAAAAGCCATCTTTTGTGCTAAGTGTGGCAAAGTGGGCCTTATCTCAATTAAGGAAAAGGTAAACTGAAAAAAACATTTTGTTTTCTAGCCTTATTCKCAAAGTAAAATTATAAATACATTTAGGGTTGTTTTTTTTTTTTCTTTCTTAGGAAGTGATAGTTTATAATCTCTTTTCATTAGCTGAGAAACCTGATCATATTTGTGTGATTGGCATGGATGAAATGTGATGTGCTCAGAGTGAGAGCAGGTATGATGGATGAGCAGTTAGATGTGATCAATGCCATAAGGAGGTTCATTACAGCTGAAATTTTAGCTCTACTCATTTCTCTAACAATAAATTCAGGCCCAACCTGTTCACAGCTTTCAGACTTGTATTTTGCTGGTGCAAAATCTTGAGAAGCAATCTTTTCTCCCTGCATCTGCTTTGTGTTTTGGGCTTTGCAAGCCAGTCCAAGGCAGCACATTCAGCAGTTGGATGTTCTGCCCTGTCTGACCTKTGCTTGGCTCAGGACTGGTGATGAATGGGTTACACAGCTCTCAAGCATCCCAGGTCTGAGAATGGCCCTGGTATAAGTTAAGTCCTTCAGGTGATTATTTTAGAGCRTATACCTAAATTTTGCAGTGCTGTATCACAACATGGTAAACTCTGGGAGAGGTATCTCAAGTCTTGATGAGAAAGCACATTGTTTTTTTGAGCTTGCTTACTTTTCTGCTCGTGGCTGTACCTAGTGCTGGGCATTTCAGGCAGCCTGAATATTTCTAGGACAGAGGGATGACTAAATTTTATGTTTCAAGTGCATAAAATTGTGTGKCTCTGCTTGTGCCACTCAGAGGTGAAGCATTACAAATCTTTGAGATCAATATTCTGCTGCCTTGGGATTCTTCTGGGGGAAAACTGGTCAAGACAGATCTATTTTGTACTTTTTTAGAGTGGCATTAAAATTGATGTTACTGTCTTTAATGACAAAAAATTTACAGAGGGTGTTAAAATCATGAAGGARCAAGGAAATTYCCTAGGTAGGTTTCTGCAGGCTGTRCTGCACAGCTGATATTTCCTCCTTATTTTTTTGTAAGAAAACAACGTTGAAGTGCTGTGTGAGTAAAGGCACAGCTCTGTTCCTGCTTCCCCACAGGCTTTGASCTGTGGAAGGAGAACTCCTCATTGCAGGGCTCTAGGCAGGATGCACCTCGGGCAGATGAGAGGGGAGGYAAAGGATCCTCTGAATTTGCTGAGCTCTGCTCTTTCCAAAATYAGCATAAATGCTAGAACATTTATAGTTCCAAAATAYACTYCTTCYCTCCACACCTCAGGATTATTCTGYRCTGGTTAGAKGATGCAATCAGCCTTAGACAAGATRAAAAATAATGTTCTGGTGTTCTGATTGAATTCTTGGGCTAAATCAGGCAAATGGTAATGCATCTATTGCCTACCTCTTTATTCTATTCAATGCCATTAAAAAGAAATGGACTTTGGATCTGGCCTGAATCAGCAGAAGTAAAAATCCAGGGATGAATTTTAGCTTCAGTTTTCCATCACTTTAATTTTCTCACTTCTTGATGTGACTCTATGGTGAGTAACAGAGGTGTGAATTGATTTCTGTGCAGTGGCTTGGAGCATAAGCTCATGCAAATGAGTGCATGCTTTGGCTGATAGAATTACCTTGCCAGGGGTTTGCACCTTTCCTCAACCAGTGGCCTGCAGAGCTCTGCTTGTAGGGTAAGAAACTGTTCAGCACAAGAAAAGGCAGCTTTAAATGGAGTGATGCTGCTAGGAGGATACTAGGAATAAACAAAGAAAATTWACTGCAGACACAATGCAGGGTTTATCCCAGTTATTACCTGTGTCATTTGCCTGCATAGCCAGACCTGTGCCTGAGTGATTTATACTCCTAAATTTCGTGGTACCTGCATGAATCCCACATTGGATCATTCTACAAATGGCAAGGAAATCTGAGCTGAGAAATGAACGTTGAAAGGAATCGTATGCTAAAAGTGAAYGTTGAAAGCAGATGATATCCATAAGGCTCAGAGCGTGGAACAGAAGATTCACAAGCCTTGCAGGAAGTTGCTTTATTATTCCAGCCTATAATCCCTGCTGTGAGGAATGCTGCCTTTCAAGCCCACGTATGGGATGTTTCTCTGTGATAAGAGGGACTGCAGACGTTTCCAAAGTACATTAAATAGCAGAGTCTTACATAAATTCTGCTGCAAAGACAGCAATATGCCTCCCAACTTAGTTTCTAAGTGCAGGTTTTCCATTTTTTATTATCTCCCAGTAGATTCMCATTCCATAATCTCTTCCACAAATTGATGTTAATATGGCATTTTGGAAACTGCAGTCAGGGCTTTCAACCTGAACCAAAGATGTAATGGGGAAAAAAAAAAAAATCTGTGACTTGTTGAAACCTTAGGTCAAGCAAATTGTTACTCTGCTGGAATGCTGTTGGAGGATGTCAGTTTTCTTCATGGCAGCCTCTAGCCCTAGATCCAATGGAATGGAATGCCATGAGTCTAAGGAATATCAATAGCACGTGACCCATGAAATTACACACACACACATATGATCTGACAAGCAGTGTTGGCTGCTATAAAAAAAAAAAAGGAAAAGCAAAAAGGCAACTTTTGTATAATTCAGTGAACCAATCACAGCAGGAATTCAAGTCAGTTTGAACCTGATGCCTCCTTCTTAGAGGTCTTCTTTCCACCAGCTGCAAGTCTGAATAGTTTTTTTGCCACTGTTTCGTGAATGTRGAGGTGTGTGCTGCTTGTGGTGCCTCCTGAGAATCTCTCTCCCCTTCAGGCAACAGTTGGGTGTTCCATTTCTGCCTCTGTCTCTTTCAAAAGAAGTAGAAGAACCTTGCATTGTTAATAGGAATTATGAGACATTTTTCTCCTTTTTGAAGGTACTTGTGCACTTGCTCACCATGATGAGCCATTTAATTCACAGCAGCTAAAGGATGAGTGTGCAGGTGAATCCATGTAGGTGCAGAATGCTCTGCAGTGTCAGTGGGAGAGGGAGTTTCCCAACATACTGGGGAGAAGGGGACTTTTCTTGGATGTTCCAGGGATAAAAAATGTACATTAGAAAAGTCTGAGATGTTTTTTTAGTGTCTATTGAGGGGTAAATATTTTACACAGGAAAAATAAGGATATGTGCTACATTCACATCAATTCAATCATGTGTTTTTTTAAAAAAAGTCCTACAAATAAAACACTTTTCATGGCTGGTGTTTCACAGTAAGACTGCTCTTCAAATAGATTTTACAGGCTGCTTTTATAGCACAACACTAACAGCTGCAAGCCCATGCACAAGGTTGTGTAAAAATTTGATTTACAATTTTTATTTTTTCATGAAGGGTGTACCTTCTGTTTATTCATTCTCTCTCTAGCCAAGAATAGCTGTTGATGGCAAAGTGGAAAATATTCTTCTAGTGTAAAGAGAAAAGAAAAAATGAGGAATGTGTTACTTCAGTCAAAAAAAGTCAGATGTTTGCATTTTTTAGCCTTCTGTTGTCTGTAAAAACCCTTGATTAAATACATTTCAAGAATGTTTTAAGGATCACTTGTTAATTTCAAAAAAGGAATTTWAAAAACCAAACATTCATTACTAAATATTTTTTTTGAGACCAGAAGGATCTCAGGATAATGGGCATTAATTCCAAAACAAAACAGTTATTTGTTCAGGGTATGGAACTCATTAATTATTTACACCTATTCCTACCTCAGTTCTACCTCTAGTTAAAATTCATGGCCTAGGCACTCATCAAATATTGATTTTTACCAAAGTTGATGCTTTCCCTTTAACATTATTATAATGAGGGATAAAAATCAAATTGCCTTCACTGAAACTCAATCATTCTCACAAGCCATCTGCATTGATCTTTTTTCTAGGTTTTACCATAAATTATTCTATTCAATTAAGTAAACYCCACACATAATGACATTTTGTGAACTAAATAATTTATTGACTATTTTCAGCTAAACTTACCAGGCTCTGATGCACAGTTATTTTCATAACATTAATAGTAATATATATATAACCCCCTTGCAACTGAATGCATGTCAGATTCTTTGTTTGGAAAGAGGAATCACGTGGGAGGCAGAAATCTTCTGGTTTGGAAAAGAAACAAATTCTGTCGTCATCGCATTTGGAGTGACTCAGTCCCTTCTCTTTAGGAGGAGGGGGGCTGCATGCAAGGCTTTCTGGTGACAAAATAATTGCAAAATGATTTTCAGCTAAAAGTGGTTCTATTAGCAGCAAGGATTGTAAGCAAATTGATAACAATTGGTCTGYTTTACACTTCGCTGGCGAGACCTGATGAATATAGTGGCTCCTTGGAGGGGTTCAGAGAGTTTTCCTCCTCTGCAGAGTGCTGGTTGTGCCCCTGTGTCACACATATTCTTGTCACCTCCTGACAGTTCATCTGGAAATCTGCCCTTTTTCTAAATGAGTTTTGTTTCACATTTGAAAGCCATTCAGCTCTGCTAGACCGAATTTTCAAGTGGGAAGCACAGTTTGTAACTCTGAAATCCACTCCTTCAAGCAAGGAGGAGCATTGCTCCCCCAGATGAAAAGGTTGTATTTTGTGGGTAGTTGATTTGGGTAGAAASTGAGTCACAAACTTTAGATWCTGATCACAGAACAGGTTTYTYGAAAATGCAKRGATTTTRGGAGAACCTTGTCACAGCTGTGAAGGTGGAGTTGGTGCAGTTAATCATATCATATATGGCAAGTTCCTGTTGGGTGTGTCCAGGGAATGCCTGCTGTGCTTAGCAAACAGACTGGATGCTAACAAATTGTCTTTTGGGAAAAGAAGAGCAAAACATCCTTAGGTATTGTGGAGAATATATGGGTACATTTCATTGTTGAAGATGATACTGAATAGAGAAATGCTTGTAAATAAGCAGTGCCAACACTATGGCACAGAAGAGAGTTTGGAATATGTGTTGTCACTTTCATTTTAGTATGAATGGTGCACTATGAGACTTTGTTTCCTTTGCAAATTGTGGTGATCATTTTTGAGAAATATGGTTCTGCTAAATTGAAAGTCAATATATGTTAATAGTATTGCTCAGAAGCCAGAAAAGCACTAATAAAACCCAAACAAAACCCCGTGTAAAATAGCATGAATTGTTCAACTCACCTTAGAGAGCTTAGAATTTTTCTCTTATTTTTTTATTTGCATAAGAGCAGTGGTTCCATAACACAAGTCAGTGTGRAGAGGGAGTAAGCACCCTTAAAATTGTGTTTTATTTATATATTCTGGTGCTAGCATAGGAAAGGGTAATAGTTCTTCATTCCTTCTTTAAGCACAATTTATTTTATATCCTGAAGCAAGGAGTCAAACATTTCAGYCCATCTAGGATGGGAGTTTCTGTTTATTTCTTTCACTGCTTTTCAGCCTTTGAACTCTTTGGTGCCATCATTTGGAAGGTTGCTMCTGCTGCTCTCACTGTGTCTTGAAAAGTCTAAGCAAATAATGAATTTGCAGGTAAATAGTAAACTTATAAGTTTAAATGCAAAAGCTTGTATTGATTTAATTCCCCATTCAATCAGGTAATTTTGTGGTTCAGTACCCATGCATTAAAACATGTAGCCCAAACACAAAATATCACTTTGCCTTGCTCAGTGCTTGGAGTTACTCTCGGAAGAAAACAGAGCTCATTGTTTCTCTGTGTGTGTGTGCTTATCTGTGCTACTCTCTTTTTTGGATACTGCTTAGGAATAGAAAGCATCCCAGTCTGCTGCCCTGACTAGTTGCAGATTCAGGTTTTCTTGCTGCACTTTGCTGGTGAGATGATGTCCATGAAATTGGACTCTCTGTTACAATTTTGAGACTACTGAGTGAGAATTCTGGTTTTTAATCTCTTTATTGTGCTTGCTGAGTCATAGTGTCACACCTTTCACAATATAAACAGAGTGCAGGATAGGCTCTCTCCCACATCCCATCCACTGGTTAGTTCTTTGCAGAGATTTAAGTGAAGGGGAATTCACTGGAGCATRAATTGATTTGTCCAATGAGCATCTGAGATTGTGCTGATTTCCAGTCCTTATTTAGCTGTGAAGGTAAGCAAACATCCCATTGGTTGGTYGTGAACAGGGACTTAAGAATTTGGACCAAACTCTTGTTCCTTTAACTTCTTTCACTCCATTRTTGTGGTTGGCCATGTAGGTAATGCAAGCTTTGCTTCCTTGTGCTTTGGCTTTATGAGCACCAGTGGGACCTAAAGCTTTTTACTTTTCATTCCACTTGAGATTCTTTTCTCTGAAATAATAGATATTTTGAATAAATCATTTTGAGACAGGGCAATGCATGCTGTAGGGGAAAAAAATCATTGAGCCAGCATATCTGAACAGGTTTCATGTCTATTACTCACATACTTTGTGAGGCCATTACATGTGTAACTTAATGAGGATTTTTCTGCTTTGAATCACAAAAGGAATATATGCCTGACTCACATGCCCAAATGCTAGACAAAGAGACTGCARCTCAAGCACACTAAGCTTTTCTTTGTAGATATATTATCCATAAAGCACACAASGTTTGTGCTGCCAGTGTCCCACTGAAATGCTCTGAAAGGATCAATTTATTTTTGTTTCTAGAAAAATGATCAGCAAAGAAACAGGTGTCACTGCTTCCTGTATTCCAGCTAATGTGTAATGTGTTATAGTTAACACTGAACAAGAAGAATTCATGCTGGGACATATTGTGAAATGYTAATTATAAGATAAAACTCCATTGGATTGACTGCTACTGCTTCTGATTCATGATAAGGAAATTCCCAGAGGGAAAAGAACAAAAATACCAACTGTGCTCTCCCTTTGCTATTTTTCTGGGGAATCACTGCAAAGGCAATATCGTGTTGGATATTCCTGTCCAAGTTTTGTGGATCCACAAAACTGATCCACACTCACTTGTCTAATCCACCTGCCAAGATGAAGGCATCACCAGAGGATGTTTTATTCCTTCTTTTTTGGGATTTGCATTTTGTGACTAATGCAGAAGCTCAGTCCCAGGCACACTGGGCACATCTTGACCCACACTGGGATAGGATCTGAGCAAGCACCAGCCCTTTCCTGATTCCCCCTGAGTGATTGTGAGCACCTGTGCCCAGCAGGAGATTTTTGTGGGCTCTGAGCAGACGCAGATCTGAGAGGATAAAGGGCTGAGGACTGCGTGTGCAAAACATCAAAGCCCTGACTTATTTCAGGATGGAATGAATCACTACAGGAATAGACTCTCATCTCTTACAGAACCAACTGCCTTTCAGGTGTCTAAATTTGAACAGATGAGCTCCTTCCTTCCAGCTGAATCTGGAGTGGTGACTGAAGACATGAAAAGGTTTGCGATGTGCCAGCTGATCAGGATGAGTGTATCTATCTGCCATCAAGGCATGGGGAGTTGCTGGAGGGGATCTTCCTTTTCACCTGTCTGGAGTACAGAGTTGTGCCCATGGCCTGTCAGTGCAAATGCTCCTGGCACTGGGTTCTTTCCAGCCTAACTTTGGGACTAGCACAGAATCATRGAATGGTTTGGGTTGAAAGAGATCTTCAAGATAATCTCAYTTCAACCCYCCTGTCATGGGCAGGGATGCCYCCAATGAGACCAGGTTGMCCAGRCCCCATCCAATCTGGCCWTGAACTCTTACTTGAAACCAGACTGGGAAGAGGCACTGCCCAGGTGTGACAGCTGTGATTGGAAAAGCCTTCAGCTGTGCTAATGTTTCACAGGTTTCAATGTGCACAGGTGCTGACACACCAAAGCCTGTGTGTCTGGGTCACTTTTACCTTCCCACAGATCAGTACCTGTAGTACCAACACCCTGCAAGCCACAGGCCCTGATTTCACCAACCAGTGTTTAACTCAGCTGACTGTTGTTACTGTCAAGRTTGCAATTGAGTGGGAAATGAAAAACAGTTACTGTGAACTTGCAGCCACTGGAAACACAGTTGATTATTACAGAACTGCAGATAATTCTGCAAATAGCATGGTGCAACAAGTTTTGATTTGTTCTGTCTTTAGTCACTCGTTTCAGTTTGAAGTGTTGGGGATAAAGTCCAAATCTATAGACTCATTGGCACTAACTCTAGCAAGTTCTGGACCAAATTGCCTGGAGAAGATGAACTGTTATACAGTTCATTGTCCTGATTTTCAAGTGGAAAGAGTCTGATGGAAGTCTAGTCATCAGCTGAGAAGCCCTACCTGCAAATTTCATGTTGGGCTTTTGTAGCCAAAGAAGTGGCTTGCTTTTTAGATTTGATTTTACAAGTCCATCCTATCTTCTGCTCAGATTTTTAATTTTACTGTGTAGATTAGGAGTGAGAGCTTCCCTTTCTAATGCCTCTCTATTTAAAAAAGAAAAATTCTTTAAGTGTCCTCAAGCAGACAGCTGAGCTAAAACTAAAGCTATTTAAGTGGAAGACAGATGCCAGGGAGAATGGTCTGGATTAAGGTTAGTCTCATTACTTTCTGATGTTCATAGCAATTCCATGAGCAGTAAGCTTCCATTCTCAGCAAATTTCCAGTGGTAACAAGACTTGTTCAGAAAGTGTTYGACTGATGTGCTCTATTCCTTTCTTTTTAATTTCCGGAAGAATCTTCTCATCTTTCATGAGTTGGAATGAATGTGCACAGGTTCAAATACTGACCTTGCCTCTATCCTTGGGGAAAAGAAAGGGAAACAACTTGCAGCTCCAAGTTCATAATTGTAGCCCTTATACATGTGTGGGTAGGACAGTTTTTGTTAAAAAGAGGCTTACCTTGTCATTACATTGCTGCCCATTCAACTCTTTGCAGAAAAGAAAAGCAGAAAGCTTGGTGTATGCACCTCTTATTTTACACATATTTTTTTTTTGTCTCAGAAGTGGTTGCCTTAACCAAAGGCTAGTAATAGAAGTGGGGGTTCTGACTGATAAGATGGGAACTTGCTGGCTTGTAGTAACTAAAGATTTCCTACTTGAGTTACTCCACGCCCTTCAAAGTAGCCATTTTCCATTTGCAGCCTCAAGATCTCCAAAAGTTGTGTTTCTGGGCACATACTTCTGCAGAGGGATAACAGTATTATACACACTGCTATATATTGCATCAAGATAACTTACATGACATGACACACTATTCCAGAGCTGTCAAAARAGTTGGACTCAGCTGTCCTTTATCATTTTGTTTACATCTGAGTGTCTGCAGGTGACTGGAGGTGTCATTCCACTGAAAATCAGACAGCTGAGCCAGCAGTGAAATGTTAGTCCTGGAGAACAAGATTGCTGTAACCCTCTAGACAGGGCCATACAGTTGTCTTTTTGAAAGCCACCATGCTGCTGGTTACCTGTTGATTACTCTGCTTTGACTCTGCTCATACCAGAGCTTTGGRCTGGCAGGCAAAGAGCAAAAGAAAAAGTTGCATTAAACCATGAGTGTCAGTGAAAATTATGAATGACTCCATGCTGGTGCTGACAGCATCTCCTTTATTTTTTCTCCCTGTGCTGTTACATTATGTACTGTAGATGTCACAGGAAATGCTAAAAAGCACATCTTTTCATCTGGGCCTTTTTTCAGTTCTTCTTATATGAAAAACCATATGTCTCTGTCCRTGTAAGTGTCACATTTCACCCTGCTGATCCAATTTATCCAGTCTGAACATTTGTCCTAAWGCTTTTATACAAATACATTTTCTCTGCCCAGATTCTTGTTTGTGTCATGGTCTGTTCCTGTTATAGATGAATGYAGATTTGTCAACAAAAAATCCRCYCAAAAAATTAGAATCTAATCCAAAGCCTCATTGACGTCAGCAGAAATACTCTTACTGACTTCAGTGGTTCTACAGTGCCCTTTTCATGCTTCCCTAATTTCTGTAAATATATCTGTTTTAGACTGAAAATATTTTTCCCCACAGCATTTTTTTTTTTTAAGTCTGTGTAATGATAGGGAAATATTGAGCAAACAAAATTGGAATTGGGCTGTTTGGACACAATTTGGCAGATGGGTGCTGTCTCTGAAAAGCAGCCATGTGTTGTCTCTGTGGATACCTGTGGGTTTAGCTTTGAATTCCCTGAAATCAGACGAACGTGGACTTTAAAACCCCCCTTGCCCTGGCGAGGGGGCAGCTCTGCACTTTGCACTCCGTGGCTGGAGGCTGGCGAGGCAGGGCTGGGCTCTTGGCCAGGCACACGGGTCCGGGTTCCCCCAGGATCCAGCTGGGAATGCGGGGCTGGGGAGCTGCAGGAGCCTTCCTTCCTTCCTTCCTTCCTTCCTTCCTTCCTTCCTTCCTTCCTTCCTTCCTTCCTTCCTTCCTTCCTTCCTTCCTTCCTTCCTTCCTTCCT
>CADDXX010000229.1:906204-982304 GCA_902810485.1 Alauda arvensis
CAAGAGACTGAGCAGTGGGAGAAGCACCCTCAGTGCAGGTGTGAAATTTATGTTTTGGGAGGAACAGCAATCACAGAGAAAGCTAAGGAAGTCTTGCTGTCAGAACTGCACAGATGGTGAGGGGAAAAGAAATCTTTTTGGGKAAAACAGAGAATTTGAAAAACCCACACAACCCTGGTGAGACTGGAACTGATTGGGTTGATCCTCTGTGTCCTGTATCTTCACAAGGTGAAAGAGCTGATGAACATCCCCCTCTCCTCAGATGTATTGATTGAAGTCACTTCTTTTTAGAAAGATTCAAGCAGCAGGGGGAAACCTCATGTCCTGAAAGCCTGATATTATTTAATAAAGTTTGGAAGGAAGTTAGCAGAGCAATTTGAGCCTGTAGGAATTTAGGACCCAGTACAAAGTAACAGATTCACTGCTCCAAAATCTCTCTTACACACTTTTGTTGCCTTCTTTCTGAACRATCATTGTATATTATTGTCTCACAAGATGAGACTCAAGGTAAATGTCATGTTTAGGACAGATCTTTGTCTACTGAAGAGAATGCATGATTCTTTAGATATGTATGGGGTTAAGGCACGTTCTAATAGGTAGGAATGAGGCCATTCTGTACATACATATGTGAGAAGCAATTGATAGAAATTACAGCTTTGACTTTGCTAAGCTTTAATATTATTTTGGGGGGGGGTTTGTTTGTTGTTTGTTTGCTTGCTTGTTTGTTTTTCAGTCCATGACTGCATCCTCACCCCAAAAGGCTTTAACATTTTCTCTCACTGCCCACTGTATAGAGGAGGACTTTTTTATTAATAGACACCCTCTTATGAGACAATAATTTTATATAAGAGGCATAAAGAAATGAATGTGAGGAAAAGCTCAATTATGATTAAAAAAAGAAGAAGAAATKATCAAATTACACTTCCCCTCTCCTAGGGAAAGCAATGGATCCATCCCATCAAGCAAATAACTGTTAAGAAAATGATGAGATTGATATTTGCTTTTCCTACCTCTGTCTTAAATGTAAATGCTTTTTTCCCCCCTTCTTTTCTCTCATATT
The DNA here is from genome assembly GCA_902810485.1 of Alauda arvensis. NCBI lineage: Eukaryota > Metazoa > Chordata > Aves > Passeriformes > Alaudidae > Alauda > Alauda arvensis. The sequence continues at coordinate 907,265 of CADDXX010000229.1, forward strand.
AACCAGAAATGCTGATGCATCAGCATGCCTCATTATGACAGGGAAAGATATTTCTCTTTGCTGAAGAGGATTCAGAAGAAAACAAATCCTGAGGGCAGTGCACATCAACTGTAGAGAAAAAAATGGTCTGAGGTGGCTTTTGGAGGCTGCCTGTGGCAATTTGTGGGTTTCTGGGCAGACAGGCAGAGCTGATGAGAACACCTGAGCTGCTGGTGGGAACTGGCAGTGACAGCTAAATCTGGTTATTCTCAGGGAATAAAAGAGAAAAAAATTAAGGAAGTGAAAATACAAGGAAGCACGTTGCTGCTATTTAAAACAAATACCCTGCAGCCACAGCATGACGCCTGCCACTGCTGACTGGTTTATTACTGCAAAATTATGATGACTGAGATGCAGGGCAGAGGTAAACCAGACAAGAGGCAACAGTAAATACAAGCTTCAGAAAACTCAGATTTCATCATTTAGCAATGGCAGCTGTCCTCCCTTCCCTGCTTGGAAGAGGGTTGATCAATCCCTTTAATTCAGGAGAAGCTGTATTTCCCTGACACATTAAAATTCAAGTCCCATTGGCCTCAACTGATAAAATAGTTTCATTGGAGGTTAAAATGTACATTGCATGTCTGCTGTATAACACCATTCACACAGATGAGTTCATGCTCYGGATCATTAATATCCAGTGAAAATACTGGGAGGGGAGGCAGAAGYACTGGCAAAAAGAGGTCTGCAAATATGTCACATTTCTGACACTCTTCTCAGATTCTGTCTCTAATGGAAGGCAAAATGAACTGGCTAGAAAGGTGTCCCTAAAATAACACTAAAGTCACCCCTAGAAAATGTCTGAACTAATTAAAATGTGGGAATGAAATGAGCTGGAGGCCTCAGAGCTGCTTCTGTTCCAGAGGAGAAGCAGAGGTGGCTGAAGGAGTGATATTGTGAAATCTCACAGTGCAAGGGGATTTTCTTGGGCTCTGCCAAAGAGGAAAACTCCAAGTGAGCGAGCTCCTGTCAGGGTGAGTGAGGAGTTAACAGGAAAACAAGTCACAGCCCCCCGAGGTGTCAGGGGCTGTGCAAACCTCCTCTGCAAGGTGTCAGCTCCGGGCTGGTGTCTGCCCATCACCCACCCGTGATTTTGCAAAGCCACCCAGGGCTCTGCAGTGCTCAAAGGGCTGCCAAGGGCTGCAAACCCACCTGCACAGAGCTGGTGCTTCTTGCCTGAGCTGGCAGGAGGGGCAGGCAGCTAGGAAATGGGGCATGTCACAGAGATGAGCACTGGGGTGACACCCCACAACTCAGTTTTTTTGTCATTCCTGTGATGTTCTTGATTACTGTTGTTTATAATGCTGCAGCACATAGCTTCACACCTCAGAATGGAGATGTGTGATTTGCTGTGTGTGTAAATACAAGGCAAAGGAGGGATTAGCATCCAGAGATGCTCTGAACACTGAAAAATCTGTAGTTCCAATGATATCTGTAGGATACTGAGGAGCTGGGGATTATAAGAATGCAGTGGGCTGGCTTGGTTGTGTATTTTAGACAACAGGCTCAGCTTTGGCAGAGAGTATCAAGGACAGATGTGAGAAGTCTTAGTAGGAGACATGTTTTGATAAGCATGGAATGAATTCATTCTGGTTCCAAATGCACCTTATTGAGGTCAGGGATGACAGGGTTGCTGTTGGATTCAGCTGGAGAACATTTGTGTCTGATCCCAAACCACTGTTATGGTTGTTTACAGTCTTTCAGTTGCAAGTGTGGCTCTCAAGTCGCCACCATACCCAAATGGCTTTAGTTGGCACCCAGCAAGTCCATGCACCTATCCTGCTTGACTGAGAGGCAGTTATGTGTGCACAGTGACCATGACACTGGGGATTGCCCCTCACCTAGGCCATTAGGACAAATTAGTCCCTTAGGACTAATTCCAGGTCACACTGAMATAGAGCAAAACCCATGAGCTCATGTGTAGGTGCTAATGATGCAGAATATTTTGCTGCCTGTGCTTGAAATGTAAAGGCACTTGGTTGGTTCTAAAGCAGTGACAGTTTCATTAAGAAAAAATGTTTTTCCAATAGATACTTTGATTGCATTTATGATTAACTTCTATAGTTAATAAACTGGACTTTTAAATATAAATCTTGAGTGTTTTCCATGTGAWTGTTATTTGGTCATTGCCTACACACAGAAAAATGCTTTTCTCACTCAGAAGATGGATTTGGGGCAGGGAGAAAAGGTTGTGTACTGGAAGCCAATAGAGTWCCTAGTTTAAGCATAGGTAGCAGACTGTCTGCCTTTCTACAGAGGTAAATAACAGGTGAACAAAGAAGAAATCTTAACTCTAAAACAGAATTAGACAGCTGGTATTAGAGGCAGTCAATAGTCCTTAGCATTTGAATGTCTGTAACTTACCTCAGGAGGTATAAATTAAGGAGCTTTCTTTGGTGTGGAACAGCAAGCCTACACAAAGCCTTAAGGATAAGTTAATTTTCTTCACTATGAGCCAAAAATAAAAGGGTTTTAAGCACAAGAGCTGTGAGAGTCTGCCTCCAGTCAGCTTTCTGCTGCTTGAAAGGGCAGAAGCTGCAGCTGATAGAGGGAAGTGGCTGGGAGTTTCATAAATAATAAATTGCTGTAATCCCATGAGGTCATTGTAAAAATATGCATAAGAATCATAGAAAGACTATAACAGGTCACAACCTCAATAGATTTTAGAGCTGATAAAAACCAGTGAGCTTGATAAAAATGTATTACAGACAGAAACCTTGGTCAGAGATACTTCAAAATTATATTATACAAACTTATTACTTTGGGAAAGAGATAAATGTTATTAACAAAAAAGCACGAAGTGAGTACATGTGGAAAACATTAATTCATGCAGAAATGGACAAAATCAACACTTTTTATTTAGCCTTTTCAATTTAGAAAGAGCTAGGGCCTCCAAAATAAGTCTTCCATGGAAACATTCTTGTAAACTAAATGTTGTTATTGATGTTCTTCAGGCAACAGCTAGTAGTTTTAGTTATTATATTTCCCCTTAAAAAAACCCCTAGGTTTGAGTTATAAAAAAAACTCTGATAGATGCTGTAGCTGGAGGCAAACACTAAAAGTATGAAGATCCAGAATAACACCTGGCTTGCCAGAAAAATAAGAAGATGGATTATTTTGAGTACTCCATTGATTTAAAGAAGCATCATCAATAATATAAAGACCATTTGAACATGTGGCACAGACTAAAGGAAAATGGATTGACATACACCTGCAGGGATGTATATGGCACCTGAAAGCCAAAACCTAATACAAAGCTTGATTGAAATGTACCACATAAGCTGCAAACTGGAAATTTCATACAGAGTGTGACAATTTCATTCAAGTTACATTTGGYAGAAGTGGAAATTGAGGTCTCTACAAGAACAGAAGTATCTCCACTGTCACTAAGTTGCTTTGAGAAGGAGARAAGTTAATGATGCTGTTGATAGCTAGAAGTAGCACACATTAAGCAATTTCATAGACTCAGAAAAGTGCCTCTTTTATTTAAGGCTTATAGAAATTCMTTCTGGAAGTAATGGGACTGTTTGAAGCAAAAGGAAATCTGAGAGGCTCTCTGACAGTCCAATACATAATGTATGGTGGTCAAAATGGCATCTTGTGAAAAAATAGGAAACCCCAATAGAGAAGGAATGGGACAAATGTGGTTCTATTACTACATTAGGTTGTAAAAGCGTAGTTTTGGAGAAGGACCCTGTAGTGCCAGGATTGATATAAGGATAAATGACTGATTTCTATTTCTACMTCAGCTGAGCTTTAGAGGGGTTAGCTGGGATCCCCAGAGTGACCCAGCTGCCATGGTTTGGAACTCCCAACATGTTAATGGAGCTGAAACTGAGAAGCATCCTTGAGCTCCAGCTAAGAAGGCTGCTTTTCTTGGGTTCAGGTGTCTCTGCTTTGTTCTGGAGCTTGGAGATTTACTTTCTCTAAATCACCTGGCTGGAGCACAGGTGAGCTCCTGGTCTGCCTRTCAGATAAATGCTGCAGAACAGCAAGAAAATAGCATGTTGCAAAGAGCTTAATTCCCTAAAGTCTTGCCTCTGGGAGCTTTTTGGTTGAATCACTGACTGAGAGCCCTGCTGAAATCCAGGTGGTTTTTGCTTCTTCTTGGTTGTTTTTCTGAGGGGGATTTAAGGTAAGATGAAACTGTGGTGGTAGGAGGGCGGTTTAACAAACACAATTGTGTAGAGTGCATAGGTAGSTTTAAATTTATGTATTTGATCTTTCAAAACAAATCACAGAGCATAAAAAAGCACCAAAATAGACTCTGTTAACTGCAGTTTCCACCACTGTGCTATCTAGCTGTTTTCAGCAATAGCCCCTAGGCAATATATAGAAATGGGTCAGTGTATTTGTGCTTTCTCTCCTCCATTAGCATTGCAGTGAATTCCGTGCTTCATCTGCCCACAATTTCAAGAGCACCTTTCCTGGCTGCTCCAGCCTTTCTGCTGTGCCTCTGGTAGCTTGGGGTCTTTTGTTCAGCAAAGATGGAGCTGAATGGAGATTATCACTGGAGAAAACAAAGCTGCTGTGGCTGCAGGCTGGAGAAAAGAGGATGTCAGATGGGAAAGAAGCATTGAGGAGAGGCAGAGTGAAAGCAGGGGAGATTCTGCTTGTATTGGCATGTGGCAGGCAGCTTGCATGCCTGTGTGACATTGACTTCCTTCTTATTGCAGTGTGGAAGCCTCTGGCATCCTGACCCTCACAAATAGATGTCCCCAGGCAGGCCAAGCTCACTGCTGCTCCCTACAGCATCAGCATCTTTTACACACAGAGTTCTTTATCACAAATGGCTTTTTTATCATTTATGTATTTCAATTATCTTAAACTCGCTTTCTCCTGCTTCAACTCAGTCTCAGAGGAAGAGAGCAAATGGATTTAATGCACTTACCAGTAGAGATAAGTGCTGTAGACAACCACCTAAAGGCCAAGTTTTGCAGATTTTGTTTACAGCYTTGCAGTAGTTGGAATGATACACCAAAATACTGGGCATCCAGCAGCTGCCTTGGAAGTGAATTGTAGCTGTTCAGGTGCTTCTGGCTTTTGGAAAGCAAAGCATTTATTTGGGTAGTCACATATGGATTTAGGAAGTGTAACTGTTGGCTGCAGTTTCTGAAATGATTGGCCCTAATTCCCCAAACCAATACAATACAAGTGTGGCCGTGTACAGCCACACTAACAGTGTTGAGGAAAAATAGGCAATTATAGCATCAGTAGTGAAAAGGGAGTTTAAAAGCCCTCAGCTATTTAGAAGCCTTAGTCAAAAATGACACCGGATTTTTGGTGCCTAAATCAAACAGGAAACTTGTGAGAATCAGGCTCTTCTGCAAATGTTGTGTAGTAATCTTCGAGTCAGGAAAAAGCCTTACTACTTTTCCACCACTGTAAGTTAAGAAGAATATTACAATACTTCATTCAAAAAAATAGCTTTCTAACCTATAGGTATATTTGACTGATGATTGCCAGCTCTGACTTGGAAAACAGGAGCCAGATCACAGRGAATTTCTTTTGGTAAGTGACTGGGTCACCTGAAAATGTTGTTTGAGAAAATCCAAAATTTGGCTCAAATTAACAAACTGTTTTAACAGTTAGAAAAGATTCTTGTTTTTCTAGAAAGGTCTACTATTGCTTTTAATTCCAGGACCAATAAATAAATTAAAAGAAAGAAACCCAGAATTCTTTCTGTTTTAAATAAAGAGGAAGAGGCTAGTGAGCAGTGAGGAACTGAGCTGCCTTACAAGGTCTTTTATGGACTGAGACCACATTTCTTCAGGTTCCAGGAATGATTCTTGCAATGGTCTGAAAACAAGACAAATTCTTCCTTCCAAGAATTTGAAGGGAAAAGAGCAGGCATTGACTGAAGGGGAAATGGGAGAGGTGGTAATCCTGTTGAGAAATGCAGTGATACACCCTTTCCTCACAGTTCCTTCCTACTTGGGTGAGATAATTYACATTGGAAGTTGGTGACTAAGACCAACAAAATAGGGTGGTGTCTTTATCTAAGAGAGGTGGGTGTCCCCATCTTAAGATTAATTAATGTTTAATCTGTTTGGAACATTTGTATATTTTGTCAGGGCACGTTCCAAAGCATAATTTGTGGACCTTTTGGAACTTAGAAATGAAGTGATTTCCATAGTCASTCAGCTAGCAGCATGTGATCAGCCTTTTTACTTGGAGAGCRGCAGACAGGCACTTGTGACATTCCCATGGTCTTTTTCTACTGAGCAGAGAGCTGGAGATACTTTTTTTAGAGAGACTTCCTGAGCAGTAACATCCAGCTTCTAAGTCCTGGTTTTCTAYGTGATACAGTAATTTTGTTTTGACAGTAGAGGTTTCATTTGCAGAGACTTAAATCAGTTGTGGTGTTTGGTACCTGTATTCTTCTATGCTGTCTTTTTTTGGGAAATATCTTTAAGAAAATATTTTTTCTGACTGGTTTTAACCAGTATGTAATTTTCTTCCAAGGAAGGTTTGGTATTTTCCTGTATGTGGGTTAATTTAGCACCAGTTAGAACTCGCTTTTTCTAGGYACTTTTCACTTCTTAGAAAGTGACTTAGAAATAGCCCACAGGCTAGTTCCCAAAGGCCCACAGAGGCTGAAAATCAATTTATTACCAGTATCTCATTTGCCATGGAGCACARTGTGATAGCAGGGAAATGGGGCTGGTCATTAATATACATTTGTAACCAAGAAAACTAGTATTTTACAGTTTCTGTACACTGGAAAAGACTTAATTCAGCTTCATTGCCTACACAATTAGGATGAATAAAATAGAGGGATCACTTAGGAATAAGAAAAGCAGGTTTTAGTCAGGTCRAGGTTAATCAGTATATTTATACGTGGAGCTGAAAGGATTTTTACCCTTTTATTAAACAGCTTTGACAAATKAACATTTAACTTGTTGCACGCTGCAAGGGTAACATTAATAGTGATAGAAAGCAGCAGATTTTTAATCTATCATTATCATTTTTCAGTAGAGGAAAATTCTGTGCTAGTGTAAGTGATTTTCTTAAAAACTTACTGTCAKCCCTGATAAACAGAGACACTCACTGAAATGTTTTATTGCACATGCTATTAGCTCTTAGAAGTGTCCTTTAAGGCATTCTCATTAATACAGCTTGCTCTGCTCTTGCTCCAAGAAAACTGCTCTTAGAGCTGACTGGAAACCAGGAAAAGTGAGTCTTTTATGTTGCAGGAATAATCACAAAGAATGTTTCTTTCTCTTTTGGCCCAGGTTTGGAAAATCCCCTCAGGACTTTAAAGAAATCTATGAGCAATAAGCAGCCCATCAGTGGTAAAAGCGGCGGGGTGAATAATCAAAGGTCAGTTCTCCATCATCTGCCAGATCTTTGAAAGAACAGATTTATTCACTCACTGTGATTATGGTGTGATTGCACATGTCATGAGATCCCACTTAGGGCTGCAAGATTTCGTGAGAACTAAGCCAGAGCTGGGCCTGGCCTCTCCTTGCTGTTGTGAAATCCCCCCTCCAGAGCCCTTCCCGAACTTCGGGCCGTGGCGCGGTCCATGGTTAATGTCGCATACCTCCATGAGCAGACAGACTGAAAGAATTTTAATAACTCTGGATCTAAATGATCATTCCTTCCACAGCCTTTCTGTCTTCATAGTGTTTATGATAATTCCTGCTTGGGATCCAATCTATACAGTTTATCCAGCTGTGCCTTTGATGTCTGTGCTGTGGTCTCCGGGGACAGGAGTCGTGAACGAGCGGTTAGTGAGCGACACCCAAGGGGTTATGACATCTTTAACATAAACTCATCAGCATAAGGTTTTTCCTCTGAAATGGATTAAGCAATTTATTTAGCTATAAAACCCAGAAAACTAGTTAAGTGAATTTTACTGGGAAATCAATAAAGTAATAGTTATGTGGTAATATAACTGAGGTAACCAGCTTTGGTCATCTTTTCTTTGTTAATCCATTCCTTCTATCCTCTTTATCCCTGTATTTTTTTGAATAGCCACAAGTTATTCTGATGAGAGAACTGGAAATGAATATTGAGAAATCTTTGAGCATATTAACTTTTGTACTGTGAAATCTTTCTTTCTTGGCTCTGCAATAGATGCAAAAAAAGAACYCATCCAGAATTCATTAATGAAAACATTATCTCAGACTCATATTTTTGGATTCTGTTAAAAATTCCCCATTTATATTTCATAGAATGTCTTCCTAATCCTATCTGAGGCATGCCTGTAAGCTAAAGATAAATATGTAAAACTTACCTTTGAATTGAATAGGGTCCAACTATTGCTGCTTTAAAAAATAATAGCAAGCCCCTTGACATTATCTTCAGCAGAGCTTCAGAATTTGCATTGTAGGCTGCATTTATTACAGTTACATAGCAAGCTTTTCCTTCTGATAATTAGACACAAATTAATTTAGAATAAACTTCATTTGTTAGGCTGTTATAAATATTAAGAGATGATAAACTGCTAGGAAAAAAAGGACCTTCATATATCAGTTATTTCACACTTGCATTTTAGAGTAGATTAGTTAGATACAGCAGTGTGCACATTTAAAGGCTTAAATGGTTTTCAAAGTTCTTTTTTCTTCTAAAAAATGATGGGGAAAAAAAATCCCAAACTCATCAGTTATGTGCTGCATATTATTTCTCACAGAAGAGTCCTCTTGAAAGCCAGATCATAGTATACATATTACCAATGTATTTGCATTTAGGAATTTCATCCCTACATGTGAACAGAACACACACATCTGAATTCCAGGGAAATTAAAAAGGGCAGGACTGAAGGTCTTTTAAAGATAATTTCCTTTCTTTTTCTGCAGCCTGAAATGTCTCCAGGAATCAAGTCTGGAGTCAGCAGGAATGAGACTGAAATCAYACACTGAATAATAAAAATGACCCCAACAGCAGTAACATGAAGTGAGTCCATACCATTTATGAACAATAAACTAGCTGGCAATATGCAGGAGGAACAAGCAGATAGTGGCAAACATTAATACTGGGCTAGTATTTCTAMACTGATCTGCTTATTTTGAGTGTGATCTGTGCTCCACACCAAGGTAGTTTTCTGCCATRAATTATAATAGGGGAAAACAAAAAKCAGTGTACATCCTGAAGAAACTGGTCATAYAGGGAAATTAGAGCTGGTTTGAAATAAGAGATGTATTATTCCATTAATGTATCAATAATATTAAAACATAACTAACTTTTTCTATGAAGAATTTCAAATGCTCTCAGAAAGGTTAAAAAAAATAACTAAACTATAAAAATAGCCTAAGTACAACCACCCACATGCTTCTGAATCTCTTTTATGAAACTGAAATATTCCAGCTGAAACAGAATATCTGTCTTCAGAAATCCAGTTTCACTGTTTTTGGTGGCTTTAGCTTTCMGTTTATTGAATTTTTCTCTATTACTGTCTGTGGATTCTGAGATGCTTTTAGGAGCTGAGGAGGCAGCTGCTTCAWGGAGTCATTTGAGGATTGCAGGAGTCCCTGTCAGAGCTTCCTTAGCTCTTGGCTGGAGATGGACTGGTCCTTGTAATTCCAAACTGGATCCAATTTTTAGAAAAGATAAGGAGGCAGGAAGCTCTGGGATGTTATTTTTGTGTATGTTAGGAAACATTTTTCATTTTCAGATTAGTCCTTGTCTATGGAAGTTTGTGTGGCAYATTTCTGTGATAGTTGAGAGAGGGACATTGGATAGAATCACCTTGACTATTTAGCCTTCTGCATGAGAAAGAGACCTTTATTTACACAGCAGCATAATAATCTATATACCAGCTAAAGCAGCAGGGAATACAGCCTGGCTCTTGTGTTTCTTTCTTGCTTAAAAGTGTAAGACACTGCTTAGAGCTCAATGTCAAATAATTTATTTRGTTGTTTACTTGTTTGCTAATCTTTGGTTTCCATTGGAGAAATGCAGAGAGGAGGTCAACGCAGTTTTGCATGTCTCAAAGCAAGGCAGTGAGCCCCAGGCCCAGGAAATAATAGCACCAGTGACAGCAAGTTGCCAGCTGGAGCCTTTTGATGGAGTGTGGTCCTCGGGGAAACACTGGCCAACTTCCATGAGCCTTGAGTCCTTGTGTATGTAAAGACTGCAGGGCTCAGTTTTGCATCCATTTACCCTTTAAAAGGGAGCAGCTTGTGCATAGCTCCATCAGTTCTGAAAATCATGGCTGGATCCACGGGGCTAATGTGTCTGTTGTTCCTGTAAGCTGAAATGACTTGGTTTCCCTCAAGGTGGAATCTTGCTGTCCTGTGTCTCTGGGGTGTGCAGAAGTGCCACTGCAGACGAGTGTTGCTGTCACCTGCTTTATGAGTGCAAGATGCTCCACAACTGTGTTGGAATCAGCAAGGCAGAGGAGTCTCCTCAGAGGTGTGCTCCCTTGGGAGCTGGCTGCCTGGCTGTGGTTTTACACATTAAGCCAGCTCGGGCATCTGAATGTAAAATTCCACACTTGGGGGTGAGATGCAGATGTTGTGCTCTTCTCTGGGGAATTCCAGGTCTATAAAACAATGAATGGATTGCACAGTACTCATCCATATATGTAGTTTTTCATCTGTGACAGATGTGATATTGACAATATCCTCCATTTAATAAGTCCTCCAAGTATAATTTTGTACCAGGTTAAATCTCAGATTTAACTGTTGAAGAGCCTGCTGTGTGAAAGGCTGGCAGTAGAACAGACTGGGGAGCAAGACAATGCTCAGACACAAGGCTGGGTTTACACACAGCTGTGCTGCAGGCTTTGGGCCTAATTCTTCCCACACTCCTCTTATTTGAGTGTAAATCCAGTAGTTCTCATTTCCCAGCTGATCCCCTGTATTTTTTACGTGGCTGGTTAGCTCAGAGACCTCACATCCTGTTCCCCTGCAGGGATACTGCATGGATTTTGTGCTGTTATCTGAGTCTGAAAAATGATGAGCTGAAAGGCAGCTTAAACTCTTTGTGTATAACTGTGGAAGCTTTGTTTCACCTCCCATTTCTCTTGTATACTGTGAAAGCTGTGCTTTCCCTTGAAGGTTCATTGGCCTGAGAAACCCATCCTAGATAAGACTAATCTCTATAAAAAAAAAGTAAAAAAAGAAAAAAAAAGCTTTGAGGGCACTGGAGATGAACAATCTCAGGCACAGCCTTGTGATTGAGGGAAACCTGTATGGCCCTGATGTGACAGATGCTGGGGGAAGGATGGCTGTGCAGTAAGGAGAGAGGCCTGTGATACAGAGCAAACAAGAGTCCTGTCCCTCCTGTCTCTCAAGGAACAAGAGCCCTGTCCCTTGCTCRTTGTCGATTCTTAATATATAGTTACAAATGCACAGGAGGAAAAGAGAGGGGAATGCTGGGTTTGCAAATGCTGGTATTTGTTTCAAAGTTGCTCCTTACATGACTTTACTGGAGAGCAGGTCAAGAGTGGTCCAAGGAGGGAAGAATCCAAACTGATGGGAAAAGGTTACTGCTCCATGAATCCTTGCTGGTGTGGTTTCACCAATGTCAGCAGGAATGTGCTGATAGTGTCCTAGGTTGCAATGTAAGATGTGCCCAAAGTATGTATTCTATTACCATCTCCGTGGGTTGTTGGAGCCAGGTGGGGCAGTGTTTTCCCTGGCCCCTCCCTCTGGACTATCTCCTGTTAAAGGCCCATCAATGCCCTGCCCCATGACTCACAGGTAACTCCCCTCGGGAGCCATCTCTGCTTAATGGGCAATCAAGGACCCATTGTGTGACTCATAGAATGACATCAGCCCATTGTGAGATGCTCTGCCCAGTGGGGAGGAGCCAAGCATTCCCACCTGGATATAATCTGCAGCTTGGGACAGCACAGGCACTAACTGGATTCCCAGAGGAGAGGAGCTGCCAGATCTTTCTACAGGATCACTGCTTCAACAAGACTGCTTTATTCAGACTGCTACCACCACCCTAACGAACAGGGTGTCAGGTTGTATTCTGACTCTGCCRAGGGTCTTTTTGTTTGTTCCTTTTACTATTATATTTATTTGATAGTTTTCCTATTAAATTGTATTTCTGACTTAGTCTCTCACTGGTTTTGCTTTCAAACCAATACATAGAGCATCTGTGTTCTACCAATCAGGAATTTGGCACCAGGTATCCTAGTGAGCTCATTCCCAGGGCCACCTTTTTCAAACAGCTGTTACAGAGATGGACAGAAATCTGCCTGAGAAATTTTAGATTATCCTTCTCTGCCATATTTCCATAGAATATGCTCCATGTCAAAAATGAGATTGTAAAATACGCCTTTATTGGTTCAAGACATGTAAGAGGCCTGAATGGAAACAACCTCACATGAAACATTCCTTTTGCTGATTTGCTTTTTATATACGTGTTTTAGATTTTCTGAATCTTTTAGTCTAAGAGACTCTATAGTCACTTACTATAATTTCTGTATTTCAAAATGGTCTGAAACCTAAAGTCATGTCTCCGTAAGTTATGCACCTAATTTGGGGAAGGAGAGCAGGTGAGAAATGCTCATTTCTTTATAGGCTGGAGGATGCTCAAATGAGATGGCATCAGAACTGAGTCTGTCAAAACAATAAAAAAAGTGYTAAAATTGATAATTACATTATTCAAGCAAATTTATATCCCCGGTGGCTGCATTTTTAGTGATGCACTGTAAAGCAAATTGTGTTTCACAGATTGAGGGAGTCATAAAACAATAAACTAATTAAGACACCCTTTGTCTATCTGCTCCTCTTTGCCTATGTGTGCGGTCAGGGAAGTTTTGTCAGCACTAGTGAGGTGTGTTTAGATCCTGTTTTTAGTAATGATTGCCAGTCTCAGTGAGTTTTAAAGCCTGAATATTCCCAATTAAAATTAAAGAAAAGCCCAGCAAAAAAAGGACCCCCCACAACAACCTGACCTAGAGTGTTAATGTGCTCCAACAGCTTGGTAGATCTCATCCCCTCAGACTTGCTCTTCTGTCCCCAAAATGTGGTGGCAACAGTATCTTAGACTGGGCAGCAGCTGCATTTGAGACTTTTGCTGAGGCAGAGTCCCAGCCAGTGTAAGTTTGGCTCCGGGTCTGGATATGTTTTGTCTCTTTATAGAATCAACCAAAAGCAAGAGCTGTGGGTGGTAACTGTGGGTGTTCATGATTATCTCTTCCAGTTGTCTACTCAATGTTGCTTCAGTATGAAATACTAAACCGGGCTAAAAGGTGACTACTTTGTGCACAAGAAGTATTTAAAGTCTGTGTCTCTCTACAGTGACGCTTTTGGACTAATGCTGAGATGTTTTGCTTCAAAAAATGGATTTGAATTTTTTTTTAATGCCAAACAGGGTTTTGTTCCTGAGGGCTGGATCCTATCCTCTTTCCCACAGCAGGTTTTCCCCTCTCCTCGCTGTGCCTTCCATTCATTCAGTGGGATTGCTCCCATGTAAGTGCAGGGTAAAACTGAGTCCTGTGTTAAACCTGACCTATGTGAGGAAGAAGGAGGTTACATTTCTAGAATAACTGGAAATGGTACAGGCAGATAACACCAGGGAATAAATCCTGGCAAACATCCTTGTGTACAGTGGATCTTTTTAAGAGAATACACAGTGAGTAGAATAAGGCCCCAAATGATAGCAATATGTGGCTGCTGATACCAAGAGAGCATCATTTCAGCCTTCAGACAAAATCTCATTATCTGAAATTAACCTTATAGCTACTCTTTGAGCCAAATAACCTCAATCTTTTTCCCACTGCAGAAGTGGGAAAGAGGTCATTTTCCTACCATGTTGCTGTGTGTGTCTGCAGTCTGTCTGGGTCTTATCAATTAAAGCTTCTTTAAAAAGATGGGGACCTTCACTTTTTATGAGCACCTGTGCACCCACTRGGGGCAGAACTGTATGGATTAGGGCTATGGGAATCTCTAGGAACRTATCTTTGTTCTGGGATCAACCAGTAATAGGGTTTTATGTAGAAGGAATAGCAAAACCCATGGGGATTCATTGCAATTACATCCCCAATTAGGACAAAAGAGTTTTAGTTTAGTTTGATAGGGTTTCTGCATCCTTAGAAGTTATACACGTTTGTTCCTTTATGTGGTGTTGATTAACATTATTAAAATTTACCACGGGTTCTCATGTTCCCAGACCAACAAAGAAATATCATTAGCCACTTGCAATTAACAAAGGGGGAGAAAAGTATTTTTCTGAAGTTTTTTGATGTTTTAAGAATCAWTCTTARTATTRCTRTYGGATAAAAGRTGGGGATTGATTTCTAACAATTTAYTTTTTAAAAAATAATTTATCRTTTACAGCAATATATTTTGAGTTTACATTAAATATTCTGTGTCCCCTCTGTCTTTAGTTTGATGTGAACACATTGTTGAGTTTGCTATGGAGATGGTTCTTTATTAACTCTTCACYCAAGAGGAGTCTGATACTGCTGCTCAAAGCTAAGATATTCTCTCATAAAACCCCGACATCTTTTTTTTATCACTGTTCAAAATAATGTGGTGCTCTGTTGCCCTTGTAACTTTGACAGATGATTAATTATAAATTTGGGGTACTGTGGTTCAGRCAGAAACCTAATTGGATATTTGTGAACCAAATGTGAAAGTGTTGAATGCAGGTCCATGCTTCAGTGGCGCTTTGATATCTCTTTTCAGAGGTTAAATCCTCTGTTTTGAAATATCTGAATACACACCGTCTGCTTCTCTCTAGTGGATGTATGTGTTTCCAGGCAAAATCATAATTCAGCTTTGCATGAGGTGATAAAGCTTTATCAGGGTAAAGAATATTTTAAAGAATATCTGCATTCTCTTTGAGAAAAAGCTGTACCTTAAAAATCCTTGGATACTTGGGGAAGACTATTCTAAAACTTCAGAAAATATGGAAATTCACAGGTAGGGTGCCCTAAACAATAATTGTGCTTTCCATCTCTGACCTTCCCTTCTGTGCTGCTTTGAATAACACATTGATAGAAGAGAGGGTGTCTGAGACMCTTTGGTGTTAAGTGCTTGGAGGATTTGGCAGCCTGGCATCAGCTCTTTGGTTGCAGATTTCTTGAGCCACCTCTGGTCCTCATTTCACTATGCCAAAACAAATGGATGAATCTGGTAGCTTTGTTGTATTAATTTGATTTATTTTGGTAGAATTCTCCCACAGACCAAAAAATGAAACAATTGTTAAAATGTTTTGTTAAGGTAGACCCTGACTTGTGAAGCTGGAGGTGTTCCTGTAAATCTTGGTTCYGACACCAAAGTGTTCACTTCAAACCACGTTTTAGTGACAGGGACTCCTGTCACTAAGAGAAATGTTGAAAGAGAATTGTTGAAACCTACCTGGGTGGGATTGAAACGGAAGAGATATTAAATCATCCATTAGAACCCCAGAGCTGAAAATAATTCAATGTAGAAAAAAGAAATAACTTAATTTCCTGATAAAAATGATAGGATATTGAAAGCCAAGAAGCATTGGGACTTTTAGAGRCTGAGATCAAAAATTAAGGTATTTTCCTGCTTTAATTGATATTTGCAGATTCMTGTGAAGCACATCTTTGAGTCAAGGTCTGATGACACAGATGGGTATGAGATGGGTATTTTATGCAAGATTCCTCTGCATTTGACTGAAGATCAAGTCTGACAACACTGTTCAATGCCAGGGACCTAAATTGTGGGCCTTKGGGTTCCCCCCCAGAGAAATGGATAATCTAATTCAAGTCAATTATTCCTGTTTCTGTCATATCTTCCCCCTTTTCTTTTCTTTGTACGCAGCTCAGAGCAACGTGAGTTCCAAGTGGGGCAAGGAACAWGAACCTCTTCTACAGCCATATTTATTTCTATCACTTCATCATTCCAAAGTCAAATTTTCCCTGGCTTTTGGTGGCAGGAAAGTCTCAGGAGTTGGATGCCTCTGTCCTTAAAGGTGTATCACAGCCTAAAAAATGATATAAAACATATAATGCTATTTTCAGTTCATTGTGTGCACATGATTCCTGCATTTAGAGGATGATAGGGTGAAATTTGCTGTGAAATGGTGTTCTGTGATTCATTTGCTTGCACTTTTTAAAGTCTCATTGTAAGGAGAGAAATCAGAGCCAAGTCTGAGGCAAACTACCTTCATCCATTGATGTCCCTGAGCATGTCAGTCATGCACTGAAGCTGCTGGCACAGCTGGTACTTTACACGCAGCAGGGAGTATTTTTAACACTAAAAAATGTGAGTGTGACAGGTGCACATTTTATTAGAACTTTTTTTATTGTGCATTAGTGGAGAGTAGAGAGCTAGCAGCACTTTAACAAGTCTTCAAGTAAGTGAGAAAACAAATGGAGGTCTATGGTACATATTAATGTTTGTTAGCTAGGTATGGGTAGTTCACAGCAGCCTAATATTTCACTGTTTCAGAAAAAAAMCTAGATGAATTTTGAGCAGCTTGCACAGGCAGAACCACTCATTCTTTTTTATGAGCTTCATTTGCATTTATACTCTTCCCTGCTGTTGTTGAGTACGCCCCTTTCACTTGTCCTAAATCTACAATTGCACTGGCTGCACTTAAGTAGCTGTTTCCTACTGATATATTGATTATCACACTAATTACATCCGGGGTCTGTAGATAGGCTAAGACAACTAATTTATTTGAATTTTTAATAGGGGTGAAAACTCTCCACTCCTAATTAATTCTACAGGGATGTGTCGAACTCTTTTATTTCTTTCTTTTCTTCCTTCTCCACCGATGCTTTTTGTAAGTAAGGTTGTGCTAAAACAAGAAAATATATGGGGACAAAGTGCATGATGTTTTTGTTTGGTAAACTTTCATATCCTTCTGTTTTGAAAGACTGTTTTCTTTTTCTGCTTGACTGGGTGATTCTTTTTATTTTTTCTGATGTGATATCATACAGTGGGCCCTGGTTCTGCAATCAGCTCTGTGTATGCAGCCTGCTGTGCCTGTTGAGTTCAGAGAGGGTGGCTGTTTAGCTGGAACACACTGCAGAAATGGGCCATGGATATTAACTCATCAGTTTATAGCTAGAGCAAAAATAGTTTTTTTTGTTTTATCACCACCTTGGTGGGTTAATATGCCTGTGTTTCATTCAATTTGACATAGAATTGGATGTCTTCAATATTTTTATGAGCCTTCCAATGGGGCTTTCTCCAAACTGTGAAGTTTCCAGATGTTTTTCTAACTTTACCTGAAATCACATAGTCTCAAATCCCAGGCACTCTCTGATKTGCTTCCTTTGACAGGTACTTCACATGCTTTTTACAATGGATTAAAAGATGTTTTAAAATGTCAATGAAATTGAGGTTTGAGTACCAGCCATCATGGGAAGCTGGGTAGTGCCTGGTGATGGATTTGCAGTGTAATGAGACTTTAGCATCTTACATCTAGACCATCCCTTTGAATTTAGGGTGTGGAGAATGTGAAAGCTATTACCACTGGTTGGTGATTCTTTTGTGGTTTCTCTAAATTGATCTCTTGATCTCAGGTCTTGTGAAAATGTCCATTGCCAATGGATTTCAATACGTCTGCAATGATAACTGCAGTACAAAAGTCAAAGGACTGRGTATTACCATCATGGCCTTAATGAGGACCATTCCTCTCACACTTTGATAGGTCCTAGGAGACGTATTGATCTGGGGAATGTCCATTTTCTGGTGTTTTTAATAGCATGCCTGTGCCAGAATGCTGACTTTCCCATTTTTAAAGACTGTTTTTTTTTTCCATGAACACAGAATTTGACTGAAAAAAATAGGTGAAGCTACACTCATTTGCCTTGAGCTTTTTCTTCAGTGTTGTCTTGGAATGAACTTGCTTAAAAAAACATTTAACAGGGCAAGCCCAGAGGCTTTCTTCACTTCTAAATCAATTTTATTGGGAAAATGAAAGTTATAGAGGTGTTTAAATACCACAAACAGAATTTTAAAATGGACACAAAAATGAATGCAATGCAAGAAAAACCACTTGGTGAGCTTGATCTGAGCTCAGTGAGAGGTTTTGCAGMCACACTCTGGGCACTATAATCCATAATTTAAAGTTGGACATTTTAGAAAGAATTACATTTAGTTTAGGCTGGAAGGCATTAGAATATAAATCAGAGAGCCTCTACCTAAGAGAAGCTTAAACAGCTCCAAAGGTTAAGTAGAAGATATAAAACTGTTGTGATATGTTTGTTATGGGCCTTTAAAAAAAGTGGTGAAGCCAGCAGGATGGCAAGGCTACTTCAATATTGTGAGAAAAGATTCCAATGGTTTGGGAGAAATTAATGGAATTTGGGGCTGGACAGCATGGGTGGGAGCATCCCAGAAGCATTTGGAMAATTTCCCAGAGGTTTATGCATGGAAGTAAAGCAGTTTTAAAAGCTCTCAGATCAGCATATGCCTATTACTGATCTAGAGAAGAAGGAGAAATCTTAAAGAGAAAAACTCTGTAAAGGAAAGAACTTGGGAGACTGATTTTAACTTGGTGTGGGTGGTTGGTTGCGATGTCAGAAAAGGACAAACATGGTGGCTTTGTAAAAAAACAATCCAGTAAGGGTAGTACACACAGWTTGGGAAGGCAGTGTTTTTGAGGAGACTGCTGCAGGCAGATCGCAAAGGGAGGAATTTGTGTGGAATCCTTTGAAAATCCCCCCTTTAATGTCTTTGTACATCAGCTCTCACAGGCAGAGCWCTTCTGTCCTCTGCCTCTGTCTCTCTGTGGGCTGTGAGCTCCTTGGAGCAAGACCCACCTCACTTCAAGGGTGGACAATACATTGTGATGGAGGCCAGGAATGAGCTGGAACCAATAACATCTGTGATGGTTCGTTAAAATTGTCACTGATGGGGACTTTGCAGGGATGACACCTCCAGATATGACACCATGTCCCTCCCTGTCCACAGTACAAACTGCACCATCTACACCTGAAGCAAACTGGAGACCTCCAGAATTATGGAGTGGTGTGAATTGTGGATGGACAGGGATGTGGCCACACAAGTTTCACTGAGGCCTTGTGATCAAGTGTTGAGGTCTGATCACTGAAAATAAATCAATTTAGCCTCATTTTTTAGGGATAGATTCTCTCTTCTGTCGCTAAACTAAGGTTTAACAGATTTACAACAGCTCTCTGTATCTGATCCTGAACTCATTATAGTGGCCTCTTTTACTCCAAGCTATGTTTTATTCTTCCTGCRTGGTTTCAGTGTTTCTCAATTTAGAAGCACTGACAGTTCTTCTCAAATACCTCCCCCAGCACTGGCTCCCTTTCACTCCTGGGGCTGAAACAGGCTTTTTGAAAACATTCATCTCTTTTGGAGTACAAAATTACACTCTGAGGAGCAATCCTAGGAGGAAGGAGAGAAACAGGAGCAGTCAGCAAATATATGGTCAGAAAAGTCAAAGCTGGGGGGAAGGGGGTGGTGATTTATGATGTTACCAAAATAGAACTGGAGAGAGACCAAAAGGCAAGAAAGATGTTGAAGAGAGAARAAAAGAGATTGTGGGATAGATGGAAGGATAGACAGGAAGGAAGAAGCTAKAAAACTTATTTTTTAAGAAATAAAGAAGGCGAAAATTGTTTGTTTTTATGTACTGATATAATGATTCCTGTGGTTCCTTGAGGGTAGTTTGAAGCATCTGGTACAAACAATGACCTGTTGGGTCATGGACMTTGTAACTGGTAACTGTAACTGTRATTWAGATTATTCCTCTAAATCTTGAAGYACCCTTCTTTAGTTGTAGGAACTTYCATGACCATAGAMAATGGCAAAATGGGAACTTACTTTGTAGTGGGCTTCAATATGGYGAAACTCACTTTTGTGATTACTTGTGAAAATCAAAATTAATCAATGTTTTTTACAGAAGACCATTTGGGAGTAGTGGAGAATGCTTCTGTCTGCTTTGGATAGATAGATAATTTTTCTTTCACAGGCTTTCATTTTCATTTAACTTTATTTCATTTCTAATATAGATAAAGATATGTAATATTTACAGTGCAAATAATATGTAATGTATCCTTCCATGGCAAGACAATGACATAAAAACATTGAATGCGTTTTTCCAATGCTTTCTGCCTTGTTTTTTAACTGGATTGGAATCTTTTTCTGTTCTTCCTTCAAAGTAAAACTAGTACTGAATTTCTGCTGGAAACGTGCAGTCTGAATAAGACACAGTTCTCTGACCAGTTCCTTCTGGGATGACGTGACCACTGCAGTTTATAGAGTATGGAATAAAAAGTGCTCCCCTCATAAAATCAGAGGGACAGAGAAAGAGCATTAATTATTTATGTTGGCTGAGATTTTGACCCAGAAGCTTTGAACATGCAATAGGTGTTATTTACTCTGTGTCACCATCAATGCCAGGCAGGAAAGACTACTMAGAGACTTTTCTTTCAGGCTGGCATTCTTTCACACAGTCCCCACCACCCTGTCTTTCCTCCCTGCCTTAGGTACATTAAGCAGAAATGTTCTTCTGTGCTGAAATGCATGCCCTCTGCATCAGAGCTTTTAAAATTTTCTTGAGTGCATATAGAATCTGTGAAATTTCTATTTTATGAGGTAGGTCCTACTGCAATTTTATGACAAAATGAGGTAAATAGTAAAATATTTTTTGGATTGTCATTACACATGACTGTTTTTTTACTGTAATGGCTTAACAGGTTTCTGATWTATATTGCTTTTTCTGCAACCTGAGAAACTGCTGCCCAATAGCTGTCTGTCCTGGCTGGTTCAGAAGAGAGGCTGCTCTGACAAGCTCCACACTCCGGGACTTTTGTTGGCATCTGATTTTGAGGGAAGGAAAGACTAAAGCAAAAATACATTTGGATGAATTTGTGGAGCTGTTCCTGTGCTGGTCTTGCTCGTGTTACACATTTGCAGCAGTGACTGGTGGCTGCTGTGGGAGGTGAGGGAGGTTTCTGTGGGGAAGGGTGGGCATAGGCAGGTGCCTGGAAGGAGTCCTGGGTGGATTTGTTCTGATGTCCAGGATTCCCAGACAGTGGTGCTGTAGTGAGTGGATGGAGCCAAACAGAGTGTTCACATTTCCTTGCCTGCTGCCCTTGTGTAAGAAATGTCTGCCTGATGATACCAGGGATAGTGGGGGTGAGGTTTGGATTGCAAGGCAGCGTGAGGCATAGCTGGGSTTGGGTGATTTGTGCATTTGATGGTGAAACCTTAGGCTTTCACACCTTGGCATTTGCTGAAAGGAAGTGGCTCTTGTCCAGCTAAGGAGAATAAAAACTGCTTGTTATCCCAGGCAAATTCTTCCCTGTYAAATTTCACAGGTTAAGAAAGTAARACCTGTGCATTTAAGGGAAACAGTCTTTCCATTTGCTTTTATGGTGATTGAGGATCCCTTCTGGARAGCAAATTGAATTCTGAAACATTTGTTACAATGTATAATGAATATTGTTTCAACTAGCAAAGACATAAATCTTATAAAAGGAGCATTCCCAGATTACACCAAAGAAAMAAACACTGGATTTCTAGTTCTGCTRTATTTTGCTTGGCKTTTCTACTCATTATTGAAGGAATTTTGTRTTTAAATAGGGATCTTCTCCCTCAAACTAGTTCAGCTATTGCAGACAGCTCAATCCTTATTCAGAGAGCATCAACACTGAAAACAAGGGCTGAGTTTTGCCATTCAGTAAAGGGAAAGAAAATGTCGTTTTCTTTTTGGAAATGACAATACAAATTAATTAGATTTCCTGCACAAACCACTTTTTTCTTTCTTTCAGTTTTGACAACACAATTGATGTCACTGAAGGCTACTGAAAGACAAAGACATCTGCCTGCTCTTAAAACCTAGGTACAGCTGTTGCTATAAAATTAGAACTGTAACTTCCTAGGAATTCACTGAACTCTGGAGATTCCTTTGCTGATCAGGGACAAAGAAGATTCAGGGTGGCACTATTAGCACTTGAACTGTCATTGAGCATTCAGTTCCTTGTGATTTCATAGAAGGGATGTGCTGCCAGCAGAGATCCTCCAATAAAAGCATGACTTGGTTGGAAAGAGATCAACTGCAGTTTAGTACCAAGGGGTTTATGAAGAATTAGCAATGAAATGAAAGTGGGAATGGGTTTTATGACCCTAATTGTATCCCTGAGACCATTTTTAAAAAATCTTGGATGCCTAAATTGGCAGCAACTTTGGATCTCCTCAGTGAGAAAGAAGTGGATGCTGTCATTTATGGCTSCACAGAGGGGCACAAAGCAGAGAAATCTGCCAAACCTCTGTGCTTATTCAACAAAAAACCTGTTTCTTTTGAGTCTGCTCTAGATATTTCACCTATCATTTCAGTGGAGGACTTCTTGGGAATGATGGCTACAAATGACCAGTCTATTCYTATCACTTTTCCCATACAGCCTTGTGAAGGAAGGACATTGCTTGCCTTTAACATGTATCCTGCTAGAAATCATCATCTCTACTTCRATGGCCTTTCAAACAGTGGATCATATTTCAGCACAGAAGTCAATATTGATTTTCCCATGTTTTCCAGTAGCATGTAAAAGCCATAAATACAGTACAGATTAGCTAAGGAAAGAAAAAAAAAAAAGGTGATGCAAAAGATTGCACCCAGAAAATAGCATAATTTCAGTATTTAAGGCTTCCTTCTGTAGAGAGAGCATGAATGGGACTGGAGGGCTGAGGGTGACTACAGTTACAGGGGGAGAAATACTCACCTGCCCTGGAATGAGAATCAGTCCCATTTGTGAAAACAATTTTTGCTTTGTTATTTTGTTATATCCTGCTTGGGAACCGAAGACTATGTTTTCTCATAGCAGCTGGGTGATGTGTATTTTCTGATGGTCTATCCCAGCCTTACCCCAGCTTGAAAGGAGCCCATGGTGTTGTTACAGTATTTGAGGCAAATTAATTTGCTAGTGCAAACCACAGGCCAAGGGTCATTGGGCACTTCACATAACAGGGCAATGGAAATAGTGTTTATTATTATTAAAATGCAAATGCTCACTGTCATGAGAAGTATTTTGCAAAACTGCAAATGTTAAGTAAAAATAAGAAATTATATTTCATGCATTTTCCTGGAGGATTAATATCTTGAAGATATGCTTGTGAAAATATGAAAATGACCTAATTCTTTTTGAGACACAAGTTTGGAGACTCCTGATGTGGCAGGTTACAACACATTCTTCTGGAGTCACATTTCTCTTAACTACAAATCAGAGATGATAAGTGTTTGTGTTTGGAAATAAATATTTGTATGACTGTACACAGATTCCCATCTCTCTAACTGGAGGCAAATGTGTATCTGCTTGCATGTATTTGGAAATAAATATTTTTATGACTGTACCTAAACTGATGAAAGCTTTACAACTGGCTTCAGTGGATTAAACCTGGTTTTGAGACATATATCTCTGCTTTGTTAACTTTTCAGGCCTTAGGCAGCATCTCAGGTAGAGATAGTAAAAATTTTCCATTAATTTTTTTGTTGTTGTTGTTTTTGTAGTACTTGCATTTATTTTTAACATTTTTATGAACATTTCAAACTTGCACAGATGGAATGAGGAACATGGACAAACCATGAAACCCGTGAAGTATTTCCAACTTGTTTGGTGAGTGATGATGAAAACCCTAGACTGAGATGCAGGAGTTTGCACTGTTTGCTTTGTTTCCTGTATCCAATTTGGTCTCATTTCAGAGGACCAGAGTCAGGAGCTTAAGGCTGTGGTTAAATATTAAGCAGCCATGCTGTGTAAGCTGGTTTTAGCAGTCTCTGCCCAGTGCCTCTCCACTCCACTGTGCCAGCACAGCCAGTGCATGTCTGTGCTGCAAAATGCATCAGTTGAAAGAAATCTTTGCAAAAAAACAAAAGAGAAAAGGATGAAAGAATAGGTTRTATTTCAGGTGGACCAGTTCCTGATGCAGTTCACAGTGTTACCTTGAAGGAAGCTGAGCTGGCACAGCCTCCGGAGCCATGTAGGGACAGGAGAGCTGGTGTTGCAATGGGTGCTGAGTTCTCAGCAGGCTCTCTGCAAGGGATGTGTCCAGAGAGGCCCAGCCAGTGAACCTCAGGGAGGCTTTATTGGGACACCCCTCCTCCCCTGAGGGTGCTAAGCCAGGAACGTGTGCCACTCTCTTTGGGACATGAAGCACAATTTGCCATTTTCACTTTTGATTTAAAATACTGTAGGAATATCTATCTGATGTGCTGCAAAGGGCAGAGGGATGTATGCCTGCTTTGGTGAGATTTCCAGCCYGTTTTCACAGATTTGGATTGTTCAGATAGTTTTGGTAAGATTCTGTAAAACTCTTGAAGTTTTCAGTCCTTCTAACTTAGGTGAATCAAACACTTTGGTCTGTGTGGGGAAGGAAGAAAATAACTTGGAGYAGGAAGAAGAGCTTTGGTGAAAAGTGGGAAGGGAGTGTGATGTGGAGAGAAGATTAAAGTGTTTTTGTCATATATTTTCATAKTTGAGAATCTGTACATGATCTCTCTGTGTTGGTTTCTGGACTTCAATTTCAGTGTTGTTAAATATTGAAAAATATTCAATGTAAATTTGCGGTGTTAATGAGAAATTTAAAAGCAGATCTTTGAAAATCAGAAGTGTCATTTATATTTTCTTAGTCTGACCTGAATGCCTCCACTGATTTTACCCTGGGTTTCCTGTTGTGCAGAGAATTATTGTCCCAGATGGTGACAGCACTTCCGACCCTCCTTGTGGCATCTTGGGGTGAAATGTGTTTAAGCTGTGAGGCTCTGAAATGCTGTGGTAGTGGGAACCATGGAAATACAATAGACAGAGCCTGGTCCTTGCACACATCCGTCTCCTGCTGCCTTCTTCAGAGAGGGGAATGTTTGCTCTCATTAGGAGATGCCTGTCCCAGAGGAAGGACAGCTTTGTGTTCGCAGCAGGGCTCGCTGGCTCACACACTTGGAACAGTCTGAGTTTCTCTAGGACAGACCTCAGTAAAAGTTTTTAGGTTTGTTATGCATCAGGGGCCGGGTGAATGACTGTGTGAATGGCATCTTTATAGACTCCTTTATAGCAGGAGCTTCCTGGGTGGATGGCAGTCAGGCTGCAAGTTTCCCAGAGCTCAACTTCTGCATGGCTTAGATCTGGCCATTAAATCACAGATGTTTCTTTGAAAAAGCTGAGYGTGCACGAAGTCACTCCTTTCAACATAGCGTGTCTAACGACTTGTGGAAAGCACAGACTGAATGGAGCTGCTGTTTGATTTAAGTGTGTGTTTGGTCATTCAGCATACAAAAGACCTGGCATGTGGCTGTGTTCCTGAAGACAAAGAGAATGATGCGTAGTGTTTGCAGATATTTATGTAAATATYTTTGCATTTGCATCTCTACCTTTAATACTGCTGAATTCAGTGTTCTTGATGATGTGTGCTGGGCTAACTAATAAGTATAGATCTGAACAKCAAAACAATTACAAGTGCTAAATTTACAGAAATGCCGTATGTGTGTCTTTGTRTGTACATCTGTGTGTACATAAAGATCATTATATTGTGAAAATGGGCACACAGTGCAGTCTGTCCAATCTCARACTGGGGATAGGAATGAACAATCTGCTCTCAATCAAAATAAAATGCTTTATGTACAAGCAATGTATACGGAAGATTTTTTTATATATGCAGAAATAGTTTTTACACAGGGTTCCCTCTCACACCACACATTTTAAATACTTAAATGCCTAATTTCTAGGCATTTTAAAACTAGCTGARAAGAGGATGAGAAACTGTATTCATGATGGCTGCAAATAGGAAATAAAACCATTTCCCTGTCACCCAACATATATAAAATCGCATTTCAGGTAAAATCTTCACCAAAGTAATGTGAACTTCTCCTTGCTTCTCTCCTTCCTTCCTCCACTGTTACAGTGAAAACTAARCTGCCCTCTTGTGTAGGTTATCATTTCCAGACCTGAACAATGCTTATCAAGCGGAGCACAGGACAGCACTCAGCAGGACGAGGCTCTGTATTTTAATATGGTGAAGGCAACCATTCAGAAGGAGAGCAAAGTCAAATAATTTTTAACCATAGAAACAGCTTGTGGATCATTGAAAAGCAACACATTTGGAACACAGATGGCTGGTTTTTCTCCCCAAAAATAACAAATGAAGGAAAAAAATCCTCTCTTTGTTACTTTTATTTTTTATGCAGTATTTATACTGACTAGCTATTCAGAGCTCCTTCTGGACAAGCCAAATGAGGTCTTTGCACTGATGAACACCCGGTCTTAATTATTTTTAACAGAAAAAGAGATGATGATAGTAAAACTTGGAGTTATGTTTTCCTTTCTTCTGCTCTGATGAAGTTTTTTCTTTTTAATAGAAATAACTCACTTAGATTTGAAAATATGAAGAAAGGTGTGTGGCCCAGTTAGGGGCTGATAACCTCTGGTATCAGCTAATGCTGAGAGCAAGAGGCTGTCTTCCTAATTAAGTCAGTGGCCAGCCAGGAAAACTGGGCAGGGATTTGCAACAGCACATGCTTGGATAAAAGCAATCATTTTGCAAGACTTGTGTCAGCCTCTGACTACATCAGGCCTGTCCCATTCCTGAAGCCTGGAGTGAATCCAAGTCCAGACCTCTCAACCTACTGCATAAGACCTCTGCTCTGATGTGATGAAAACACACCAGAGGGTGGGTTACATCTCAGCCATGGGGCTTTGTCTGGGATCATGTCTTGGCTGGRACTGTAGCATGAGCCCCTCGATGTGGAGTGAGACCTCTGTGGATGTGGGGCACTGTTAGGAGTTAGATACTCAGTTGGGAAGGATTTAATCCAGTAGAGTCCTAAATCTTCCCAGGAATGAGGTCATGCTWCTGCCCTGCAAATGGCCCTTGTCCTGGGCTTGGTGTGTGGGATTAGCAGGGTTGGTTTAAGGCTGGATGAGGGCTGGTGTTGTGTACTCATTTTACACACACTTCAGGAGGTCAAGTAATAATTTCTGCAGCTTTCTGCTGCTGTGCACAGTGGCCTACAGCAGACCCCTGACATTTTGCTCCTTTAAAACACTAGAGCAGTTTAAATTGTTAGATGCAGGGTGCCTGAGACAACCAAAATTAGAGAGTCTCCAGGAAGCAAGTTRTTTTATAAATAAGGAAATAATTAAGTCTGCATAAGATTGTCTGCCCCAAAATCAAATAAGGTTGTAAAATGTCCAACCCCACTCCAGCCCATCCCAAATAGAATCAGCAAAAGAATATCCAGAGTGGCTGCTTTGGCTGCTGGGCTTGTTTTACAGTGAGTCATTGTCTCTGATGGCCGTGTGTGTGCTGCCAGAGGAGACTCTGTTAGCAGTCATCACTTCAGCAGATGATGGAAAATAAAAATTCTTTCCTTTATACCAGAAGGGCTGCTTGAACAAGTGTTTAAAAGAGGAGTAAAAAAGGTAARATAAGGAATGGTAGAAAATTAGTTACTCTTGGCCTTCTCATATTCCAGCATATTTCTTATTGCGTTACAATGAAGGATTTTATTTTTTCAAATGGTATTTTTTGAGCCATACACCTAATCAGTACATGTTCCACAATCTTCCCATCTTGTACCTAGTGAAAAGGTCATGCAGAGCCTGACAGCAAACAGCATTTGCTCAGCAGAGCCTTTTTTCCTCCATACTACATTTCATGTAGCCTTGTTTCCTGAATGTTTGCCTCTGGTGTGCAAAGCTATTTCAGTGGCAGTTGTGCTATTGCTCTTCCATGACTATACTTGGAATCCATAACCATGCAGCCATGTCTTGATTGTTTGGGTTTTTTGTTTGATTTTTTTGTTTGGTTTTTTGTTTGCTTTTGTTTGTGTGTTTTTTTCCCCCTCCCATTAAAAAAGCCTGCTTTCAGAAGTCTCATGGCTGGGCAGCTCAAGATGAGTTGGAAGAGTAGTTAAGGATGATGTCCTGCTCATGAAAAGCCCAAMCAGTCTCCAATGCCTGGGAAGCTTGACATCTATTTTCATTCACAATTTCATTACAAGTTCTCCCACGCAGAAACTCAGAGAGCTTGAAAGGGAGCCGGGCTGATTTGCAAATAGAACCATGCAAATAGATGCCTGATGTTTGGCAATGCTGCATAAAATGAAGGTGAGGAGAACATCAAACAGAAAGCTATTAATGGCACAATGTTAATTTATGGGMATGAGTTTCCAGGTAAAGAGGCCAGAAGCAGGATGTGCAGTGATCTGGTAAAATAGCTACGTGAGCTAATGTGAAGCAATCATGTCTTAAAGATGTATAAAGTCAAGTGAGATTGCTTAATTGGATAAAAAATGTATGGAGGGAGACATAACACCACAGCTTCCAGCTCCTTTTAGAAGAGGCCTTTAATTACTTTTTATGTAGAGTTAASTTTATGTGAAGCCATTATGAGTAAGACAAATATTTCTTTCTTTGCTTTTAAGTTTTTTTATTAGYAGTTGTCAAGGCAGTCCCAAACCAAACCCCTGCATCTGAGAACTTTGATCTTCAGAAGAGTTCATACTGAATTTTTGTCTTATCCTTCATCCATTTGATAGGACTGAAACTCCCACTTTTAAAATATTAAAGGAGAAGAAAATATTAAGACTGGGTGGGTTTTCTTTTTCCAGATAAAATAARAGACTTCAGAAATCTTGATTCAAATCTGAGCACTTTTGCAGGTTGCAAATTTTTTTTTTCTTACWAACTCATTATAAGGAAAAGTCAGGTTTGCCAACAGCTTAGCACTACCTCACTTCAGCTGTAGTTGGGAGCACTGGGATATTGTGAAGAAGGAATTTTTTAAATGTTTTTGAAGAATAGAGGATATGGTAAAACATACATAKAAAAATAAGTACTTGAATTTTTCATGTTTAGGTACTGTTTTTGGATGTATGACTAATCCTGCAGTTTCTTATTCTTATTTCTGAAAGTTATTTTTTGATAGACAGTTCTTGATAGAACATATTTTTACTGTGGGGTCTGTGGGAGCCTGGATGTGACCACTGAGGGAAATAATGCTTAAGATCCAAATGGGCAGGGTTAAAAGTGMTGCTTTTTCCAGTCCCACTGCAATCAGAGGAGTGACTAGTACCACTGTAATGATGAGATGAGTAGATGCTCCCAAAGATAGGCGAATATTAAAGGTTGAAAATCCTCAGGGAGCTGCATGCCCTTGTTATGAACCGCTGGAAATATGCTTCATCATCAACTCCGTTCTGTGGGTGGATGCCAATTATATGAAAGCCCATCTCTCTGGATCTGTTAGTGTTATTTCAGTGCTTGGGGGCTGGAGCTTCATACAATATGCTCTTTTCTTCTCTGACTAGTAAAGCAGCACAAAATAGAATTATTAGTATAAATACACGTTGCCTACAAAATGTAAATCCAGCAATTAGACTTTTCCCTGGTGGTGCTCTCTAATGAGTGCTTCCATATTCTTTGTGTTGCTGTAGGGGAGCAGTGGGTGTAGCAGTGGGGCTTGGCTAATTTACGAGGGAATCCTCAGGATACAAAATTTTTCCTTGATAAGAGGAGAAACAGYTTGTATTCCAAGCAACATTTATCTCAGACAAGCTTGCCTCCCAAAAGTACAGCACTGGGAGCATCAACATTTATGGCTTATGATAGGATTGCTGAGGCCTTCTGACATGTGTGAGCTGGTGAAAACCTTTATGGAAGGAGTTGCTTAATCCTCTTTAATCTTRAGAAACACTGTGTAGGTGTAGGGAAAGCTCTGACAAGCAAGAGGTGGCTGGGGAGGGTTACTGGACACTTCRAGAAGTTTGATGTTTCCTGTTTGGGTTGAAAAATACATTTGCCCTTTCTCCTTGATGCACTGAGTTGGGTGTGTAAGACTGTTGATATTTTATGCCTTCATTTTTGCAGTTTCTGGTCCTGTGTTGTGTGCCTTGGTTTGTATGTGGTGTAATGACCGTGCTGTAATTACAGATGGCGAAACCTGTAAAACTGAAGAGGAAAATGCTTCTAATTTGGAAGTAAAATGCTGATATTGTCTTGTCAAGACAGCATCTTATACCACTGTGTGACCTCTCTAGAAAAAACCTGACCCATGGTAATCTAATTATTGTCTGTTGTGATGGGCAGATAACAAAGTAAATATTGGAGTGGACTGATTGCCATCTCCACTTTAGGAAAGGGACCTTGACAGCATTATTTCACTGAGCCCAGCTGCTTCTACCTTTTTTTTTTCCTTCTGTGTGATGAGTTAGTACTTTGTGTTGTTGGGGGAACTCTAAGGCAACTGATAGGAACCCTGAATCATATCTTGGGAGTGTTGAGTGATAACTATTCCCTGTCTGCTTGAGCTTTCTTTCACCCTCAAAGATATCTCTGTTGGTGGAAGAACCCTGACAAAATAGAAACTAATGGGGGATACGGATGCTTAGTGTCCCTAAAAATCAGGTTTGGTACTGGGAGTTTGAGATTTGGATCCACAAATGTAAGCAACCTCAAATACAAATGTAATTTATACGGTACTTAAATAATGACAGAAGATAGAAATGACATCATGATGAACATATGTGCTTGAATGCTTTGGTCTGTTATCAAATTTCTGTGTGGTTTTCATTCTATATTSTTGAGGGTGCATCCAAGGAGTTTTCTGCAGGCAGGCAAAAACTCATTTTTCTTCTGCTTTAAGCTGACCAAAAGTTGTGTAACCATACTAAATCTATCCCAAGCTTTACAGAAGGATACACCYCTAGAGGTGATATAATTCACCTTTGTGGTTAGACCTATCAGTGTGGGAGATTTTCTTTGTGTGYTGTAAGACTGCCACGTAGGACAAGGTATGGCTGCTGAGATAGATCCATTCCTAATGACAATTTAACAGAATTCAGCTCATCTTTCAGGAAAGAGCAGAACAAGGGGGAATCTGAGTTTTAAGCAAGCCCATGTTGAGTTTTGAAGCAGTTCAAGCAAAGGAATTAAGTGAAGAATTCTTGGGATCCTAGGTCAAATGCTTGGCAGGTGTGAGTCTAGGTTGGAGTGAAGTCAGGAGGTCTCAAGGAAAGGAAATATGAGATCTTTTTCTCATGGTAGTTTTGGAGTCTTTCAGAATTCATGCAGAGGCTGAAGGACTCTGTGGTGAGGTTTGGTTCTGCTGTGATACAGTCAAGGGTAACTTTAGTCAAACCTGGGGGGGTGATTGACTTTGGACTCATAGCTGAGGTGAAGCAGATGATAGTCTCTTCACAAAATTGTTTTTCTGATACACAAAAAGCCAAGCATGTGCTAAAATGGGACTTTCTTCTAACTGGAAAAAGCTGTCTTCCACCGGTGTATTACTCATTCGAGAAAATGTAGGGACCTTTATAACATTTAAAAAATGCCATAAATAAAACATTTTTAAACTTAAGAACATTTAAAATATATTTTTTACTTAAGAACATTTTAATGTTAAATATCAGATAATTATACACAACTGAAAACCAGGTCAAACTAAAAATTAAACATTAAACATTAACAGAAGAAAATGCTGTAATTGACCCAAATTGATTTTTTTTCTCAATCTGGACTTTTACATATTAAAAAGACTTAGTTTTTGAAATTTTAAACTAATTTGAACAAGAATTATGATATCTGAAATATTTTTGCAAGTTAAAAAACAATTTTCTGCCCATTTCAGCTTTATATATGGCATCTTATCTGAACTGCCAGATGAAAATWTTTGTTGAGCCGAATTTAATCAGTAACTCCAAGCAGTCCAAACTTTAAAGACAGAGTGCAGCCTGATTTTGATACCTATTCGGATTCCAGCATTCCCTTTGAGATCTGAGCCATGCAATCCTTTGTCCATTATAAAACTAGGGAGAGATTGAAATATCTTGTTCCATAGCATTAGACTAGATTTTTGCTTGGGCATTTCTGGGACCAAACCCCTAGGGTTTGCAGCACTTCTTTTAAAACCTCTCAGCATTGTCCTGAAGCATTCTCTTTTCCAAGATTTTCTCTCCAGGTTCCCATAGATACTCAAGCAATACAAAGATTTCTTACATTTTTCAGTGTSTAAGTGATCAAGAACTGCAGATGCACAGGAATGTTAACAGCATTCAAAGACTTAATTTGCAGGGGCTACAAAGGAATGGAAGAAAGACRAAGTGAATAACAAACATTAATGAGGTGGGACAGAATGCAGCTGAGATGGCACTGGTGCCCTGTTCTTTTGGGCTCTGATATTGAACCAGTGTGCCTGAACTTCTCTGGATGGGAGGCAAAAGCTGGAGGTGATGCATTCCCCAGTTATAAATTGTGTTGTGCTCTTGACCTGTAAAGAGAAAGCATCAGGAGAATTTGGACACTTTCTCTATATATCCACCCTCTCACTTGATTTCTGGAACCTGGCAAGGAGCAGGTACAYAGAAGGCAAATTAGAATTAATGCTTTGCTTTTAGAGAAAGGTACCCTGGTRGGAACAGAAGCTGCTCAAATATTTTGGGCTGTTTCCCATGGTAGATGCAGTCTTTTGCCTACCTTGTGGCAGCCATGCATCCTGAAAATGCTTTTAATCAGTAAAAAGAAAATCGAGTTGGTGATCATTTGCCTTGCAGTGAATATCTGCTGGGTTGGGAGACTGGGAAAGACATGAGAGCGATAATATTCATTATTTATAGCCATTCCTATAGTGCTTATCACCACAGTGTCTTTAAGTGAGCACCATTGACAAGGCTCTAAATGTGAGATAAAATTTAATAATGCATTAATAACAACGTGCACTTGTCTGTGGCAGCAGCAGTTGTGACAGACAYGGCTTAAAATGGGAAGAAGGCAGAAGTGCCCCAGCTTGGTGAAGGTGGGAATCTCTGGTGGAGGAGGAGGAGGCAGCAGGGGAGCCAGGCAGGGCTGGAGGCTCAGCAAGGGGAGAAGCCAGCCCAGAGTCACCAGGGCCTGCCCAGSAGTCAGGGCAGGAGGCACAGGTGGGGGTTTGGCAGCTCTGCRACAACGAACATGTTTTAACAGGACATTCATGAGCAAACAGTGATGCACCTGAACTGAATGATGAAAGGCTTCCCACGCTGCCCTGCCATATACATGTGGAYACATGCAGAGGCCTGCATGGATCCTGCTCTGAGGCAATGACACAAGATGACCAAGCCTGGAGTCTGCCTGGTTAAAAAGGCCCCTGTTCAAAGCTGACACCCCGGCTGAGGAAACCTTTCTCTCATCCCTCTTGCTTTAATTTGCTGTCTTTTGCTCTTGCTCATCTCTGCTTGCTTTTCCTGCCTCTAACCTGGAAAAAGGCAGTTCACAGCCCCATGCCAGAGCTGGGGAGAACAGCTTTGGGAAGTGACTTTGCCCTCCTGCTGATGGGCAGGGTAGGAAAGGAGGACGGTCAGAAGCAGAGCCAGAAGCTGATGCACCTGGAGCAGTGCTGTTTTCAGCCACACCTGCATCCAGACKGATTCATTTCTCATTCATTGCTTCTGGAAGAGAGAAATGTTTTCCACTGCCACTGCCTGCTTGTGGCTTGTCATTCAGTTGTCTGACCTCCTACAGAAAACTCCTTCAGCAGCAGGTGTAACTTTGGCAATGTGGTTGAAAGGAGTGAAAAGAGTTGAGAAACAAGGACAGATCCAGGTTAAGAGGTCATTTTTTTCAAAAGCAAAATGGCAGATGTGGATGCCCTGTGGCTTGGCAGAAGGTTGTGTGTTCCTGTCCACAGTGCTCTGGTCATCTCTCCCCCCATGTGCAGACAGAGTTTATTATGTATTCTGCATAAAGAATCTGTGTTTAAGCCCATTCTCTAGCT
This sequence comes from Alauda arvensis, assembly GCA_902810485.1. NCBI lineage: Eukaryota > Metazoa > Chordata > Aves > Passeriformes > Alaudidae > Alauda > Alauda arvensis. Next base: position 940,906 of record CADDXX010000229.1, read on the forward strand.
GGAGCACCTACCTTGTAAGCACTTTCAGCAGTCTCATTTGAAATATTCATGACAGTTCAAATATTCATTTGTTGCAATAGGCACATAAGAAATGATTTTACAGATATGTGATTTCTGTTACTTTCCTCTCGCCATTTGCTGACCCTTAGACAACATCTGCTCCCTAATCCTCTCTACTGGTCCTCCTCACCAGGTCCTCCTCTCCAAGCTCAATTTTCATGGAGGCACCAGAACTTTAATCAGTTCTAATGGTTAAAAAGGTGCTGAAGTCAGTACAGTGGTGGGTGTTTACTGAAGGTGTTTTAGCAGAATGATGGATACACTCAATCTTCCCACCCACAAGAAAAATGGCTAGACCTATGAATAAAGATATGTCTGAATAAACACAAAAAAATCAGGTGGCAGGAACTGAGAATTAYGTCTGCTAAGTGGTCTTTTCTGTGCTAGTTGATGTTATTTTTGTGTTACTGGGTCTGTCCCTGGAAAGGTTCATGACTGGGACAACCCATCATATTCCTAGAGCAGGTGGTAACCTTTAGATGGGAGTTGTYTGGCATTATGACTCTCAGCAGTCAGGTGTTGCATATGTGTCATCTTCCCACTTCTGGACATGTACTGTGGGACTCCATTTTACTGAAGGTGTCCAGGATGTGACAAATCAGTAGCAGGAAAATCCTGGGGAGCTGAAAGCAAAGTTTATTGTGATGAATTCACACTCAAAGTACTGTAGGTTTTACAAATAGACTTTGCAGTTCATAAATCCCCAAGCTTTAAGGGAACAGATAAGCTGGKGCAATACATCCACAGAAGCTTTACAGTGACAGATAGCATGGTGGTCAGAGCAGACAAGGTTTAGTCAGTGTGATGATGAGCTGCAGATAGTTTCAGGTACTTTCTGAAACTATTGAGGCTGGAGTTTGCCTTCTCTGAAAGTCTCAGTTTAGTATTATGGTGGTACATGAAGTCCATAGCTAAAGTCGTAAGGATCAATAACACCTTTAGAGGATGAATATATTTGTTTGTAATGGAGATTATTGAATTACATTCTATTGCCCCAATTTCTGGTATTTTAACAAAACCCAATAAAATTAGAGCTGCCCCTAAACTGCCAGCACGATCCTCTCAGAGGCTTCATGTGAGCATGTGTGCTTTTATTTCTTTGTTTGGCTCAGGAAGCACAAGGAGTCTAGGATCTGGCTGTGAGAAATTAGTGATTAATTCCTCTAGAGAAAGTGGCTCTCAGTGGGTATAGAGCCACTTGAGACAGCTCTTGTGCCAGCCATCTCATGTTGTCATGGGCTGTGTGGGAAGGGTGATGTGGAAGAAAGAAAGCAGATATTACACCATGCACTCAACAGTCTGCTGAGTTGCACATTTTGTGGGGWTTTTGCTTTTTTGTTAGTTTGTTATTTTATTCCAAGTCTAGGTAGACCTGTATGAAGTTACAGCTTCCCTGTACAAGGAAATATCATGCAAATTTCTGCAGGCTCAGTTGCAGAGGCAAGAATATATGAAATTCTTCTCCACACTCAACTTCTTTTTTTTCTGGTCTGAGTAGTCCTTGCAGCATGCTGAGATGTGGCAGGATTTTTTTTTTTTCTAAAGGTCTTGCTTCCATTGCTTTATATCATTGGTGATGATGCACAGACCAGAGGATTTGTGGCTGTGAGAGAAATAAAAGAATTCCAAGTATCTACCCTGGGAAAAAAAGAAATAAACAAAATAAACAAGAGGAATGAGTAAGAGCTACAGTAACAAAGCAGGGCAATGTCCACAGTGCCCTTTGGTAGCTGGTAAGGGAGGGRAGTACACAATTTATGATTCCAAGTGACTGGCTCACCTTTTAGGTATTTTATAAAATGAGCTCAGTAGGATGATGCAAGCATTGGCAGCAGAAGATAATGTCTCATTTCTKTTGGCTCCATCCTGTTGTCTGATTTTGTTAATTGCAAAAGCTTTGGCCATCAGAGACAAATTACAGAGACTATCTGCAAATGCTGGGGAGGGAGCTTGAATAGTTTTCACTTTCAAGTGCTTTAAAAGTAGAGCTTCATAAATAAAATTTTATTTCTGTATACATTCTGAGAAGGGCACAAAGATCAGATGTCTGGATTAAATTCCAAAAGCCAATAAGCAATAGAATAAGCTCATTAGAGCTGTTCTTTGAACACTGTGTCTATATGGCCCAACAGAGAGTGAAATTCAGAGCTGGGCAGAAAGGCTGAATGGCTTTGGCTTGAGCATTTGTGTGCTTTAGCAAGGACAAGAGTGCCARTACCAGAACAGAGTTTTTTGGCAGCTTCTGGTTTTTCATAGATGCCTCTAACCTTTCCAAAAAATGAAATTGARGTCTCTGGCTAGCTTGGTAACACAGCCAGCATTAAGCACCTGTGTTCCAGACAGGCCAGTCTGTGTGGCTGTGCCTCTGCTGGTGTGTGAAATGTGGCACATGCCAGCGGGGACATGCACAGGGGGTATGCAAAGCATGTGGCACATGCCCAGCCATTAAAAGCTTGAGCAAACAGAGCTATGARGTGACAAGGAGAGATTTCTAAAGTGACAAGAGCTCGCTTTTATTCTCCCAGGTGCTGCAAGGGTAAACACCACTGAGAGGTGAATGCCTGACCTAGGCAAATCCCTCCTTTCCCCAGGTGTTGCAACTGCTTATCCAGGTCCTTCTCTTCTCCAGCTGGAGCCAAGAATGGCAGGGAAGGAGCTCTGATTCCCTTGGTTTAAAGCAGAGTTGGTACTCTGAGAACCATAAAGTTCTCCTAAGCTAACACTGTGCAGGTGGGAAATAAGTTAGAGGATCTTTGGAAGATGACAGTTGGAGAAAGTGAGAACGTGTCTGAAATTRCCAGAGCACAGCAGTTAAATTCCCTTTGATATGAGATATCAAACACAAAATGGCAGAAAAGCTGAGATGGGACAATGAATTGGAGTTCTGGGAGTCCAGGCTATTTAGGGTTTCACAGCCCAAATGTAGCCATCAATACTCAAGAGATTGGGTWAATAGTCTGTGATTTAGAGACAAGAATTCACTTTCCTTTCTCAGACTTCACTAGCATGTGACTCAGCCTTGCCAAACTCATCTGGCCAGCACTGTTCCTGTGTGTGTGTTGAAAGGATAAGTAGGTTGAAAGATGGGATGTTCTAATTTATACCAAGGGAGTCTGTGGTGGTGTAATATCATAGCTGGATACTCCTTAAGCACAGCTTTAAGTAGGGTGCACTACAGAAAGTGTATTAATAAAATATGAGAYGGTAAAAGTCTGTTTCCCCCTGATCCTGGGTGGTTTTCTTTCCTGGAATCTCTTTGAAATAGAAAGAATGTAGTCATTTTAGCTTCTTCATTAAGTGTACTATTTAATCCCACACACTGTGGTTCCTTAAGCATAGAAACAATCTACTTTACACTCAGTGTGAACAATGAGTGCCCCAGAGCATATTTAAAACAGAACTCCTGGACACAATTACTTGTCTTAAAAGGGTCTGAACTGCATTTATTTTTATGAAAAAGCTTACCAAAATATGCAAACAAATCTTAATAATTTCTATTCATTTTCCCTTCCTTTCCTAGAACTTGAATGATTTGACTGAACRCAAGAAAAACTTGGTATTTTATTAATGACTAAAACATCTCTCTTCCTTGTGTATAGGAAGCCAATTTAACCCTGATTTATTTGTTCTTTTCCTCTCTTAACTTTTTTCCACCCTAATTTTCCCAAGCATCTACTCAGTAGTCTTTGCTACTGGATTTTGCTGTTCATTTTCTCAACATTTTTATTTGAAATTATGTTTATTTTATTTAGAACCAAAGTGACATTACACATATGAATATACAGTATATATTGTGTATGGTCTACTTGTATATAGTATGGACAGGCACAAATACATGCATTTTATGTGCCCACTTTTGYAGATATGCTAAAGTTGTTTATATTGCATATAAACTGTACACTACTTAAARTATTACCAATTCAAAGAAAATTTATAGTAGAGAGTGGCAGTTTTGGTAATGTTTGCTGAGTGGAAACCAAAAGACACTGTTAAAATGTAAAATAGTTGCAAATGAAATGCTGTTTCACTGCATTTCTCTTTTCCAAAATCTCTGTGTCTGGATTGAGAATGTATTTTTCATGCCTGGATTTAAAGAGAGACMTCTCAGGAGAGTTAAATAGAAACCAAATAAAACCACAGCATCTTTGTTTGAAAAAGTCTCTGGGAAAGATTATGCAGTGCTTAAATCCTGCTCTGCTTGTAACAGATTTTGTGGCTGTCAGGTTGATGTGTTTAAATATTTTTTTTTTCAAAAAAAGTGCAATATTATTTTACCTCCAATAAAGTACAAAAAATTTTAAAATAAGAAAGTAACTCAGCTACTTTTTTGATCTCGAKGTGTCTGGTTTTAAAGTGATGCTTTATAATAGATGAAGCTAATACACTKAGAAAGGTTCAAAGTCTGCTGTGTGTGGAGAGAAGGTGCAAGGGCAGCAGATGAGCTTTAAAATGTCTGAGACCCTTTGTTTAGAGGTAGGAGACAGCTGTGGTATGCACAAGGACCTGTAAACCTGGAGATGTGGTCATGGTGTAGGAGCTGCAGTAGCAAGAGAAAGGTGCCCCTTCCAGAGTCCCTTTGAATCCAGGGATTTCCAGTGGAGAAGGACAACTTGTTGTCTTCTGAACTGTCAAGTTTTAAAACCAGTTTTGGGGCCTGTCCTGTAATTTAACAATTCCAGGGAGTTATCCTTGGAGGAAAAGAGGAGGAAGAGCTGAGTGTGGGGAGAAGTTTCTGGCAGTGATGTGCCTGGGGTCRTGTGGTGGGAGAGTGGCTCTCACATCTCATCACACCCCTGACTGCACTCAGCCTTCTCTCCTGCTGTTTAACCTAAATTTCCCTGTTTTTAACATCACACTGTTGCTACTAATGATACCTCTGAGCTATGTACTAAATTATTCTTTCTCTTTCAGTTCTTCCTTTCAAATACATGAGGAGTTTCTAGCAATGCTTTTAGCATAGATGGGCTGACTCACAACCAATTACTGTATTTAACTGAAACCCAAATGGTCTTAAATCTGAAAACTTCCCAAGTTCTCAGGGCTAGCTGAAGGAAAATGTTTTAAATTAGTTTTATCAATAATTTTAATGCTTTTCCTTGTTTTAACAGCTATAATCCATTGTAATTTGGAGAAAAGAAAGCCTTCTGKTTTTTTCTCAAATTTTTATAAAATGCTCACAAAGAAAACCTGCTCTGGGAAAAACAAGACTTCAGAAAAAATATAAATAGAAAATGGTGATATGATTTCCCTAAGTAGAAACTAGTGAGATATTTTAGAAAAAACGTTGCAAAGAGAAACTGCATAAATAACAAACCTYCTCACTGCAAAGAATTGGCTGGAAAGCCATTTTGCATTAAAAGTAAAAGGAAAATAAACCACTAGATARTTATACCATATTCAGTGATTGTTCACAGGTATGTGAGGAATCTGATCAAGAAGCTCAGCACCAGCTGAGAGCAATGTGCTCTCTTTGGTCAAGGCAGTGAGGATCACGGGATCATGGAATGGTTTGGATTGGAAGGGGCTTTAAAGATCATCCAGTTCCCAGTACAGACCCCTGAGAGACACCACTTATCACTGATGTCCTTTGGGACTGAGCCACCTCCAGCTGAGAATGGCCGAGGCAACAGGGGAAGAAGGTGCCACTGAATCCCTGGCATGAAGGATCCTGCCCCTTGCAGGAAGGTCTGCCTTGGACACTCARTTTTCTCTCACCTCATGAAGGGTGGTGAAGCTCATTGAGTCCTTGTCTTCATAACCAATCATGAGTACTCATGGCTAATTACTTTCTAAAATTTTTTTTCTGAAAAGAGGTTCTAAAGATCAGAACTGTGCTTTTACTGCTCCTTCAACAGAAGTGGAAAGTCAACAAAATTTTTTGTGGGTCTGAGAACTACAGATTCACCTCTCTAACATTGTATGGGGATTTCAGAGCCCACCAGTGTTTGYAAAAGCCAGGTGTTGGTCCTTGCCAGAGTCTCCCTGTAATCTGAGACTTTAATATATGGTGCATTCCCTTGCACATTTGTGGAAAGATCACCTCAGATGTCATGACTTTTCACAAAWAAATTCAATAGCTGAGTCCCTTATCTCCTCTAGTCTACCAGATTTCTGTATCAGCTATTCAGGTAATGTCCAGTCARCTTGTCCCTGGGAGCTCTGGCAGTGTGCACACAGTTCTGCTTGACTGTCTGATGCTTTTCTAACTTAGATTTTCTTTTCCCCTTCCAGCCCTTAAGCAGCAGGTGCTGTGTCCTCTTGCTTGCTTGCATTTTCCTATTCCAGTCCTAAAGTCCTATTCCAATAACAACTTGTAGGCTTCTTATTTCTTCTAAACTGGTTTAATTACCTATTGTTTTATAGGGCAGATCATGGTCCATGGTGATGCCTTCCAGAGATTCAACAGGGATTTTAACAGCAGCAGTTCAAGGAGTGTAGCTGTTTCTTCACAAGTAAATGGAGGAAGATAGCAAGTTTGAGAAGAAAGATCCATTTCAGCCCCATGGTGGTCACTGAATCCAGCTGCAATAGATGGCAGGCTGGTTCCCCACCTCCGTGGTGTGACCTGAGGAGAGGTCTGGGGAGGGGAGCAGGGTTGTGTGCAGAGAGCACACACAGCTGGGTAAGGTATCACTGCATGCACTGCTTCCTTCCTCCTGCTCCTGACACTGTAAGATCACAGGCTGCTGGGTTTTACTGTCAGTKCATGCTTCAGTGGATCAAGCACTAGTCAGAATGGAAGAAAAAAAAAAAGACTGACAATTGGGAAAGGAAATGACTGCTCTGGGATTGTACCCTGTTCACACAACTCCAAGTCAGAGACAGAGGGTGCACACCTATTATTGAAGGTATAGTGCTGCCTGTGCATTATTGCTGACCCACTTAATTAATGTTTCTTTTGAAAATGTGTTATTCTTTGTCACTTGTTATACTCTGTATGTTTGAGCACTGTTAGATACAGAACAAAGAAATGTTTTTTTTTCTTCTCAAATACAGCTGTATTCCCCTTACATTTTTTTTMAAGTCACCAGATTTTCTTGCAAGAACTGAATAATATAAAGTAAAACAGAGACAATAATTGTTAGGACATTGTGAGTAGATGCTAGCTCTTGCTAATTTAAGTTTTGAATATCCTTTTGAATAAGTCTGAAGGTAAATTTTACCATCTTGTCTTTTTAGGATAAATCTGTATCTTTTAAGATTTATGTCTTGTGTTTTTTTTCACCTTCTCTCATCTCTTCTTCCAGTCTCAGAAGTCCCTGAACTGAAATAGCTGAAAGTAGGAGACTTAAGAAGAAGTTCAGCCTGGAGGAGACAGAGGAGAAATCTCATGGCAGTCTACAATTTCCTCATGAGGGGAGGAGGAGGGGCAGGCATTGATCCCTTGTCTGTTGTGATCAGTGACAGCACCAGAGGGAATGGCCTGAAGTTGTGTCAGGGATGTTTAAGTTGGATATTAGGAAATATTCTTTGCCCAGAGGGTGGTCCAACACTGGAGCAGCTCCCCAAGGAAGTGGTCACTGCCTCAAGCCTGACAGAGTTCAAGGAGTGTTTGGACAATGCTCTTAGACACAAGGTGTGAGTCTTGTCCTGTGCAGGGCCAGGGGCTGAACTYCAGTGATCCTTGTGGGTSCCTTCCAACTCAGCATATTCTRTGATTCTGTKATAAKTGTTTCACCTGCTTACCTTGTTCTTATTCTTACTTGGGCATCTGCTCATACCTGCTGCTGGAAATTGGCACACTTTTCTTGTGATGCAGTGTAGTCACTTTTATGGTCATATTTTATTTGACAGTGGTTTGAATTTACAGGAAATAATCCTAGAATAGTTTCCTATTTTTGGAAAGACATATTTGATTAAGAGACATATTTGGCAACAACTTAGAGTGGCATAAGCTTGTAAGTACTTCACTGCTCATTTCCTATGAGCTCTCCTAATGATAGGAAGAAGAAAACATAAATGGTTTCTCCAAAATATATTCATAGGCTGCTCACAAGCCTTCAATTCACAAAGTACAGGGATGCTTTCTGAACTCAGCTGCTTATTGTAGTAAGAGAGCAAAGCTCCATTTCTAGGGAAGTAAAAATAAAAAGGAACATATGCCCAAGGACTCTGTGGAAATAGTCCTGCAGCTCCTGAGAGCTGGGACCTCTGTCTGTGTGTGCAGTGTGGAGGGGCACTGGAGGAGYCAGGCACAGCTGCTCTGAGGGTGTTCACATGGGAACTGCTCTACCTKCAGGGCACTGAGCTGAAAGGCCAGAGCCTGTCACTGCTCTGGTGCTATTTCTTATGCTGCCTTTACCTTTGCAAGAATCCCAGGGCAGGGAGCATCATTTGTCCTCAGGAAGTCCCCATCACTGCTTGTGGGACAGGAGGTGAAAGGACAACAGTCTGCTGAGTGGCCCAGGAGACCAGCAGGGAAATTAGAAAAAGAAACCTCAGTGTCTTCACTCTCAGGGCACATGTCTACAGCCAGCCATGGAAATGTAAATTCTGCTGCCCTTTCTCCTCCCCTTGCACGAGCTGAGGGTGAGCCAGCTCTGACTGCAGCCCTGCAGTTATTGCTGAGCCTGGACTGATGGGCAAGTGTGGGAATGTGGGACATTTTAGCAAGGGAATTGAGATGTCTGCACAGATTCAGGACCTGAAGGTTATGCCCTTGTGGTCAGGCAGAGCTGGATGTCCCCGTGTCAGTGTGCCCTCAGCCCAGTGTGATACCCAGGGCATCACTGAATCCTAATGATTGGAGAATCTGTTCACATGGAGAAGGATTGAATGGTTCAGTCACTGTCTTTATGTGCAAAAAGAGTATTACACTATACTGGAAAAGCCTTTCACAGATTTTCATTTTCTAAGATAAGAGCTGAAGTGTAGTGTCCACTGAGACAAACTTTAACACAAGACTTCTGATCTCTTGCGGGTTTTTATTTGTTTGTTATTTTGTGGGTGTGTTTTTTTTTTGTTTTTGTTTTTTTTTTYTTTTTAATWTTTKCWGTTTCCATCCCCTGTTTTGCTTGCTAGTCTTTTAAAGGCCTTGGAGTCAGTGATGAGTTTCCATCACTTTCACAGCTGTATAAGGACTGGTTTGTGTGAGGTCTGAAAGTGCCTGTTACCTTGTGAGGAGTGCAGAGCTTATCTTTCTTTGCAAAGAAAGCAAAGAAATGAAAGAATTTCTGAAATGACACACATGTAAATCTGACTGAATTCTTTCCATAAGCTTCAACAGGTGAAAATGTTCTCCACCTTCTCAGAGATAACATCTGTTCCAAATTCTCTTGTCCATCAGTTGAGCTCTGTCCCACCAGTCACTGTGACTGGATCTACAAYCCACTAAAATCACAGTGAATCTTTCACAGACTTCCTTTTAGGAGACTGGAACAAGTCAAACCCAAGGAATGATGCTCCTTGTTTCTCATGCAATTTCTGAAAGATTGTGATTTCATGTGATCACATCTGAAAGATGAGATTAAGAAACTTAAAATTGTGGCATAATTATGAATTCGGATAATTCATTTTAATGATGTGATACACTGTCCAATGTCATTCTGTGGCACAGGCTGGTGCTCTGGCTTTGTTTTGAGTAGTGTTATGAGGACTCTGAACCTTTGACCTTCTTTTTCTTTTCTGCATGTACAAAARTCCTGGAAAATTCCCAAATGGCACAAATTATAGGAGGCACCAGACTTTACTCCAGGAATTCCTGCATGCACTCCATCTCTCCCTCTGGTTTTTTTCCTACTGTACTTGTCAGAWTGTGGGGAGAAGATAATCTTCATTTTACACGGGGGAAATTGGATGCAGTGGAAATGTATCACAGCAGTGAAAAAAGAATTGACAAATAACCCCCCTCRATATGATGTTCAGATGTGTGGATTTTTTATTCCCTTCCCTCTCAGTCCTGGCTGTACTTGTTGGTGAATGATGGTGAGGGGAATAACAATTCCTCTTCTATCTCAGAGCAGGAAATCAGCAAGTATAATACACATATATGCATAAAATTCAGCAACAGGAGCCACTGCCAATTTAAACCATTGTTCTCCTAATTTGGAGAAAAAAGGCTGTCTTACTGTCTTTATAGTAAAAGCCTCAAACAGATTAGGTCAAGTCTCTGCAGACAGAGTAATTCTGTGGTGCTTAAAATGATAGGAACTAATCTCCATGAAAGCTGAGTCCAGGGGTATAGGCTATTAAAGATAGCTATATGCTATAGGCAGAGGAGAAGATAAGAGGTCCAGCTCATAATGAGAAACGATAACTCTACACACTTTGTTTACAGTTTACCCCAAAGACCACAGATTAACACAAATCTCAGAGCATCTTTATTATGGCACTGCATTGGAGAGGGGCTGCCAACAGAGGATGGAATTGCTAAGTAGGCTGGGACCATCTGTCCTCTCAGGGAGGTGAAAACGTGCATGATTGAGTGACACCTGCTTGTCAAGTGTGGCCTGCTGGGAAATTTTCTCTTGGATCACTGAGCTCTGAGTACATTACCTGCATTGAAATCAGAGAAACAATCTCATCACCATTATGCATTTAAGCAACTCCTGGCAATACCAAAATAAAACATATTTTCAAGATCTCCAGATCTTGCAAGATTAGGAGCTCAYGTTTTGTTTTCCATATTGGCAAGCTTAGTTCCTGAAGGAAATTGAGCATTTAAAAAAGACATTTTTTTATTATTTTGAGGAACACTGGAAATAAACCAACAGGCAATACAAGCTGGCTGTTTTAAATTTTTTTTAAAAATTCTTTTCTTTAAAAACATTCTTAAAAAAGTCTTCACACTTTAAAACAAATCTTTGCAGTCTCTGTATGGATAAAATCATTCTCCCCATGAAAGGGAAGCATTTTGATTGCACTTTTTCTAATTCAAGGAATTGCCCCTTTTCAAATATTTAACCACCTGGGAACATATTTAAGAAAACTTTAATAACACTACAAAAAGAAGGACAGAAAAATATGGGATGACAATTCTGCCTGAACTCATGTGATTGGGAAGAAAGCTGCTCCTTGCCCTGTTTTTCAAAAAGCACCACAGCATGTGCTAAGGTCAGAGTGTCAGCTTGAATTTCCAGGACAGACCCTGATTTCCCTCTCTTGCGTGGTTATCAGCTTGATCATTAGGCCCAAATTTGGATGCCACTGAAAATCAGAAGTGATTTTATCAGTGACTATAGTAAAGGGGATGTTTGTGTCAAGATTTGACATTTAATGCAATTGATGTTTTCTTTTTTTTTCAAATTAAGGTTCATCTGCTTWTTATTAAATAGAAAATATGCTCATGCTTATCATTAAAATCTTGGTATCTGTGTATAGTTAGTGTTTTCACTTGTTGAATTCCAGAGTTACAGATCCCCAAAAATATCTATTGAAAATACATTAAAAAATAACAGAAGGAAGAGAGAAAAAAAAGTGGTTAGCAGTAATTGTATATCCTGAGTAAACAGCACTACCAGTCCTACTGCAAAATAGCTTGTAGTTCTGTAATTGATTTAGTAAAGAAGTAATTCTATGAACCTGGCTTATTAAAGCTTRTTAAAGACAATAAAAAAAACTTCAGTGGATATTGAATCAGGTCCTTGCAGTATTAAGAGGGCTTTTATGCTTCAGTTTTCCATTTTCCACTCAATAAATAACACATGTTTTTTTCTGGACAGTACAGTACAATGAAGACTGTGTTTGTTACTTTTATTGTTGTGAGTGCTGAAAMTGCAAAGCATCCCCATGAYACAMGTGTTAAATGTATAAATTTCTCTRAGACAAAGGGTAAAGCAGACATRCAGRCAGAATCATAGAATGGTTTGGGTTGAAAGGGACCTTAAAGAYCATCTCATTCTCCCTGGCAGGGACACCTGCTTTAAGGCCCATCCAAAATGGCCTTGAACACTTCCAGGRATRAGGGGAAGTAAGAAAAATAGGATCCATCATTTTCCTGCAGAGTGTGGGCTGGCTGAGCCCCTGCAGGCAGGAGGCTGCCCTGGAGGAGGAGGTGCTGCCCAGAAAGCTTTTCCTGGCAGTGCTGCAGGAGCATCTTCTGGTGCAGTGTGGGTGCTAAACACCAAGGCAGGAACCCTAATTTTGTGACTAGGAATGGGATCCTCAGGTCACAGGTATCCTTGTTGGTAACCCAGACACAGCCTGCAGGTATGGATTGACACCTGTAATGCACCTTGTTGGCTTCTAGGCTGAGATGAAAAACCATTTAAATGGACATGCTGCCTTTTGCTAAAGATGATGCTGGTGATGTTCTGCTCTGTTCCCAAGAGCTTAAACTGGGTTTTAGGTAAATTTTTAAAGTAGATTGCAGGTGTGTTGTTACTGATCTTTGACCAAAATTTTGCTGTTTCTGAACAAGCCTTAATTTTTTTTATTTCTGAATGACTGATGTCAGAACATCAACTTAAAATTCATTGATGAAAAATGACTAATAACTATTAAAAAAAAGTAGGGATACATCCTAGAGGGTTTTCTTGTGTGAAAAACACAGTTGAAAACAATTAATTTTATTCTTTATCAATTCTTCTGCTGTCTCATTTCCAGCACACCTGGTCCTTGTTTATTAATTGATGTGATTAATATCTGTCATATATGGTTTGTTTTCTCACTAATTCTAGCAGTGTGGGAATCCTGTGAAAGGAACATCTTTTCAGTAGCATTTCTTCCTGTCTTGAGGTGGATCTGATGCTCTGTGCCTTCTGAAGATGACTGTGTTGCCTTGAGGGGAGTGGAATTTGGGCTCAGTTTGATGTTTTCCATGAGAATTTTTCCTTCCAGAAAAATCCTCTTTGCCAAATCCAAAATAATTGATGGAGATAGAGGAGCACAGGAAGCATTTTGATGACTTTTTTTCCTGCTAGTATGTCTGCCCAGCAGGTGCTATGGAGACTGTGCAAGCCAACCCATACTCACCTGGTAGCAGATCATATCTGCCCAGAGACAGGCTCCTAAAAGATTTTGGATCCTGAAAGCCCAGACTGCTCTACTGATCCTGTAACTCCTGGTGAAGATGAGCTTCCAGCCTTTTGCCAGGATGTCTTGCTTCTAGTCAAGAAACTATTAAATCTCTGGGAACCTCCCAATTTCCTAGGTCTCACCRGATTTTTAGGCAGATTTCTTCTATCAGTTATGTTTCCTGTGATTCACACATCTTCCTAGAGACCACCTCAGCCTGTAGGTTCCCAGAGGTTCCCGTGTTTGCCAAATACAAGGATTGTCTGTGGTCCAGCCAGCCTGTGGCTTGTACAGCCAGAGAAGTGCTTCTGCCATTACTGGAGCTGGTGGCACTTGGGGTGCCCACTTGGTGGGACTGCCTGACTTAAATACACATTGGGAGTTTGTCTGATTTCCAGGCTTGAAGGGCTTTTTTCARTCTGGGATGAAACACTCTCAGGCATACAGAGGGATTCTTGGCATTGTCCTGTGCAGGGTCAGGAGCTGTACTCAGTGGTCTTTTTGGGTCTCTTCCAACTCAGCATATTCTATGATTCTATGATGAAAGCCCTTCWTCAACAAAGTCATTGCTGCCCAAAGAGGCATGGAAGTGAAGAAAGTGAAAGCCTGCTGCATGGTGTACAGCCATCCCCTGAAAAACCTGAACCTCTTGTAAAGCTGAACCACAAACTGCAAGATTGTCTGGAATACTTCATTTTAAGTCCTCTGGTTTTACAAATTAGTTATTGCTAACTGTCAGTGTGGTCATTGCATTATTCTGCTTTTGGAACTTCAGATTTAATTTCTATTGACATGAAGGCTACTTTGGGCCACTCACTGTTCAATGTGATCATTTGGTAGATGCAAATATAGTTTGTTCCTACCTCAAGGTCTGTTTGCATCTTCAGAAGTGTTTTCAGTGACCTTCTTTAAGAAGGGAATTGCAAAGTTTTGAACTGCAAATTTAGTATAGTAAAGAAACATAAGGCTACCTTGAGCTTTCTCTGAGATCATTAATGGTTTAAGATCCCATGACTTCAGTGACTTTATTTTCAATCTACACAATTTAACTGAGAGGTCCTTTGTCTGTATTTTCAGCCAATAGAGACAAAAGGAATTTGATTTAGTTGGTCATGTTTAGCTGCTTCCTCCTCTTTCTTGCTTGCMTTTAGCTTTTGTTCCTGTTTCCATATGTTTTCATTTCTTTGAATAAATGGACGCTTAAAAAAAGCAAGCAAAAAAACTCCAAAACAGCGTTCAAGCAAACGACTCTTGTTTGAAACACAGAAAACAAATAGGACCATGCAATTGTACAGGCTGTAACATGCTTTCAAAGCTGATCGTCTGAAATGCTGAGGCTCTGCTCCGCCCCTTCTGCTCTGCCGTTGCGGGCTTGAAAGCCTCGGGCAAGAGACTGTTGGAGCAGTGAGATCTCTGAAATTTTTGTTTGAATAAATTCATAATTAAATACTCTGGTGTGAAAGAGATAGAAAAAAAAAAAAGGTTTTCCCTGCTGCTTAGAAATTTTAAATTGGTTGATTCTTTTTGTTGGTGGGGGCAGGAAAAAACTGTCAAACCTAAAAGTGCTTCTGTTTGTCTGGGGAKGCTTTTGCTGTTGTTTTACATGTACAGAATATACATTGAGAGAAGCACTGAGGGAGTGTATCACTCAGAGGATGGGAATCATAGAGCAATTAATAATTCAGGTCTGTTGTACCCTGACATACACAATAGTATGGCATCAATCTTAAATTGTACACAGGGAAGTACAGTCCATCAATCACTTTGTTCTTTCATCCAGTTTTGAATAATTGTTTAYGTTTTTCTGATTTTCTCTGGAAAACGAACTTTTTCAGGCTCTCACTGGAGTATTTTCCCTTGAGAAAAMATGCCTTTTCTCCCATGGTCTTAGTTGATGCAGAATGATTAAAATATATACAAATATATTCAGTCTATGAACTAGAATGTCTTTAATATTTGCTCCTGGATTTGAACAAAAATATGAAGGTGTTGAAATCTCTTGTTTTTCCATTGCACATTTCCAGGACAGTTGAATGGGTTTGTGAAGTTGTGTAATGTGGCCAAGGGTACTGAGAACACAAGTACATTCAGCCTGGACCAAGCTGCAAGAAAATTTTGAATTCCTGCTCCTGAASTGATACACTAAGGACCTGAATTTGGGCATGACAGATCCAAGGTTTTGTCTGACCATCCCATTTAAACACATCATCCCTAGGTGTTGGCCCCTCTCTGATGTTTTGCCAACAGTACTTTTTCACCTACACTTCTTGCTGTCTGTGTTGGAAATACCTTTCTTAGATAACTTTTCTGTGACAAAACCACTTGYAACATTAACTAAATAGACTGCTGCTTTTGAAAGCACAGGTCAGGTTGGTGTTATCTGTCTGCATAACTGCCCAAGGGGACACTGGTGGCACAGGTACTACAGCAGCAGAATGGAACCCACTGGATTTGGGTTGTATTTGCAGTCTTGCCACAAATCAGTTGCAAGAATTGCATCAGATCTTCTCCTTCTGCCTCTCCAAAATGCCTTTGCCTGAATTTCTCATTCTGTCCCTGTGTTGTTAGCTGCAAGTTAAGGGAAAACAAACAAACAAACAAAAAACACAACAAAAAACCTGTTGCCCTGTTCTTCCYTGTCTCCTGGGCACTGCTCAGTGTGATACACGATTGGATCATGTGGAAAAGGAGAAACCTGAAGTCTTTCCCTGTTACCAAAAAGTTTCTCTCTCAGATCACACCGTATCTGCTCTGTTCATCTAAGAACAGTAAACTTTTTGGGGCCAAGATGCAGCTTAATATGGCTTTGTGCAGCTCCAAACACAGCACTGATGTGCTCATMAAAATCCTAAGAAAATTTAAATAATTACAATGAGAATTTGAAGTTTATTCTTTGGCTTCTTTGCTGCCTGACAAGATGCAGGCACCCCAGGAATTTGTTTAACGGGTGCCCAGTTGGAGAGGGAGACTTTTTGTGGCCACATCCACAGTGTTTCTGTCTGGAATTAGGCTTGATGGAGGTGCAGAAGTAACATCCAGGTGTGACAGATTTGTGGTTTCAAATGGTTATTGCGTGGACAACAGTGCTCTGCTCCAGCTGTTTTGGGATTATGGTTGCTTGCTCCTCTGAGGCATCTGGAAATACCCAAAAAATTGAGGAAGAGATAGAAGAAAAAGAAAGAAAAAATAAGCCAAGGGTGTGAGTGTGAAGAAATTTCCAGCATGAAGATGAAGGCACAGAAAGACAGCTAAAAGCTGTCACATGTCAATCACACAAAGGGTAGGAAGCATATGTGATGCAGTTAATGCTCTGAGCAAAGGGGAATGGAAAAACAACTGGTCTCTGGGTATTAATTATATACTGAACTGCTAATAAGTTGGAGACAGTGTGAGCATCAACTTCTGATAAATATCAGCCTTGGAAAACAAATACAGTTCAGGATAAGACAATTTAGAGTAGTATAATATTAACCAGGCAGTATAGGTAAAGTTAGTAAGGAGAGCTGGCACTGCACCTGTACAAATACTCCTGCCCTTTGCAGGGCACTTGCTGGTAGTGATGCACAATAAAGGTGCATTGATTTCTTTTATCTTCAAACTAGTGGTAAGGGTCTGAAATACTGAGTGAACCAAAAGACCTCATTAACTTCAGCTATCAACAACAGTCTAATGTAAAAAAAAAAAAGTTAAAAATCCCAGGCATCATCTCAAACAGTCCCTCTCTCATTATCTCAGCCCTTCCTGGAGAAGATCAATAAGCAATTTGCATATTTTTTATCAATATTTAATGTAATGCAGCAGGATGCTTTTGATGGCTTGAGTCCTTCTGTGCACTCTTTTAACATGACAGAGACTAAGAGCCCAGCAGGTGCTCAGGTGCTGGGGTCAGATCCTAGTTAAAAACATTAGGGATTGGTGTGGCTAAATAATCTACAGCTGCCCATCCAAGGGCAGGAGTGAGAGCTCACACAGCATGGTGATGAATTTTAACGATCTGGGAAGACAAATGAGCCTGAGCTGCCATGCAATTAGTGGGCTGTGGAAAGATGTGTTGGGTCTAAATGAGGGACATGATCTGTTCTTGACTCTCAGTGTGGTAGGAGCCTTCCCTCTGAAGGCCATAATGAGGAAGGTAGATGAGATCCCAAACAGGTTGACAGAACAATTAAGGGGAAATGGGAGTGGATTCAAAATGTGGTATCGCCATCGGTGGCACAGATACACACAGATACAGCCCCTTAAAGAGGTTGTGCTACTCTTCAAAACTGGCTATGTGCTCAGGGTATTCCTTTCACTCCCTGTTACTTAAAAATATATATATTAAAAAAATTATCCCTAAATMAACTTTTACTTAAATAGGAAGATAACTTGAAAGAAAAGGCCTGGCTCTGATCTCACTTACTGTGGTGTAARTTGTGAGTAGCTCCTCCAGACTGTCTGCAATGATAATGAATTCCAGAATGGTGTATCTTGTGAGGATCCTTGTTTTGTGCAGTAGGCAAATGCAGTTTTTTATCCAGTCATCTGATTATTGCTTGATTGAGACTTTAACTCTTTGATGACTGTGGAAGCTCAGAAGGGCTGAAGAAAAGGCTTCTGCAATGTGCCTGAAGAAAACTCTTGAGTTATTCCTCTGGCTCTGAGGAAACAGAGCATGTGCTTTTAAAATGTTCCATAGGAAAATAATGTAGATATTTTAAAAAGTTAATTTAAAGAGAAATCAAATTTATGGTTAGATTTGATTAAGTTATAGGTCTTTTCCTATGCTAAGTATTTCTATGATTCCATGCAACTACGATTAATAACTAGATGCCAGAAGACAATAGGCAAGTTGAGATTTTACCTATTTAATTAGAAAAACAGCAGCACCAAAGTACTAAAATAATGCATCAGGTAGGATTAATATGTTCAGTAAAATCTAGTCTCACTTTTCTACCTCAAATATATCAAAAAGAAAATATAAATTTCTTGAACAGAGCTCATTATTTGTATATATTCACTTAGCTTGATGATAAAAAATAATTATAGACATGATGTCTGAGCTGCACCAAACAGATCTGGTTTCCTTGGTGGGACAGATTCATTGCTTCTGCTTCTTTAGGGAGATTCCTTGTCACAGAGATCACATAGTGCTGTTGCCCTTGTTGGACTGGACAGCGTCACAACCAGTGTGGATACTGGCATGTGCAGATTGACAAAAAGGTCCCCACAAACAGCATCTCACKTTATCTTATTCCWCTGCTGAGCTGATGAGTGATGGCAGGCAGTCACCTTGGTTTTCATGAGTAAACTGGAGTGACTGCAATGTTTATAGTGGTAAACATAAAATATTGGAATTAACAGGGCCAGGGAGAGCAGGTTTGCACTGCATCTTCCCGGGGTCACTGGCAAGCTGTGAGGAACCAGGAGATGAATGTCTTCCATGTAGCCACACAGAGTAGTAGGGAGATGCTTAATATTCAAGTAGATTGAAATAAACTGGGGGTTGTTCTTCTCCCTGCAGTGTCCAGGGAATCAGCCACAGGTTGATGGCACAAATACACAGGCTGGTGCAGCAAGCAGGAAAGAAAACCAGGGAAATTGTGCCTTCTGGGAAAGAGTATTTTCACTGTTTTGTTTCTTTCCAWTGTTGGTTTTGTTACCCATTGCTCCGTACAGAGGTCTGACCTATCTGTCAGCTGTGCTTAAGCCCACACCAGCCTTTTAGGCTTTGAGCCATGTTTGTATTATGAACTACTTTGTTATATTCAGAAATTTAGAGCAGACAAGGACAAAAGTAYTGCTTCAGCTTTTCAATGCTTGGTGAAGAAAATGCCCAAACAGGGGAAGAGCAAACTGCTTCACATTTTTATACTACTGTGGTAAAAATATGATTGCAACCCTAGATTAATTTTCTGATTGATAAATTTACTGGAGATTTTTGCTTAGAAAGTATCTGATTTTGGTTTTTTTAAAAATCACCTTATTAAATATATTTTCTAGCCATCTTTTTTTTATGCCAGCTAGTTAGCATAGTAGTCTCAAATGTAATAGTCTTATGCATAAATGCTGACCTATCTTTTAGAAATTTTACATTTCAAAACTTTATGCAYAGAGCTGGAAAAGGCTAACAATACTTGGGATATTTAGGTACATGCTTTCATCTCTAGAAGGAGAAAAACRGGGAAAAAAAGAAGCACCCCAAACCCATGAAATTAACATATCAGCTTAATTTCTTTCACCCTTCTCCTTTGACTGATTAATGCAAATTAAATTTTGTGCTAATTGACCAAAGCAATGTTACGCAGAAATCCATGATTTCTATGTATCCTAGTTATCTGTATAAGTTGGTATTTTTTTGCTCAGCATGTGAACATGGGAAAACATTTTCARCTAGAYTCAGGAAGAGAAGACCAATGACTAAGAAGAATGCTTTTTCTCCTAGAACTTTGCCTGGAGGCTGACTGAGACTGGTTCAATGAAACAATCAATTTGATTTTTTGTTCTTTCCCCCCCACCCCGGCTCCCAATGTTTCCCATATAGTTCTTCTTTTCTGGCTAAATCTCTGAATATTGAGCCAAATCCCAGGTAATGGAAAATGTGGCCATTTATTGCCTCTAGATTTTGCTCAGAGCAGAGAACAGCACTTAAAAGGTGAAAGTTACAGAAAAGCCCAGAGTTGAGAGGAGCTGAGGCTGGTGGTGAGCTCTGTCACAATCCAAAATGCCAGGTGATGCTGGAGACTTCTGATAATTAGGTTGCCCCCTCTACATTAAAGAGTCTATTGGCCTTTTCTGTCAAATACAGTGAAGACTRCACAGTCTTTCCTGGATCACAGCAAAGTCTTACAAATGTAGAACATACAAACCTTTGGAAGTGTGATCCAGGCCCATTAATGTTGCTTTGTTTCTTAGAACTGAGCAATATTTAATCTGTAATTTTTAACATGTGACAAATGAAGCTTGGAGTTACCAGTGACATTAAGAGAAGCACTGCAGCTTCTCCCTAAACCCAGCACAAGGTTTTGCCTCTTGCTCACTTCCCTCTCTCTCCATCAGTTGTGTATCCACTTTAGATTGCTAAAGCTCATCAACAGAGGTGTAGTGTAGAGATGCTAGATCAACTCCAATGTGCTGGTACATTTACACAGCACAAAGGACTGCTCTGAGATATCTCAGGGTGCTGGAAGGAACATGGCTGTGGCAGTGAGGTGAAGTTTCAATGTATTAAGCTTTACACCTTAGTGAAGAGGATGGTGCAGTGTTGTTGTCGAGGCGGTCACAACACAAAGCAGAGACTACAAGCAGTCTCCCATTCTTGCTGGTTGGTGGCTCACCTAATTCCAGGTGTCTGGATAGGAGAAAATCAGGTCCGGACCTCCCTGTGGCTTTCACCRGCCACTCTCAGCTACACCAACACCACCTCCCCCACTACATCCCAGTGGGTCACTGTGGTAGTCGAGATGGTCAAAACACACAAACTCCTTCCTTAAAAACTTCTAGGGGCTCCAAGTATCAGGACTTTATTATCTATAAATCTTCCATATCAATCAGAAGGCTTCAGGCGCCAACATCTTGCTATTTAACAGTCTCTATCTTATTTCCCAAAGGCAGCTCCAAGCAGCTCTCAGGGTCTGTCCATTTATGCCAGCAGCCAGTTCTTCTTCTTCTCTCTTCCCTCACACAGCACCAGCTCACTCCAGCCTGGCCCTGGCCCAGCCTCTGTCCTTGTCAGTTCCTGGTACAAAGTCTTACTTTCTCTGTCCCTTGCACCACCTCCTGTCCCTGGGTCTTCACAGCACAGCAGCAGGCTCCAACTGAACTGCAACCAAAGCCCTCCCAGCCAGCTCACTCTGTATCACACCCATAGCTGGTAGGGCAAGGCTGTTCCCACTCTAGTATAATTAATGCAGCTGCAATACATCAGAGGCAAGATTACCTTTAGTACTAACTCTGTTTCCCCACCCTCCTTACCTATCTTACTACAGTGCAGCATTCAAATCCAGCTTGTTGTGAGTTCCTTTTTGACCTGTGCCACAGGCAGGCCAGCTGAGGCAGAAAAGCTGACTTTTAACCGTGATCTTGCTTCCTAACTTTCTTTAAAAGCAGGAATACAGAGCAGTTTTCTCCATTATGACAGGGAATTGAATGGTTTTCTTTGTTGCCTGGAGATGCTCTTGGCTSGCCTTAGCTTGAGTACTTCAATGCTACAAGCAGGAAGGGGATAAACAGGAAAAAGTCCAGAGACCAGCAAATACCAATCGAGATGTTATAAAGAAAAATTGAATGAATAGGGATTGTTTAGTCTACAGAGGAAAAGTCTAACAGGAATAGGGCTAATAGACTTCAAATATATAAAACTGCTGCTGGAGGGAAGAAGGAAATGAGATTTTCTCCTTGTCTGATGGCAGTAAACAAGAACTAATGCTCTTGAACTGAGGAAAATAGGGAAGATTCAGGTTACGCATTACAAACAACTTCTGAGTGGCAATACTGTGAGCATTGTAATAGGCTCATCTGGAGGATGTGCATCCAGTAAAAACATCCAGTGCTCCTTCTGTTGTCCCTTCCATTCCTATGATTCTTGAGTTCCACAATAACTCGGACTCTGAACATGTATTTGAGAAGGAGAAATGCTCTGTGAGAAAGTGAGGAATGTCAAAGAAGTTAAATCTCAGCTTCTCTGCAAACTTCATGTGTCATCTAGGGCAAAGCCAAAGAAACTGTAGAGAGTTTCCATTTTTTTTCAAAGATAAAATTTTATTTCCTTTCTCCTTTTGCTTTAATAAAGTGGATGGCAATGGGATAAGATTGTAGTCTCTGTATAATTCTGAAAAGGTAAAGCTGTAGGTCAGAGTTCACAGACAATAATGTAGGTATGATTATGCTTTCAATAATTTCACACAGCTCCATTCTGATTTTTTCTTCTGTGTGTTTTCTCCTTTGGTTGTGTTTCATTCTGGGAAGATCCCAAGGACTTCAGTGTCTTCTATTTTTTTCTGCCTAATAGTGATTAATTTTCTTGTCAAGTATCAAGGAAGGCATTACCTCCACCCAGAATTAATTTGGTTTATTTATCTGCATTGTACTTCTTCACTCCCTGTGGCTTCTGTCTATTTTCAGAATAGTTTTAAGTAGTGCTTTTTAAATATAAAACCTGAAGCTTTAAAAGCAGATAAAAATAAACAACTGGTGGTTTGCTCTGTGGTGGACACAACCTTAATAGTACCTAACAAAACCAGGCCTCCCTGGAGTCATTGCAGAGMCTTCACTAACCTCACCACATTATTCTAGCTTTCACATTTGCACTCATCAATCAATCATGTTCCTTCATCATGGCCCCAAATTTATTTTGTCCCCTACAATTTTGACATAAAGTGTTGGCACTGCCTCTCTGAGCAGGACTCRGCAAAATTCCAGGTGGGTCTCTGTACATCTTTTAAATCCCCTTACTTTCCAGTCCATAACCTTTCCCCCATACATTAACTATGAAAAGTTTCCATGGAATCAGTTGTGGTTCATATTTTGGCACCACCATTTTTAGCTGGAGCATTTGGCTATTACTTTAGATTTATCCTCTCTAGTAGCCGTAGCTGCAGCTCCTGTGAGGTGTGTTAGCTAAATCTGGCTTTTCCTTGAAAATGCACCTTCATGGATGCATATGCATTCATACATCATTACTTTAATTAAATGCTTCTCTTTTTGAAGAAACAAGTCAGTTCTTATTACAAAATAGTGRCTTGATTGCCAGCCCAATTTCTTTGAGCTTAGACCAGCCTGTGTCATGCCCAAATGCAGAAATCAAATTGTGATATTTGAGAGACAGTCACCATTACTATTTCAGTGGAAAATTACCAAATAGACTCTTCCCTGATTTCCGTTTCCTTAAGAAGAAGATTCTGGAGCTAATTTTAGGCATTTGAGGCTCCTTTTCATGTAAGTAAAGAGAAAGAACCTTTGCATGCAGCCTGGTATTTAGTGCAGCTGCACAGAAGCAGAGCCCTCTTTCAGTTAATTTGCCAGTGTGAAAAAGGCATTTTCTCCACAGAAAGGCCTCCATTTAGCACTTTGTACACCTGGCTTTGAGGTCATCAGCTTCTGCCCATCCTTTCAGGAAAGGATGAGCAGGGAAGAGTTCAAGAGTGAGAGGAAGAAAGAGAGCCTGTTTCTCTAGGCTGYATTTGAGGGTGTGTTGATGAG
This sequence comes from Alauda arvensis, assembly GCA_902810485.1. Lineage (NCBI taxonomy): Eukaryota > Metazoa > Chordata > Aves > Passeriformes > Alaudidae > Alauda > Alauda arvensis. The sequence goes on from CADDXX010000229.1 coordinate 964,099, forward strand.
AGTGTCCAGGAGAAGAAGTCAAGTTTCCTACCACAGCACCTGAGCTATTTAAACACAATTTAAAAGTAAGGGGTGTCCTGAGAAAAAAGGTAATCCATGCTGAGATGCAATAGTTTCTTTAGAATACCTTGCTGACAAAGTTTGCTAAATTTGGTCTAAGCAAATGCCCAATGGATCAGAGCTTCCCAAGGGTTTGTCCACCCACCTCCCTACTTTATCTCTAAACTGTGATTATTAGTCTAAACTAAAACATCTAGTTGCTTGGATCTACTTTTCTTTCACAGTGAATGGAGACAACTCTGTTTAGAAGTGCAGAGAAATCTGTAGTCCAGGATTCACTGGAAGGGCATTCACAAGGACAGGCAGAGACATTAGTTTCTAATTTCTAAGTTAAGTGTTTAGGGGACTTCAAGTGGCCCAAGTCTCACTCAATACCCTAATTCTTCATGCTGCAAAGTGTAGAAACAGCAGCTTTCTGTATGATGATGATAAGTGATTTCCACATTAATTTCAAATTTTCATACAGATTGTTMTGGTCTGTGGGTTTGGAAGAAGGAAAGAAAGTGGTGCCAGGATCCCTTGGCATGGTATTGCTGTACCAGGCATCCAAACCCTCAAAAATATTAGATGCAGACAGAGCCCTAATGTGGTGTCTTGACTCCCTTAGAGCTGGAAACAGGTGGCATCAATTAAAAATCTGCAATTGGTTATAATTCCCATCCCAAACCAGTCCCAGCTGCAGTTTGCCCACTGCAGGGAGGAGMAGGCCCAAGCCATACTGTAGGCAGAGCAACCTGTCATTAAAGGGTCCTGGCTGTGGTTTGTTGTTTTTATGTTTCATTTCCCTATTAGCAGATTTATTCTCTTTGCTAAAAGCCTTCTAAAACAGATATTTTAAAACATATCTGAAAGGCTCTAGAAAACCGATCCTTTGAATCAGCGATTTCAGATTCTGCTTTTAGGGAGGCTGAGGAGAAATATTTTTGTTTGTCTCAGCATAGTAACCTTACAAATTAAGAATAGCTGAAAAATTGCCTCTGAGATGCCTTTCTCTTCTTAGAGATGAGGAATATTCTCCTTGCACTCTTTTTTTCCTCTTTTTGTTTTTTTTTCCCCTGGGGTTGCTGCTATCCTTGCTTCTCACCCCCTGGCTGGAGTCATGCAGCCCAGTCCTGAAGGAGTAGCAGAACAGATAAAATAACAGAAGATTTGCTGAACTGTCTTCCTTATGCAATGACAGGCTTGCTTTAGTGCATTTAAATGAGCMATTTCAATATTTCTTGTGATTAGCAAAGCTTTGGGGAAATATTTCCACTGCACATAAAGAAGGACATGCATCTGTGCCTTTAAAAGATGAGGCTCAAAATATTGCTGTGTGGTTTGCAAGTTAGTGACTGCAACTTTTCCCTGGTGTGCTTGTGTTCACCAGATTCATCAAATCTAAAATAAATTATAATTTCCCAGGCTATTGTGTTCAACAAAGCTTTGGAGACATCAGTTTTCCTATTAACATTTACATTCCATTTTTCCCCTAGTATTCTTTCTGAGAAATTAAGGAAAGCTTMTTAGTGTTTGGAATGGTGCAAAGAWTATTTTTTGTCTTCTTAATTCTTAATGAAWTCTGGGGTGTAGCTGCAGATTGTATGTGTTAGAAAATCACACATTTCTTCTTGTTTAAAAAAAAATTAATAGGGGGGCAGGGGACAGAGAGGCTTTTCTTTTATTCTGAAGAAATATTGTCAAATGTCCAAGGATTTTTGATGKGGGAGGATACCTGGGTTATCCCTATTAAGTTCATCTGARCCATGATATTCACTGACATATTCACTGACAGATTAATTGTTTTAAGGCAAGATTCATCCAATGTACAAACAAATGCACCTGCCTGAAAAGTGGAATTGTTTCCTTTCTTATCACTTAGTATGTACACCTCTTTACTTTTCTGTAGGATGGCCATTACAAAAGATAATTGATTATTGTGAATCATCACAGTGTCAAATACTATGTAAAAGGGACATGATTGAATTTGGAACAATGCCTATTCTTTCCTTAGCTCCTTCAGTCCACAGCTGTTATTTAATGTTTTAAATAATTTTGGGGTTTTTTCACTTTGTTGGCCTTTTTCACTCTGCAAGCTGAGTTTTCTCTTTTCTGCAGCTTCTGTGCTACAAAGAGGAGTGTGTGGACATGCAARCACAGCAATTAAGTTTTTCTTGGGTTTAAACCACACTTTTAAGGAGCTATTGAGTAAATAGACTCTTGCCCATTTATCATCAGAGTGTTCTGACTATTCAATAATACAAACCTGTAAGACTTCACAAAAGAACTCTTACTCCTAGAATTACAGCCTGTAATAAACCTGTGTAGAATCCCTAAGTGCATCCTAACTACACAGAGCTTTATCAGACATAGTCCTCAGTGGGGATTTTATGTGCCTGAGAATTGTAGAAAGTAGCTGTTGTACCATAAATTCTTTCATGCAGGGATCATTCTGTCTCTCCTTGGTGATGTTCCAGGAGCAAATAATTATATTAACTAAATATAATGCATATCACATATCATGCAGTGGTAATTGTTTCCAGTGGAGTTGCTGTATCCCATAGGTTTTAACATAATACTCTAGATTTCATGGTAAATCAACAAATAAATCATGTTGCCCCCATAAAATTTCTCTGTGACCCTCTCTCTGATGCATGATTCTGCATGATGCATGCATGTATGAATTGAGGAGACATAAGGCAACAGTCTAAAGCACTTTTTGCTTTAGACTGGGTTGTGCTACATTGTTCTATCTGCACTGGGGWTTAACATGATAAATATCCCCTCCCTGAGCAGAACTTGTACATGGATCACATTGTGTGATCAAAACTCAGCCACTGTGATGTTCATTTGGTGGGGTTAGATTTTAAATGTAAACAGAGCATAATATTTGTATTCAGTGCGTGCAGTATTCCCRTCTGATTGTGTTTCTGCAGATTTGTACTGTTTGCTGCCATTCCCAGAAGATAYGTTGGGATGAGCTGCAGTTATTGGTATATGGTACAGAAATGTAATCACATTGTGTCTCTCTGCAAGATGCTACACAATACTGAGCCTTTTGCAATCACAACCACATTCACATCCACCCRTGTCTCAGTATTACCCCATTGTGGTCTGGAACAGGCAGGGTTTCTTATGGTAGGCTGGATCCTGTCCTGTTCACTCTGCTACCTCCCCTAACAGTACCACAAACCAGCAGTTCTGTGTTGCTTTGCTTAGTGCCATGTTCAGGGGAAGCTCCTCTTTTGAAATCCCCTGCTGCTAAATTTGGGAAGAAACTGATGTTCCAAGTTATCCAGGCTTTGGACTTTTTCTGGATGTTTTCTGAAACTTAGCAATAACAACACCATAGTTTTTCAAGCAGCCTACTGTTATCATCAGTCTTAATATGAAGTGTTTCTTGAGAGAAATCTTAACCCTGGAGCTTTCAGAAGTTTGTGCTCACTTGACAGATAACGCGTAGTCTTAAAGTTAAGACCTTCCCCCATTTACCTGGCGGTCATTTCTTTGTCAGATGTGGCTGAGAAAACCCTTAAGAAGAACAAGGAAAACCTCTAATCTGTGAAAGAAAAGTATGAAGTGCTATAAATATTAGTGTTTGATATCAAAGTCTTTCCAAGTCCTTTTATGCAGAAAGTCCAAATCTCCATTTCAATGRAGCCATTTTGAAAGTATGTTCTGCATGGGCATGCATGGCTCAGTTCCCTTTCTAAGAACAGAAGGAAGTAGAGTATTTATGATTGATACAGAGTAAATTAGACATTCAAACAGAGACAGATGATATGGGAAAAGCATAAATCACTGAATATCCTAATAATTTGCAGGAATTATGTCTGCTATATGCATATGTTAAAATATAGTTTACTGGATGTCTAGGGCTGGTTCCAGGTTTCAGTCAGTCCAACGTGTCTGTATGGGAATACTGAGATATTCTTGCAGCTGAGTGGCTGTGAAGTCAGCCTGTTCCTTGAGCAGYTTGTAAAGTGTTTGGCTTGGCATTACCTCACCTAATGTGCAACCAGCATTAAGACTTCCCCTGAAGCAATACATTTAATTGCATGCTCTACTAGAAGGAAAAGAAGTCTAATTAGTCCCAGATTTATTCTATCAATAAAGACAAATTATCTTTTTTTCCTGATCTAAATACAAAGTAGTTAAGAGAGATTTCTAGGAAAATCAAGATCTTTGYTGAAAGAGAATACAACTTGTGTTGGTTACAGAAATTTTAACTGTTTTTACCGAACAGTGACTTTTAATAAGGCTAATCTGATTTTCACAATAAAATCTTAGTTAAATATTTTGCATGCTACATTCTAATATGATTTAGTAGGCTGTTTCCATTATTACCTCATGTTATTTACTATAATGTACTGTCAGGAGGAGCACTAAATTCATCTGTAGCACTGTTCATTACCGTTTGAGCAAACAATGACAAAATCCTTTAAATTATGCTATCGTGTTAATTGAGAAGGTGGAGTTTTATTCTCATGGTTCAATCTTCTAAACARAAAAACCAAGCAACAAACAAAAACCAAGAAACAAAAAGCCAGCAACAAAGCTGGGCCCCTTTTCCTTCCCTTCCCTTTAAAGCCCTATAGCAGCATGAATGAAACATCACCAAACAATTGCATCCCCCCACTCCCCAGGGAGCTAACATATTTTATCAGTGTTTGCAATGAAAAGAACAAATATCAGAATCTCAGTAATACCGTGGCTTCAATTCTCCTCCCCCTGCATTATTATTTTTTTTTTAAACTCATTTCAGAGAGCTGCAGGTTGCAATTCCCAGCTCTGTGCAGGAGAAGCCCTAATAGCTGGTCAGAATTCACATGCACACCCACCCCACGTACACATACACRTCTTCTTTTTTCTTTCATGGTGCAGCACAAGATATTATCTTGGTAATTCTCTATTCACCGTGTTACACCTCTTCCCACTAATCCAATGCGGAACCAGATTACTGACCAAGCCTTTTGAAGCCTTGATGTTATTTTGCTTGATAAATTGGGCACAAGACTAAAATTGAAAAGAAATCCTGTTTTTATTATTGGAGACAAATCTAGCAAGCAGGAAGCATATGTTGTGCTTTGGACCACATGCTGGGGAGAGGGAGCTAGAGGGCTCTCACACCAATCAGTTACTGCAAACAATACCCTGTGTCCACCTGGGACAGAGCCTGAGCCATTAGTCTTGACTGGAGCAGCCCTCTAATGCCACCAGGCAGCCCCAAGGAGCAGAGACACCCACCTGACAAAATGTCACAAGGAAAAAAGAGAAAGAAAAAAAAAAAGTCAATATGCTGGATATTGATCTGCATTTTTTTTTTTCTTACAATTTGGTATGGGAATATGCTGATCAAATGAGGGGGAGGAGAGGCACGTTTCAGAAGCCAGCAAAGGGCTTCTGTGAAAGCTCTAATGGCAGTGGGCTAGAGCTAGTGCAAGGAACACAATAAGCACATGGGCTGGCAAGTGCTGTGTTTTTCAAAGGGCAGTGTTGAGTATTGATCTGTATTAGAAATGATAATGAGGTTATTTTGTGCCTCAGTGAAATACCTTAACTGTTTCAGTGCTTCAAATGCATTAGAGGTAAAGTGTTGGAGGCTATGAATTTTTAATGCCTCCAACTCCAGTTCCTAAATTTTTTCTGTCTTTCCAATAGCTATTTCAGTTTTATATTCCAGGGCTATTGCAGCTACTTCTTGAAACAGTTTCAGTTTCCCATTTCAATACAGCCCCTTGTGAAATAGCAGTTACCTAAATCCACTGCTCAGAAAGAAGCTTTTCTTTCCTAACATCTTGCAGAGTCTTTCTTGTTTAAAACATTTCTAGTAAACTGAAAGAATGAGCATTTCAAGTYTTTTGAAGAGAGATAAAGATCTTAGTGCTTATTGAGAATGCAGCACATTCTTGTTAATTTATTCTGGAATTACCTTGGCTGGCTTTGTTTTGATCAATACAAAACATTTCCTAATTCTGCATGACCCTTCTACTGATCTGTGTATGTGTAATGGTTGCATGGTTAGTGAAGTGATGTGAATAAATTATTAATGTGAAGGTCAGGTTCTTATTTAGTACAGCAGCCCAATATTTGTAATTGGACTAACCAAGGCCAGCAGCAGCAGCAGCAACATATAACATGATGTGGAAAAGAAAGCTTTACTGTTACAACTKTTTGCTGAATGGTTAAAAATAGAATCTTATCATACCATTTGCAGAATCTCTAATTTTTGGTGAATAACTTTTGTTTTTCAATCTTATTTCCAACAGTTGGTTGGAAAGCAAGATATAAGATAGGAAAGTCAATTAAATTTGATTTCACCTTTGGTGCTGTACATGAAAAGATTTTGTAAAGAGGACAGCTTTTTTAACTTTTTAAGTATCATAAATTTATTTGCACAGCTGAAAATATAATCCCTGGCCAGCATTCCAGTATTCAAACCATCATAATTCCTTTTTCTCTGTAGATGTTCAAATAATAATATAAGAAATCAGCAGAAAACTACAAGCAGCAATCTCTAGCACTCCAAGCTAAAGCCATCTCACTTTCATTTAAAATTAATAACTGTCAAAAATAGTGTAATCTAATTCAAAAATATGCACTGAAGCCAAGACAGGCATGCATAGGAATATATTGCTCTCCCTATTATTCTGAACCATGTAGTTAAATTTTAAAAACATTCTTTCCTTGATTAAATTAGACTAGAATTATCCCCGGTTTTACAGCATGACAGAGAAAATACTTCAAAAACACGGATTTTTCCCAATTTTCAGGTGGTGTGCATTAGACCCATAGTGAAGCAATAATGATTTACACTGCGATGTTGACCCAGACTTGTGGGTTTAAGTGGGCTGTATTTTCCCTAGGAAGAGTTGTTTCTATATAACAAGGACATTATAAATTATATCCCAAGGGCAAGATATTCAAAATGGCTGGTGGGAGCTGATGTTTTTATCTCTGATGTAAACAGGAATTAGGCACCAGTAAGTGCTTCTGGGAATACTCGTGTTAAAATTCTTTTGTTTCCTTTTGCTGATGAAATCAGAAGGCTCTGACTTGCTTCTGGATTTTCTCTTGGTTATAGACCAATGCATTTCCCTACTTCTARTTTAGATTGGTTTTCAGGCTCACTGGGAGCTGTTTTTTTCCTCTTGGTGCTCCCCCATCTGCAATTGTACGTGTAGGGGTTGATGTGCAGAARCAACCACACTTCTTTGGTGTTATTCTTGACATGGCCTGTGGCATCTGAGGTCATGCCTGGCTTGTCCTGCCCAGCTTCTTTTCTCTTTCTACACTAAAATTAGTGCACTTGAAAACTTATTTGTGGCAAGCAGCTGTCCTGGAATTTCAGTCTCTGTAGGGCAGAAGGTTGGAATAGCAGGAGGTGGGAATAGGGGATGCTGGTGCTTTCAAAGTAGCTTTAGATATGTGAAAGAAAAGTTAAAAATTCAATTGCCTAAGGTGTCTGGTTATGAAAGCCCTGCAGAGCACTGCCTAGCCATCATCAGTGGGATCAGAAAAGGAGAAGCAAACAACTCTTTGACATTTAGATAATCAAGTACTCATGCACTGAAAAGCAAGCAAACAATCCCCTTTCCTTCCCCCCAGCCAAGATTGCTCTAAAGTGTGATCATCAAGTGTCCAACTATTGCATCACGTGTGTTGATGTAAAGTCCCTGCTGTGGTTTATAACGTCCCAACTCTGCTTTCCCAAGCAACTATGACACCTCATTCATCACCAGGCAGACAGAGATATTTTGAAATACAGATAAGCTGTTAGGTATTAGAGCAGCAGTGTTCAGGAGCTCCTTTTACTGATTTACAGCCTGTCCCAGTGTGACTGGCTGTTTGCAGAGGTCTGGGGGTGGGAGCTGGTTTTTATGAATCGTGATCACACTTTCTCATAGATTTCACAGGAGGCTCTGGGGAGGTTAAAAAAAGGCACCAGAAAGAGTCCCAGGTTATTCTTGTCCCAGGCATATGCTATGATCCCACTGGCCTGCTCCTTTTTTATTAATAACTAYATTGAGCCTTGATAGTTTCTTTAATGCTTTGTGTGGTGTCCTGTTATTAACTTCTCTTTATTTTGAGAAAAAACACATTGGTTATAACACTTTGTTTCCTATTCTTTAACTAGGATTTAATCCTTAACATGACATTGCTCTGTATCCTATGGTTATTTGTTCCCTTTGATAATCTCCAGTGATGCAGCCTGTCAAAAACCCTTTGAAACTGCAAGTAATTTACACCCACCACATCCCCTTTACCCATTATTTTATGAACCTTTGCAACACAGTCTAGAAGGCAAAGGGGCACAATTAGCTCTTGTAAGAGCTCTGCTGGTGTCATTCCATCAGTTGATATTTATCTACATGCAGTATTTCTCTGTTGGTAATTGCTCACTCCCATCTGCTTCCCCACTCGCGGCGTGACCCCTCCAAACTGGCTGTCATATGCTTGCTGTAGAAGCCATCACTGGGCACCACGGAGTCCAGTTTTCAGGAAGGAGAATTTGGAAGAGATCTCGACTCAGGTATAGCAGAAGCAGTGAGTCCTGCCTTTCAGAAGTGTAAACGAGTGAAAATATGCTCTGATTGGTAGATCTGTGCTTGTCCAGGAGCAGGCACTGCCTCTGGGCTGTAGTGTGGTGGGTGCCTGTAGAATTTTGGTGGTTTTAAATAATAACTTTCTTTTCATTCCTGCTTCATGTTCTTTTCTCAATATCCCATTGCTTAGCAAACTAGCAACCTCGCACAGCAAGTCTGCCTGGCCTGTGGGGCTGAAGTGGAGATGGTTCACAGTTTGATGGGAAAAGGAGTCACTCTGGGAATGGTGGATAACTACTGTCCAAGGCACACTTCACCTTTTCATTCACCTATGGCTTGTGAATGCTCACTCCCCCTGTCCTTCCAGCTCTCTGGATTGACTCTGGACTCCTCAACGAGCTTCTCACACAGCTGGGTGCAGTTGTTCTTGCCTTGCTGAGCCTTTTCCCCTGGTCTCATGCTTTCGATCCTTAGTGCCTTTCCTGGAAAATTGGCAGTTTCTGCTTGAGCTACCTTTCAGCTCAGCATTGCCAACACACAGTGCCCTCCCTGCAGTGTAATTTCCCTGGGGCCTCAGCTCCTGGCCAAGCTTCTGTCACCTGTGGGTGGGCTCTGAGTGTGCAGTGACTCAGCTGTCACTCGGCTTCCCTGTGACTGGCTTTGAAGTGTTCACTGGGCTGAAACACCCACTGACATCAGACACTCCTCTGCTGTAGGTCTTCAGTCATGTGTAGCCTTCAAAGGGGGATATTCTGGCAMGGAGCAGCATTTTGAAGTGATGAGAGTGGAGAGGCTATCACTCTAAACAAGGATGGCTGTAGCCTGCCATCAGTGCTGATCACAGTGACTTTCGGAAAACAGTCTCTCTCTGCACACCAGACAAAAGCAGAGAAAACATTTCAGCTGGTGACAGCTCCTAGTCTGGTGCAAACCAGGTCTAACAAGGTTATCTCCATCATCTCTGTGCCAGTTAACACCACATAAGCACTTGGGGCTTCAAAGTAACTTTTCTCATAATTCTTGAGTTGTACATGTGCTGTATTTGCAAAGGGCTCTATGCTATAGATGCATCATTAATCTCTGAAATGTTGGAGGATTTCAGGCAGGAATCCTACAGAATTTTCTATAAGCATTTACACTAATTATCTTAAATTCTAATTGTTTCACAAAATCAATGGGGAAATTAAAATTTTAATTTCTTTCTCCCCTTTTGTTTTTCTTCATTATTTGACAAAGCCTAGAGACTAATCCCAACTTAAACATGAATATAAAATAGACCTAACAGATGTTCTGTCTGCTACAGAACTTTATTTAAGCAGGCATGGTCTGCATGTATATACATGTATATACATGTGAAGGTCAAAGATTGTAATATAAAAATACAAGGCCTTGCTACTATTTAATTCTTTTATTTGCAATTTTTTCAAGTGAGTTTAGTGAATGATTAATGGTATTGGCTTAAAACAGGCGCAGTGCTGGCAAGCACTGTGCAAACTTCAACATTGCAAACATGCCTCCATCCTGACCTGCAGCACCTTTTCTGTTCCCATTTCCCATMATTCTGGAACAGATCCTGCCAGTCCCATGCCAGATGGACTCCTATATTTCCAAAGTACACAACAGCTGGAATGAARTGGGAAAGGTCATTTGGACTGCAGAGCCTGTGATGCTTTGCTTCTGCTACTGTCTGTGCAGTGGAAGCACTGGATTTTATGGGTGTGGTCTTTCTYCRGGTGGACTGTGTTTTACAAGGACTGCATGTGGTTCATGCCCTAACTCCTGGCTTTTGCTGTAGGATGAGCCTGAATTAGGAGCTGAGCAGTCCTGCTCATGGTGTTGCCCTGGAAGGGACCTCTTGAGCAGATGGGAAGTTGGAATGGGATGTGGACCTCACCTGTATGGTCTAGGGAAGGCAATGTGCTTGGAGTTTGGAGTCAAGATGTTTGCATTTATTCTCTCAAGACCTCTGTTGGGGCTGTGAGTGCTGCCTCCTCACAGCACTCTGTGAGTGGGGATACAGGCAGGAGGCTGTTCCCAGCCCCCCTGAACAGCCTGGCTGCTCCAGGCCCTGCAGGACTTGGTCACCCACTGCCCCTTTTCCTCCAGCCCAGCTTGGCTGGGAGCTGCAGCCCCACTGCTGAATTGTAGCCASATTTTGAGGGGACTCGAGCTGATTTATGTAAATGGATGGTGACCATGCAATGTGAACAGGCATTTTGTGAACAGGAAAATATGTTGTTTTGAAGAGAGTTTGTCTTTTTTCTCCTTTCCTATTTTCCTCTTTAATATCCTTYGGAAAAGTGAGATAAAAACTCTGAAAAAAATTTTTGCTTTTTAAAACAGCTGTTTTTTCGTGGACCCTTCTTACAATGATGAGGAAAATGGAGCAGAAAGAATGGAAAAGGAATGTCCAAACTGCTGTTTTACTACTTTCTGTARGAAGTATTTGGAAAATGTGAAAATGTTATATTTATGTCAACATTCCTCGCTGAAAGAGATTCTTATATTTTAACTAGCTGGACTTTTGTTTTGAGCAGTTTACTCTCTGGCTTCAGGATTTTCAGGTATCAAGAATTCAAAAGGCATTTATGTCAAACTCCTTGTAAACTGTGTTGAGGCTCAACTAGCTCAGGTAACAGGACTGAGTACACACTGGCCACAGACGTCAGATGCAACCGAGTCAAGATTTCAAACACTCCAGATTCAAGGTCGTTCTCAGGTCTTTGGTTTTAACTCTAACTATGGAATTTAAATATCTTTAATAGGCCTTTAAAACCCTGTTTTAGGCCCTTCAATTTGCATGCTGTCCTTTTTTTGTGCTGAGCACATCTCAGAATGCTGTGGAAGATTTTGAAGAATATCTTTTGGYTTCTAAAAGTTTTGGACTTGGCCTTTTGCTAAATGGTTCTCTGCTGTTTCTCTTAAATAAGGTTTTTATTAAAGTTTTATATTATTCTGTTTTTCCTGTGCATCAGTGTATACTAATAGTATATATTAATTAATATCCATGCATAGTATAATAATTCTTTTTTTCCCCTTTTATGACAGAGTGGCTGAAAAAGATGTTGTGCACTTTTCTAAACTAATCTCAGCTTCTCTGTTGGCTTTTTTTCCAGTTTTGACCAAATCTGTTTTAGCAATAGCAGGAGACAGCCTTTCAGACTATGAGGGAATTTGYAATCCAATCATGTACTGTGTGTCTTTGAAAAGAAGAGAATGCAAAGACAGAATGTGATGGGATTTTATTTAATGCATTGGCATGAAGTGTAAATACATATTGCATRCAGATACTAAACTTTCCTGGCTCTGATGAAATAATTACCTTAGGGACTTCTGAGTAAAATAATTCCTAYATAACCATTTAAATATGGATGGTATGATTCAGGTGACCTCTTCTTGATACTAAAGGTCATCCACCAAATGTAAATGTGAATGTTTACTTTTAAAGTCATTTTGGAGTAAGAGAAAAAAGTGCTTTCCCCCTAAAGTTAATGTAAATAACTATTATTTTTGTGAAGAACAGAACATACCACAGTATACATGGTCTCAATCACATCTCTTTTTTGAGCCTGGCCTTTAATTTGTCCAGTCACAGACTTTGTAATCTCCATGAAGGAGGAATCTCTTCTACAGGTCTGTGGCCAGCCAACTACAGCCATCAGAGGACTTCGTTTCCACATTTGGATATCTAAAGTATAATATAAAAATACTATTATATATTTAATATATTATAATAATATAATATCATTTATACTCCCTACCCCCACTTTTTCATGCCATGATAATCACCTTTACAAATGGAGAATGGTAACTAAGKCCTGTGAATGTGTGCTTCAGCACAAGTTTTCCATGCAATCTCTAAAATGATCAAGGAGTATATTGTGAAATATTGTTTCTGCCCAACCCTTTTCCTGTCCCACAAAATTCAGATATACCACACTGTTTTGTGGCAGGAGATGTGTTATATAGAGCTAAAGTTTTTCTGGGCTCTTCAGCTGTGCTTTTCTCTTTGAAGCCTCTGGCATATRGAGAATCACTTCAACTTTCTCTGTGTTGCTCTCTCCACTGGTGAAAAGAGGACAATATTTAATTATCTCTACAGAACATGTGTATTGGTATACACCTTTTTCAATGAGCTTTGGAAGCATGCAATTGGATGTTCTTTGAAAGCTGAGATACTATTGCAAAAAAATGAAGACTTGAGACATTTTTTGATGAGCCAGCAGGAGTTAAACTCCTGCTGTGGGCCTCTGGCACAGACACTGAGGTTTATCAGTGGCTTGGGCACTAAGCAGGTGAGGGCAGAGGGGAACACCCATGAAATAGCCACCTGCACCTGCTATGGCTGGCATTGTGTTAARCCAGAAGGGAAATGGATTTGCTGACCATGGTCTCTGAGGCTTATCCTCTCTCCCAAAACGGTGTGCTAGAAAATACTGTCATCCTTAACAGCAGCTCATTAAMTGGCTTTCTCTTCCATTTGTGACACCTGCCTCCATAGCAAGTGGTGTGGAATCCCCAACCTGCAATGGAGCCAAGCAAGGTTTGCCTCTGTTCTCCCCATGGGGTGACAAAYTACATCTCCAAATTGCTGCCCATCCACAGAGGCTCTCTGTTGCCAGCTGATTTTCTTTTCACTGTGACAGGATGGGGTTTCTTCCCATCATTTGATTAACTACAGACATGGTGGTAGCAAGTGMTAGTGTTGTATATTGTGTTTTAAATCTAGGAGGAGTCTTAATCTACTGACCTTACTGTAGTCCTCTGAATACAGGCAACTTTTTTTTTCATTCATTTTTATTTTCTTTCCCCCCATCATTTCTGCTGAAGGTGCTGTATTTTATTCCATTTCTAGWCCCTAAAACATCTCTGTTCTCTTCATGTCTTTGCCAGCTACAGAAATTCTGTTTTAATGGAAATAGACAGACTAAACTGATTGGAAAAGAGAAATGTTCAGAGGACAAACATCCATGCTTCTGTAATTCAAATTAATTTTTAGGCTTCATTCAAATTCTACTCAATCTTTTTATTATCTTTCAGTGACTCTCAGATGCTATAAGCCAATAGCAATGCTATAAACTTGTAGTGTTGATTAAACAGGAACATAGGAAATTGCAGATACCTTGAACAGGCTGTTTCTGTGATTTGAATGAGGTCTAGAAGAAAAAAAAATCATGGGAATGGAAAATAGTTACAAGATTGTGAGAGGTGGACGTAAAAAAAGGAAGGGAGATAAACCTCAAGGAATTTTAAGGCTTTACTTAAATTCTGTTCCATCAGGGTCAGCAAAGGGAGAGGCCTGAAGTAAAATTCTAATACAGAAAGGTCAGAAAAAAAGAAGAAATTATTGGGAAAATGTAAATCTGAAGGGTGGAAATGTCTCTGTGTTTTACAGGAGGGAGAAAGAAAAATGTGCTAGCCTGGCTTGGAATGATAAACGAGACATTTGTTAGTGCTTTACAAACTGATTTGTCTTCCTGGAGGTGAAAAAGGACTAAGCAAGTGTTTGGTCAAATTTACCTGCCAGTGAAAACTCACTTCTACAAAACCTGCAGTTTTCAGGGAGAAAAACCCACCAAAAGCCAGCATGAGGCTCAGTTTTTGCTTGCAATAGTAACATGTGAGGTGGAACAGAAAGTGGATAATGGGGTCCTCCAGCAAGTAGAAAAACCAAGGGCAAATGAATTAATTCCTTTCCATAGATACAGGGGAAAGAAAACATCCAGGCCATGTAATTTTGAAGGCTGAAATGTCAGGAGCCCAGGAGCCTCTGAAAAACAGAATCAAACAAACACAAATGGTGACACAGAAGGGGCGCGTTACCGCCTGACGGCGCACACGCGYTCGGCTCCGACGGGAAGCATGTGCACAGCCTGGAAGGAAAGTATGTGAGCTTCAGATTTCATGGAAAGTGACAGTACCATATGTAGTGGTTAATGAGTTTGTAGTTTGCTAACTATGCCTAAAAAAGCTTGTACAGCTGCTTAGTGAGATCAGCGAGAAGCAGCTCTCCCTAGCTCTCTTGGTGGGTAGCTGGTTCAAAGAAGGGAGAACTTGAAAGCTCTGATGTTGTTTTTTTAATACATAAAAAAAATGCCATAGCATCTAAAAACTTGAGTCTTTGGCCCACTTGTGCTAAGCTGTTGTACCTACACTGAAGTGACAGTCTGCTCCAAGGAGTGTGTTTTCTAAGAGCTTCTCTCTCAGTTAAGTACTTTCGGGCAGGACTTCAGCTCTAGCTCCCCTGCAAAGACTGGCAGGCAGAAAATAATATGTACATTTATTGCCTTTAGTGGTGTTTAGAAATCCATACTGGCCAATCATCTCACTGCAAGAGTTCAGTAGAGCTACTTGTGGCTTCAGTGGAGTCGTGTTGACACGAGTCAGAGTGAACAGGGAYGTTAGGCTTTGACAGAGTTGTGAAGGTTCAGCACTTTGGAAATCAGCTCTATTTGTCAGYAGAATATGTGGTCTTTGTTTTCTGCATTAGTAACATTGTTGTGAACCTCCTGTAAATATTCATTGCAAAAAATCAAGTTGTCTGAGAATGGAAATGTGATCAGGAGAGTGTTCTGCAGAATGTGGCAACAAACTGATGAAACAGCTGCGAGAAGGAGCAGAGAGATGTGTGATGTGTTTGGATTGCAGGGAATTAGGAAAAAGGTTTTGATTATCATAGGCAGGTGCAAGAGATGTGCTTTTCCACAGTTACTCTCCAACRTATATATTGACCGCATGGTGCATGAAAGTGGATCACATAGACTGCAGCAGCAGTGCAAAAAACACATAATGACTGTACAGAAGGAACAATCTAARCAGGGAAGAATAGATTAAGGCAGTCTTATTTGCACGCAATTTGTTCCTTTGTGAAAATGCTGAAGATCTTAAAAGCCTTGGTAAATGCCTTTAAGGGAATATGACAGAGAAAGAACCAAAAAAATCAATAGTCTTGATTCTTTCTCTCCTACTTTGCATTAGTGTAACCTAGTGGCTGAGTCTGTGTAATTTGGATGTCATCTAAATTTGCAGTTCAGACAGACTGCTAAATGTAGCTCAACAAGACAGCCTTGTCTGTCTGATTGTGACTAATGTAGAGAAAATGAGGTGTCTGATAGGGAGCTCAAAACTGCCATTTCTCATGTAAACTGGAGATTTCAATTTTTCATTCCTTTTCAGTTAGGAATTACATCAGGAAACAAAGCACACATGGCAAATGCACAGGAAATCTGGCTTTTGCATCGACTATTTTTTTGTTAATGCTGCAGCCTTCTTTGATGTCATAAAAGATTAACCAATTAGTGAATTAAAGAGAAAAATGATTTTTTTGGGTGCCATTAATCAAGATTATTTCCTTTACCCTGGGGGGAGGAAATACCATAGGCAACAAGCTGTAATAATGCTCAATGAGCTCTAATTTATGTGAACTCCTTTCCCAGCAGAAGCTGGGGAACTTCTTTCTGACCACACTCACAAGACTGCTCTTTAAGCTGCTTAGGCCTGGCCACAGGAATTGTAGAGGAAATTAGTTTCTGCCCCTTTAATAGCTGGGGTGGGAGATGAGAAAGCCTCTTTAAGACAGTGATGAAGAAATGGGTTGACACAATGACAGCCTCTTCCACATCTCTTTTTATYGAATACAGGAAGACATAAGATCCTTCTAATTGCTCATTTTCTACCTGCCATGGAGGACAACAGGAGGAACAAAAGAAAAAGGAACAATGCTTGTCAAATGATCCTGAGGATCTAATTCTCACAGAGGCTGGTCCAAAGGGACTTTGTAGTTCTCTGACATGTTATACTACAGACCCATCTTGTCTGCTGCACGTTAGAAGAGGATGAGGAAATGCTAATTCCTCAACGCCTGTCTCCCTATAAATGGAGACTCTGATCTGAAAACATGTAGGGATCTCTTCAACTGAACAGGCTTGCTTGAAGTCAGAACTTAAACAAAACCCAAATGCCACGGTGATCATTCATTTGGAAAAGTAACTGACTGGCTGAATTCTGGATGTTGCCTTAAATCTTTTGAAAACTTGGCTCAATATCTAGAAGAACAGTTTATTCTGTATGTAATTAAAGTGGCCACAAGAAAGAAAAGCTTCTTCTAGTGGAAAATGTGGTRTCACATCTCAGGGCAAACTGAAGTGTGGCATTAACCTTGGGACAGCAATGCTTGGAGGCTGTTCCAAACCCAAATGCTGCAAAGATTTGGGTGGTTTTTTCCCTTGGTTTTAATAAGCATTGCAAGAGGCACACAAAAAGCATCTGAGTGAGTATCCAGTGTGTATCAAAGAACTGAGAGCAACAAAGGGAGTTCACTMTAGTCTGAAATTGAGAGGAAGAGGAGATTTCCTGGCTTTAGAAACATCTGGCTATTCATTAACTTGCTTTACTAGCTTTTCTCCTGAAATTCATTACTCAGGCAAATTTTGGAGATTCCTCCTTCCCTCTTTCCTTCCTTTCCTTTTACTTCCCAAGATGATGCAGAGTTTACTTCTATCCTTCTTTACTGCCTTTTTCATTTGGCAAAAATCTCTTTGTTTATGTGGTTGGTTTTTCTAAAATATTTGATTGTTTTAATGTCAGTTCTTGGCTTATTKGAAAGCAGTGACTCTTTCCTAAAATAGGAAAGCATCCTATTTAAAAGAATGTTTCAAATTCACAAAATTAATCTAGTGTGGCACTTTTTGAAAAGAAAACATTCATAATTTTACTTTGAAATAACTTTTTAGTTTGGTGTATAAATCAAATGTAACAATAAAAACAACCCACAGAGAAAAAGTAATTCAGAATATTGGAAAACTCCAGCTGTGTCCATGCATCTCAGTACAGACAAGGAAAAGAGAGATGCCCCCACTTCTGTAGCCTGTGTGGTGACAAGCTGTGGGCTGGAATCTGCAAGGATGGAAAGGGAAAAAGGACTTTTATTTCTCCCTGGTATTATTTATTGTTAAAGCCACAAAGAGTCTTGCAGATGATTTGAAACAAAGGAGCTATTAAAATATTAGTCATTTCAAGAGCCTTCTTGTACTCTGGAAGTTTGTGCTATGATTAGCTTAGGTTTCCAAAAGTTTCTTTCCAATTGGGAGTGCAAGAAGTTATTTAAAGCATCTCAAATTCMTACTGTAATGCAGGTAGGAATATGATAATGAGAAGGAAGCAGCTGCAAAATACTGCAAAATRGGTAGATTTTGCAACACTAAATCCAAGCCTAAACGTCATCCCCTAAAACATCTTTAGTGCTTTAACTGAAAATGTTAAATGTAGGGACRAGATTTCAGCCACCATCCATCTTCGTGTGCCTTTGTTTGCCAAGCYCCTGACAGAGGCACATGTGACAAACGTGACACTCTGTCCCAGGCTCTGATTTTRTGATCACAATTGCTTCCTCTCCTCCTTGAATGAAAGTCATACCCAGAGACTAAAAAATTGCTGCCTCTTGCTGCAGTTACATTGGACATGCAGAGCTGACAGAATTGCAGCTCTTTTAAGGCCTCCTCCAAAAGTGCTTTAGAGGAAAGAAAAAGTCTCATTGAATTAATCACCTTTTGGGCAGGACCTTGGGGATACAATGCACAAGTTCTTACACAATACATATATAAAAGTTCTCTAATATGTATG
>CADDXX010000229.1:982417-1024853 GCA_902810485.1 Alauda arvensis
TGTCCAGGTATCAAACAACAAGTAAGAAGAAACCGGGAGGTAGAAAATGTAAAGCAGAGATGAACCTTAGCTGAAAYCCAGCTCCTAATGAAGCCACTGGGAGGTTTATTGTATATGTGGGACTGCATCTAATATAAAAGCCACCCACTCCTGACAGCCTCCTGCAGTTTTTGAAGGCTTCTTCATTTTCTCATACATAATAAAACAGGCTTGTTCTTTAGGGAGAAAAAAAAAAGATTTCAAAAATGACCTCATCCATGAAGAAGAYTGTGGCTGCCTAATTCAAGGAGGGAAAGCTCAGAAATCGCAGCTAGCTCTGCAAAAGTAAGGAACAGTTGTTAAAAAAAGCATCTGTCCCCAGCATTGAGCCTTTGAGTGAAGCAAAGACAAATGAGAAATAGCTGCCCAAAATTAAATGTCTGGAATTCAGTTGCTTGGCTGGAGAGGGCAAGCAAGAAAGCAAASTTAGGTTCTATTCATTCCACAGTAATGGTATTTTATTTTTATTTCTCCATCCTAAATGGGATTAAGGTCTAAAYTGGACCAGCCTAACCCTAGAAAGCATTATGTCATTTCCACCTTTGGGTGGGATCACTTTCACATGGACTGTCTAGTGGTTTTCTCTCTSCCTTCCAGATAAGAGTTTGTGTAAGAATGATATCCTCTTGGCTAGTCCCAGCCAAGGTTTGCTGGCAGCATCTGGACTGGGACTTGTARGCAAAAAGTCCCATTTTTCTCACTACTGCAAGACACTGGCAAGCCCTCTCACTGCCTAATGCCTCAGTCTGCCAAGGAAAACCAATATGAGTAATGTTCTTACTTCCCTYAGGACAGGAATTGCATGCTGTGAAAAGATGATATTTATGAGGCATGTTGTTCGTAACTTGATTTCTATTAATTTTAAAAATCTGCAAAATGAGTACAAACTTTTCTTTCTTTCTTTTTTTTTCCCTTCTATTTCACTGATTTCAAAATTGTGATTGTGARCTGTTTCTAGGCATGGGAATTAATATAATGCTTTGTCCTCTGTGTCTTTTCCTATCTTATTCAAACCAGATTTTCTGCCTATTTCTCTCTCCTTAGTGCTTTATCTGAGACTCTGAGTTCTTTTCCCTCATTCTTCTTATCTCCAGTTTGGTGTATCTATTTTTCCTATACATTTTATCAGGATTTTAACTTGTATTTTCCCCACTTTTATTTTTTGGTTTTATCCTTTTTCTTCTGTCCCCAGTTTTATCACAGTCTCTTCTCTTTTCCTTACCTTTAAAAGCTCCATTTCATCCATAACTCTACTGAGAGAAGCAAAAGGAGTTGACATCAAACACAACCAACTGAAGATTTTTTAAAAATGTTTCCCTGTAATAGTTAYACTGATTATTTTTCTGTAAAGTATTTTCAGTGGATGCTAGGACATCTCATTACTTGCTTTATCTTTTTCCAGTGAATTTAAAGGGTCTTTATTAATTTCTCTCTGCACAGATTGGCTTGTTGTGTCATTGTTCTGCTGTTCCCTGCATGTCCTTTAATCCATTGGCATATTTATAACTTCTGAGTTAAAATTACTTGACAAGGAGCAGTTGAATGCATACAAAATAATACCATTTAATCTCTCTTTTTGGGGGTAGAGGTGAGGGAAGTAAATGGACTCCTTCCTGACATTGCAGAATAGTCTCTCTAAATGATGAACATCTTCAGATCTTTATGTGGGCTTCATATTTCCACCACAAAGTCACTTAAAAGGTTCTGTAATGWATCTAGAAGTATAAACTTGCTGTAAAATCTTGACTGACTCTGCTGCTCTGGCTTTCTTCTGCGGGGCACTGGCTCTTTTAAATCATACAGATTTTCAAACTAGCTGCTACTTGGGAAAGATGTAGCTGTAGGAAATGGCATAACTATATATCACATTTCTTCAGAACTTTACTTCTTAATTTCATTTTAGTTTTTACCTGTGATTTTCCCCTTCTGATCAGCAGAACAGCGTTGCCAAATTTTTTGCACACACTCAGCTCTTTCCTTTCAAGTTCTGCTCCTCTGACAAGCTACTTCAGAAAGGTCTGACTGTACGTGATAGGGCCATAAATTTGGGGCACAGATGGTCCAATCATCTTTGCAATTATTGTATTGCACCACTGGGTACAGAAGGGTTTCATTTGTTTAGGATATATTTTTCTTATACTCGGAATCTGTCATGGCAGGTTGGCTTGTCTCTTTGCTGGTGGACAAACTGTTTGTGTAACAGGTTTACGGGGTTTACTGAGCTCAGTGTGAGGATATTTTCTCCCCGTTTCCCAATAAAGAATAAATCATGTGTAATATATGGTACTTTTGGCTGACCTAGTGTTGTCATACAGATAATGTGCCCGTCGAGAGAAGCATTCTTTGTGAGGGCACTGATTTGTTTTTAGAACATGTTTTCCATTAACATTAAAAACAGAAAAAGTAATTATTTGTAAGCTGYTCATTTAAGTCCACAATGAAAACATTTCTACTCACTCAGGGTAGAAAATAGCATGGCTTCTACAAAAAAGATGAGAAAAAAATGCCGCTTAATCATTTGGCTAAACAAAAACCTAGATCCATTTTTGTCAGTCCCTGAGATTTAATTAAAACACAGAGGTTGATTCCAAACCAGACCGAACCAAACCAATGCCTAATTATCACAAGTGTTAATTACAAGTCTTGCTTTAACTGAATGACTAATAGAACAGAATGGCAAATGCCTCCCCAACAGCAAACAGATTTAGAGACAAATGAAACAGGATGCAAATTGAGGGCATCTTTGAGCCTTTGAAATCCTGTTTTACCTCCGCTGTGAATAATAAGTGGGAATTGTTTCAGCCCATGTTGGGGTTTGTTTATCATGAAATTCTGCTTTCTGTTTGAGGCCATGAAAACAGAAAATGAAAATAGGGTRTATACCTCAATCCATGAATCCTTTTTCCTCCAGTGGCATATTTTAAATATGTGAAATCAGCATAAAGTAGGAAGTCAGCCTGCTGGGTTTATATTTCCTTCAAATWGAAGRTAAAATACAGGTTTCAGATGTGAGMACTCCCAGAAGACAAACATTTATAAAGACCTTATAGCTGGAAGTGGGTTTGGACAGCTGTTAATGCCAAAACAGTGCCTGTTATCAAAAACCACGTTCTCGTCACACTGAGGGTGACTCACTAAATTCCACCTACAGTAAATGACAAATGTTATGGGTTTTCCTTTCTGAACTATAGAGATGAGRGGTTTTGTTTCCATTCTTCCTGTTGCCTGAGGAACCAACCTTCAGTTTTTCTTCACCCCAGGGATTTGATGTGAAATATGGCAGAAAATATAAATCATCCAGAAAACTTTACATTAATTTTGGGACAAAATAATTAAAATATAGAAATCCTCTTATGACAGCTTTTCTTTTTTTCTATTTATTTATTTTTTTATTTGCAAAGGTGTGAAGAAATAAGGATGCTCAGATAGTGAACAGGATTTTAGTGGGCAATGGGTTCACACATGGGATCCCCAGGCTTGCAAATATTACCCCTCAACCTGATTTTGTGTTCTCGGACTGTTTTGTGAAGGTAACAGAACTGGGGATAACTAGAAAGTCAAATGCCAACAAACAAGTTTTGTAAGGTTGGACATTATGATCCACACATCCTTTCTACTTCATTAATTTGATTAAAAAGYGCACCTCTGTACCTAATTTTGTTTTCATCCATTTATTTTTGTTTCCTGTCCAATATGATGGGAATTGCAAGTTTTAGGTTCTCCAAGCTTAATTTGCAATTGTTTTCATTTGAAATTATTCCTACAAATTCATGTAGTTATTTCTGTGGTATTGAGTAAGAAAGAATTCTTGTATTTTCCCTTAGAAAAAACTATATTTCCAGTTAAAGCTGATGAATTTAAAGACAATAGGCATGGCACAGTGAGATCTTACATTCATATTGCTATCTGAATTGCAGTGATTCAGAGTGTTTTGAAAATATTAGTGAATTCAACCTAAGCTTCCTGTGGGGCATGGATTGTCATCACCATTTTACAGATAYAGTAAAATGGCTGAATTACCTTAAATCTACACAGTAGATCAGAAAATAGATGTGTCTGTAAATGAAATGTGATGCCTTCAAGACCTATTATTCTAGATATAGGGTTTTAAGGATATCCTGTCCTATAAAATGGGTTCTTTGCTGCAGTGRACTTGTTGGCACAGCTTGAAATTACAGTTTCTCCTAAAGTTACCAAAATCTGGAATGCTTGTTCTGGAGAAAGACAAAACAACACTAGTGTTTTAACTTGCTTTTGTTGATTGCTAGCAGCAATCTCAGACCACTTTCAACCTAAGCTTAGAAAAAGAAAGTTTTTTCTGAGTAGACATACTGCATGATTTGGTCAGGTTTGGGTCTATGKTGGCTGCCTTGCATTTCTACTGTGATAAGCAAAATATTGATTCCCTTTCTCACCAGAGTCCCGTGCTGGGCATATTGGATCTATCTANNNCCTTTTCCTTTTCCTTTTCCTTTTCCTTTTCCTTTTCCTTTTCCTTTTCCTTTTCCTTTTCCTTTTCCCCTTTTCCCCTTTTCCCCTTTTCTTCTTTTCCTTTTCCTCTTTTCCTATTTTCCTCTGCTTCTCTTTTCCTCTTTTTGTCTTTCTTTTTCTTTTTCTTTTTCTTTTTCTTTTTCTTTTTCTTTTTCTTTTTCTTTTTCTTTTTCTTTTTCCTAATCCTGTGATAGTAAGTTCCAGATATTCTATGCTAAACATGCAATTTCAAGTCTTAATCTGACAGACAGCATTGGGAATTGCTGAGAGTCCTCCTCAAAGGGGGTGGGATCAGTACAAAAGCCCCATGGTGTGTTAGAGCATTACATCAGCTACTTATCAACAGCATTTTTGTACTGTTTGTATTCAGATGAGATTAAGTCCAAGTATGATTTTATTCTGGCCTCCTCTAAATTAGATTACTGCAAACCAATTGAATCCTTCTTTCAAAGAGGTAATTTGTTGCAGATATCTTGCAGGATCTAGCTCTGAAACAGGATCAGCTGATAGAGCATTCAACACGGTTGATCAGCTGTGCTGAAATGAAGTGGTTTGGTATTAATTAAAAAAGTCATTGCTTCTGTGGCTGATGGAGCTCCTTTTTGAGTAAGACACCACGTTTGATGGGAGAAGTCCACAGCAACACTTTTTATTTAATGGTGTTGGGTATTCATTTTGGAAAAGAGCTGAGTTGGAAATCATGCAAGCAGCTGTTACATAGTTAGATTAGATAATGTAAATGTTTAGAAAATGCAAATTAWGCTCACGATAATTAGTAATGATGCTTTTCTACTCTTATTAATAAGGTAATGCTTCTGGCAATTACATTTAAATTTCATATGAAGGTTCAAAGCTCTGGAACAGTTTCCTGTTTAGAATAGCAGAACTTGGTGTGGACTGTACCATGGGCTCTTACAGAACCAGAAACTGCTCCTCTCTGTTCCCAGTCACAGAACCATTGCCTTTTCTTGGTGCATCTGCTACTGGGAAGAAGGAGAAACCATGTATAATTGTGAATGATTSTGTTAGTTTTCATCCAAAGGCTGCTGTAATAACATTTTGAAATAAAAGGCAGCCCTCTGTGTGTTACTTTCAGGATATGCAAACATATAAAGTGACATCTGTCCCGTGCAGGGGAGAAGAACTGAACAGCCRTCAATTTAAAGCAACCTTGATGTGGCATACTTCTTAATTTAAATGCACATTTGCAAAAACAAGCCCTTTCTGAAATGTCTGGGACCTGCTCAGGGTTGACATGTAAGTCTGCGTTGTTGGCATAAACCAGTCCAAAATCCTGGCAGAGACACAGAAAGGAAAGAACACGGAATGTTAACAAAGGCTTCATTAATATTGATGTGTAATTCACATGGCAGAGAAAAGCTGCATTATTAGCCACTAYTGTAAGGGTTCTGGCATTAATATTCAATGAGGCTGTGTGGGTATTGAGATTCTTTGACTTCTGGGTACACCAGTGGTCCAATAATAATGACAAAAACGGAGCTAGAATTAGTGGGAACCTCATGCTATCTACACAGTAATCAATCTCTGCTTTGCTTTGTGAAGGTTTCTGAGTTTGTACTGATATCTCTTGTGGAATGGAGGGGCACCCTCCATACTTTGTGCTGCATTCAGGAAGCTCCTGCATCCACAGTTGAAGGTAGCACCACTSCTCTACAGCTCCCTGCTGGATCTTGGTAGGAGACAGTTCTCACAGGAGGTAATTTTATACCTGGTCAATTGAAAACAACCCATCCTTACTTCTCATAGGAAACCATTTATGGGCTACCAAATAATAAAACAGTCCTTCTTTCATCTTCAGTTATAAATAGGGTTTTTTTTAAAGATTTGTGCAAGTAAAAGACTTCATTCACAACAAACTGTGGTTGAATAAAGTGTGTGCTAATTGGACTTGGCCAGCTAARTATGTGAACAGGGAATTCCTTTACCATTTGTATATATAAATGATACAGTGTTTGCAGGCTGTGATCTATTGAGACCCGTGGAATATAACTTTATCCATGAAGGCAGGTGCATTGACATCAGTGGGACAAACTGCAGTGCTTAAAGGCAAGTAACATCATGAAGCCTTTGCAGGCTGAAGGCCTCAGTGTGTGATTTAAAGGCTCCATTTTTTGAAGTCTTTACTTGGGCTGTGTTCTGACTATATCAATGCAGTGCTTTTCTACTGAATCCTCACCATCTTTCTGAAACAGAATTTCATTTAAAAAGAGAAACAAATGTATCTTGAAAATCCCATTATCCAGGAACAAACCATACATTTATTAAGACCCTAATTAATGTATTTATTTATTTATAAAATGAAGATGCAGGCTCTTTCCAGGAAATCACCATGTGCATTGGCCTTACAGATGCTGTCTTATATATTTAGCTTCCCCTCAATATCATTGGTAGACCCAGACATTATTTCATCCTTATTTCAACCTTATACTGGGACACGGATTTCTTTGTCTTCTCCCTATGGCAGTTATCAGCACTAAAACAGCCAGTCCTCTTCCATTCCTCACACCACCATTGAGCTTTCTGCCTTCCAGTGAATTCCATCATGAAAACCAAACCTCTGCTGAAGCCACAGYCTCAGATATGGATTGTGACTATACTGCAAGCTGCCTGTTGTGTCCCAAGCCTGTTCCATGCYTCTGGTGGATTCAGATTTGTCATTTCATCCTTTCCCAAGAGCACTGCTTCACATTCTACCAGTGTTTGCCTGCTAGGGCAGTTTGTGTAGGGCAACCCTTTATGGTTCACTTGGTACTGCAGAATAGTCCTGGGACTCCACAGTGTTAGGTGCAGATCTCTCCTCACTTCTACTTAATCCCAAGCATGTACTCACCCAAGGATGTGGGATAGTAACACAACTACTGTGTGCCTCACTTTGGATGTGAAACATCCAAACTAGAGCTCTGTGCTGGCCCCTTCCCTTGCTTAGGCAGCATTCAGAGATGGGTTGGCAGCTGGGGATGGGAGAAGAGTTGGGACACATTAGGACATGTACTTTGCAAAGTTATTCTTATTACTTCCATGCCATTCATAATTCATGTTGAATAATACTTATTTATGCTGTGCCACCAGCTGCTTGTTGTTTTATAGCAGTGCCATTAGCTCACGACTAGAAAATGACAACGAGCACCAAATACAGCTGGGCTGTTACTGCAGGAACATAATGCATAGAAAGAAATTGAGATCAAGTGAGTATGCAGAAACACTTGCTCCAGGATATCCTAAATGATTAATGGCATCATGGGGAACATTATTATACCCTTGACTAATAAAACACTTAAGTCCTGTTGCAAGTTCTGAAAATTTAAGGAGACAATCTGCATTTCTTCTTACCTTCAAGACCGTGTGTAAGAATTCAATATTGACTTTTCTTATCCTCCACTTTAGTAGCTTCCAACACTTCTTAGTAACAGTCTTGGTTTAATTTTTTGCCCCAGCTCATACTTCCTAAATTTTTCCATGTTGACATGGAARATTTATTTTTGTCTTTTGTCTCTGCAGATGAAAACCATCTGAAAATGAAAAATGGCAGTTAGTCCATTCACACAGGTTACTAATATGACCATGTCCTACCTTACACTGTTCTCTCCACAGCTGACCCTCCACTCTGCTTTGGCCTCTAATTGTTCAGCTCTAGCAAGGTATTTGCAAGTCATGCCAAGGCAGGACCCACCATATCCTCTTGGTTTTAGCCCTTCCATACTGGTTACCCTTCTAAGCTTCCCTTGTGCATTTTTATTTTCCCATCTCCAAGGTATAAAYAATGCTGCCCCTACTGCTTTATGTCAATAACATTTGTTTTACATAGAGAACTTATATTTGCATGGGAGGTGCTTTTCTTAAAAAAACCCAATTTTGCAATGCTTCATTTTAAATGAAGCAGTGTGAGACCATATGCTCCCATCTGGATAGTGGTTGTCCTAGTAGTTTTCTCTGAAATGAATGCTGCTCACCCTGGTAGTTTGTGCATTTAGCTGATGATAAGTCCATTTATCCTTTTGTATTCCCAGCTGAGATTCTCAATGCCTTCTTCTAATCAGAATTTGAAGTGAGTGATATGCAATCAGGAGGGTTTTTAGAGAACAGGAAGGTGCTTGTCGTTTTACCTGCGCACTTAACAGGGGTTCATTTTTCTCACCAAATAGCAGTGGCACTCACAAGCACAAGGAGCCACCAGGAGACATTCAGCTAGGCTCTCTAATGTTGAGCAGGACATTTTGCTGGAGCAAATTTGCAGTMTTTCTCTATAGCTGCAGATTTGCCATAACTTGGGGTAGTCACCTGGCACKCGGGGGCCAATGAGAGCTCATGGCTTTCTGTGTGTTCTTTTGTTACCAAAAGATTGAAAGCTTTTTACAGAATAATGACTACTTCTGTTGCCAAGTCACTTCAGGAGTCTGATTTTTAAGCCCTTTTGGGATTCAGCACCAAGGAGTGGGTGTGTACTGTTACCCTGAATCTGAACTGTGGAAGGAACAGGATTACTGGCATGGAAAGAGTTTCAGCACTGTCCTGGGCAAAGTAACCAACCTACAGGGTAACCCAGCCTTCAGAGCTGAATACTTAAATCCTCTGCAGGCTCACAGGTGCAAAATGTGTGTTACAGATATTAGAGAGGAAAGGGAAAGGAGAGGTTTGGAAAGAGGTTTCAGGAAATCAGTTCCACTTAGTGAAAAGTCAAAGGTTGGACTCAATGATCTTAGAGATCTTTTACAACGTMAAGGATTCTGTGATTCTGGAAAGAGATACCAGTGACTTGATTGGGGTTCCCTGCACTGGATGGGGTCCTGTGGTGGCTGAGGTTCACTCAGCAGTGCAACAGTTTTCACAGTATCTGT
Source organism: Alauda arvensis (assembly GCA_902810485.1). Classification (NCBI taxonomy): domain Eukaryota; kingdom Metazoa; phylum Chordata; class Aves; order Passeriformes; family Alaudidae; genus Alauda; species Alauda arvensis. Next base: position 991,804 of record CADDXX010000229.1, read on the forward strand.
ACCCAAAATCCTTACAGAGRCCCTGACATGGCAGCTGCATGATCCTTGCTGGAAAAACTTGGCTTTTCCACTGCTGCGGTCTGCTTATCCTTGCTGGGTGATGTGTTTTTTGGGGATAAAAGCAACAAAAACAGCAACAAAGGGAARTTTGCAGTGGATGGCACAGCACATATCATCAAATCTGTCTTGGAAAGTGTCAGGCACCTCTCAGACTTTTAAAGACACAGTGCACATTGAGGAAAATCCCAGCAATTTCACACRCCACATGAGCTGCAGTCTGAATTAATGGAAGCAATTTGTGTGTTGTGCTTCCTTKTAAACTTCTGTTAAATGTCTCCCAAGAATACTGTGCAATTTTAGTCTATGCTGCTCATTTTCCCCATCGACCAAACTGTGGATGTATAAAATAGCATATTACAAGGAATCATACTTAAATCTATCAATATTTCCCAGTGAACCAGTATATTAATTCAAATTGGACCTCCTACTGTTTTAATTCTGTAACCTGAGTAAACCACACTCTCAATACATCATGTATCATAAAGGATACATACCCAAGATGCTGTTAAGCTAATCACTATTATTTTTCACTTGACACACTGCATTTATATTTTTGATAAGACTGTATCATCTACCTATTTTCTAGACCTCTGGGAAATACATACATGAAATGCATATTCACTCAGAAATCTATATTTTTCATACACAGTTTTAAATTTCTAAAATATTCTACAGTTCTGATGAACTTTTTGGGTATTTTTGAATTTGGTATATGTGTGAAGATCTGATAAGTAGGAAATTAGAATAGTTTCCTTAGAATTAATGCTTCTTTGTATGTCTGGAGACTGAAATTATTTTTAAAATTATGGTTCCTTCCTAGARAAAAAACCAGTAAAACACATAATTCCTGATTTCTGTGTATAATGGAAAAGTAGTCCCTTTCCTTATTGGTCAAGTGATTTAGGACCCTAAAAATATAATGTAAAATTAACCAAATTCAGTTAGTATTCAACAAGTAGTGTATCTCAGATAAGGATTTTCAAAGGGTTCAAGAGGAGTCTGTATTTTTCTTTATCTTTTCTGCAAATAAGTACATTGGGATGTCTTCCAGCAGCATTTTTTGAAGGATGTGTCTGCTCAATAYGTTTCTGTGGAAACCTTGTCTACATTGGCATTTATGAGACTGAGGGAGAAACATGATCCAAGTAAGGTCACTGAATGGAACCAAAATCAGATGAAAAAATATGCACATAATGCTGCATGAAACGCCCAACATCATTTTTTTCAACATTATTTTCCCCAGGCAAAGTCAATCTCTGTCCTCTCCTTTCAATATTTTACCTCCCTCATCTATTTGTCTCCTTGCTCCCTCTGATGTGAAATACCTTCTTTTACTTTCCTGATGTGGAAATGTGCTGAGGATGGGACTGAGGTCTCCCCAGTTGTGGGGAGCTCCTGGCAGGTCAGGTGGAGGCAGTGCCCCTGCCTGGGTCCCTGCTGCTGTGGGACAATGCCTTCCTGTGCTGTTACACTGCAAGTTCTGTTAAACCCCATGGAAAAGGTTGTGGCAATGTCAGATGAGTATCACAGATTTTCTAAACTTGATCTGGCCTTTTGTCTTTAGCTAAAGGAAAGTGGAAGGGCAGGAAGATGAAGGGCCAAGGGGGGGGGGAAAAAAAAAGTGGATTTGAATTGCAGGCAGGGACTGAAAAGCCCATAAAAGCTGTTTAAAAATCCAGAGTCAGAGAAGASAGCAAGTGACGAGTTTTTAACAGTAGACAGATTTTATGGCAAAGAAGTAAAGCATTTCTGTGTTTAACTGTGCTTACAATTAATCAACTTTTAATTCTGTTCATTAAGCTTCATTATTATGAAGCAGTGTATTATCGTCACAAAGGAGTGGATTTGATTAAATTTTGAAGTGGAGCAATTCAAGAATAGTACTGCAACCTAACAGAGCYTGGTGAAATTCACACACAGGGGTTCTCTCACATTAAATCCAGTAGAAATGGTCCCTTTTTATCAGATAAGAGCTTGGCTGTAGGTCCTGGGACCCTCTTATTTGTCTCTCTATGTTTAKAGTATATGGGTGTGTGTGTTTATAAAACTACTTACACAGTTTCATACACAACTACAAGATGGATTTTCCCTGTTGCATATCAGTGTGGTGATGTTAATGGTCTGACATGWGAATGATTTTAGTTACCCAAACACAGACGTATAATGGGGCAATTTTCTCAAGTTCTTTTTTTCCATCAGGAAATTTCCTACTTCAAGGAGGGATTTCTGAAGCACTCTCTTTTAATTAAAGCCAGTTGGCATGTGATTTTTTTTCTTAATGCATAATTCAGTTTTCACTAGGCTGGAAAACCCAAACAAATCTGGACTGAGTGTATGGGTTGACTTTCCCCAAGGAAAGACGTGACCAGCTACCTTTGAGCACCATTTTCAACCTATGATAAAGAGTTTGCTGCAGTGTTGAGGCAAGGAACTTTGCTGATTCTTGATCTTATAAAGAATCTGAATCCAAGTCCAACCAGTACCTCTTCCCATTTCTGATGGCTATATATCCTTAGCCATTGACGGGATATCTCTTTTGAGATAACTTTAAATTGTGGTGAGCGGCTGTTTTCTCACTGCTCATGCTTGGAAGAAAGGATCAGAGTCTTTGGGCTGCAGTTTGAAGATGTTTATTTTAAAATCCTTATCTCTAAATTCTGTGGAACCAGCGTGGTGTTCACAAGCAGCTGGAAAAGTAAATTCTCCCCGCCCCGGAATAGCACCTAGGTTTTTATAATCTAAATTACGTTAACATTGTTTTCTTCTAAAATCCAATAACTAAAATCCAAGTCACACAGTGAAATCACACCTTTACCCAATCCTAAAAACCCAACACCCTTTGCAAAAGGAAAAGGAAGAGAAGAACAGGAAAATGTGACTTYATCACATTGMTCTGCYYCYAYATTTGCCCAATAATAASAATACAGAGAAATCTAAAACTAATATCTAAACACCCAATGATATAATAAAAAACACACTAATCAAACTCTTGTGTCATCTAAATCCTCAGACAGCTTTGGAAGCCTTCTCCAAGGTGTTAAATCAAAGTCAATGCTATCTTTCAAGCAGGCCGTGTGAGCCAAACTCCCTTGTCCTGGCTGTTGCCCATTCAGGAGACCCAGAGGAATACTCTGGTCTCCCACAAGCCATCATTTAATTCTTTTACTCTTAACACTTCTTGACTTGTTTCAGGTTGTCCTATAAACTTGGTTCTTCTCACTGATGATCCACTGATCCCCAAAACACACAACAGCTGCCTCCCCCTATAACACAGACATTTATTTGTCCRTTGTCCAGAGAAAAGTGCACATGGTAATTCTCCAAAGCCAAATTATCATGTAGTCCGGTTCTGGGATTTTCCTTCACTGGGGCATGTTCCATGTTGTGTAAAATGAGGGACTGGGCATTATTTTAGGACCTGTTCCAAATCCTGTTCACTTCCTGAAGAACTTTATGCCTTTCAAGTGAATGCTGCAATTAAAAATGCACTTGGATGTATGAAGCCAAACACAGAGTCTGGCCTCAGGAAATCCATGGCTCTCGTTTCCTCTGGATCCCTTGGGAAAATGTGCTCGTTATGAAATCTTAATGATGTCCTGCCTTTAGGAATTGCTCCTGCTGCCTTTCTCTCACATAATTACATTCGCTCTGTTGCAATCTGCAATGAACAATGTTTGGGACAGGCTAAGACTTGTTTGCCTTATTGACACAAACAGTTTGACAGAAAGCCCTGGGATTATTAATGTGAGTGAACTCAGCAGGGTGGAGCCCACTCTCTCACTGCTCTAGCACTCGATTTTGGGGACTATTCACAGTCTTTCACAGATTCATGTGTGCCTAACTACKGAGGAGCACGCTCTGAGCACACAGACACATTACTCTGTGTACTTCTTGACTGTGAGCTCARTTTGCTGGCCAGGAGATGCTGTTCTGTGACAAAAAATATTTTCTAAATCAAAAACTGACTTTGTGGCATGTCTTCAGATGGTGGTAACAGTCTTTCAAATAGTGCTGAAGTGGCAGGATCTCTGCTCTTCTGAGTCTGGAGTGAAGTCAGATGTTCATCTCTGCTGGCCCCGGCCAGCGCTGTCTCAGCAGGGCAGGGGAGGGGGTTGCTGGCTCTGRGCTCTGAATGTTAAGATGCATAACAAAGTGGGGTGGCTGCAGCAAAAGCTCAGGAGGCTGACTGCTCCTGGCACAGTCACACTTCTAAGCCAGGGAYGCTGCTATACATATTGCTTTGTTAGACCTTGACTCACTGGGCTATCCTGGTTTTGACAGGATTCTCTTTCCAGAGAATTTCAGTTAGAGTCAAGTAAGCATGAACAAATCTGGTTCATTTCCAACAAATGTCATTTTTTATGTAAATGTAACTGCTAATATCTCTTTCAACCAGTTCCACTACTTGCTGCATGCTTTGAAACTAGATCTGTCAGTATGCTCTAGAACTAGCTCCTGAAAAGCCTCGTTCTTCCCAGTTCAACGGTATTTAAAACTGGTATTTTTTTTCAATAGATAGTTCAAAATGATGATGAATTTTACCTTTTAGACATTTTTTCCCATTTTAGAAACCTACATTTACTATACATGCTCTAGTGTAGGGGATTACATGTTAGATGCAATATGGGGTGGCACCATAGTGCTGAGACATTTGGGAAGAACTGGTTCTCAGGGAATTTCCTTTTTTTGTTCAACAACCAGACTAAGCTTCATGTTGGCTTGGGACTATTATTATTATTATTATTACTATTATTATTATTATTATTATTATTATTATTATTATTATTATTATTATTTATTGATAGCCATTATTAATAACTAATTAGTATTTATTTTGTATGATAATTAATAAATAATTAATTATTATTATTAATTATTGATTATAATAGGTTATATCAATGATATCTTAATCTTAATAATAATAATAATAATAATAATAATAATAATAATAATAATAATAATAAATACTATGTGAAATATTTTGTCAGCTTAAGTAGGAGAACTTGGAGGTGGCTTTACATATGAGCACGGATGACTAGACTTTGTCTTTCTTTGACAAACAGGTAAAAACTGCATACAAAACTGATGGCATAGAAATGCTTTTAGAGCTGAATTGTTTGTCAGAATGTATGGGATATTTGGCATTCATGAAATCTCTTGCCTTAGAAATTTCAACATGAAAGTAGAAACAGGAACAGGAAGCTGTGAATACCTGGTTTATCCTTTGACATCAGGGTGGTGAAGTTAGTTTAAGGGCTCCTCCCTAAATTACAAGGAAAAGAAATAGGAACATGAGCACACAAAGAACAAAACATGGAACATGATTCCTATATAACTCCTTTCCCTCCTTTCCCTCAGGACAAAWATGAAAACCACTTTAGAGGAAATTYTTATATTTATATAAAATAAGGTGGGTTTTTTTCCCTGCTACCATCTCATTTCCAATGAATAAGAATTACTTTCAAGCTATGTCAGATGGAATTTTAGTTGAATTTACCCTGAGCTATATGAGCATTAGAAAGTGAAACCTTTTTTCCATAGATGAGCCTGTTCATGGCCTGTATATTACAGTTTGCCTTATTACATCTCATGGATTGAAGCCTAAGGCTCTTTAAGTTACCCAAAACTGAAGGACCCTTACAAGCTTTGAAAACCAACAACCTGCATTAACAAATGATATTTCATTTGAAGTGGGAAGAATAAAGAATGTTGCTTTAAGTAAGTGAGGAAAATTAAAGACTTACTATATGTTGAGTACAAAAGATGAGTCCAAACCCGACTGCTTTCTGTGGAATAATTAAAAGGAGGCGTTCTACAAAACGTACTCTCTGACAAGTTCCTTCTTCAAGCATTTTTCATTTATTTTCTCCATTTCTTCTGCTCTTTTGGCACACACTGATCCATTGACTSYTGCCYTCATTAGCAGTTAAATTATTGTAGYCTGACCAAGCCAYTTTTGCTGAGRAACAGAGTTGAGAGACTTAKACCCAGYTTTTCATGGTGGCCACGTGAAAAGCRGTGCTCCAGTTTTCACACATGATATTTATACAGTGGGAGATGTTCATATACTCTGGCTGTTGAGTCACATGACTTTTACAGAAGTTTTCAAGCACTTCCACTCTCTGGCAATTTTTCATACAAGCTGAAAACCCTGCTCACTTACTTCCACTGGCTGCAGTCAGTATCTCTGAAAACTGCAATGAGATTTTGTTAAGTCCAGCTATAATACTGTAGGTCTCACGATGCAAAACCTGAACCAGGTCTTCAGTGACATTTAAAAGTTATGTTAGCCATCCCTGCAATAATAATGTACTAAGTTCTCAGGGAGAAAGCAGGGGGCTGTAATGTAAGGTTTTTTAAAATACAGAAAATTGTGAGGAATGAGATGTATTAATCATTGAAATGGACCAACACACAAGAAGTATAAGATGAATAATGTGCACCTCTGAGCTTCTGGAATAATCAGGTTCAGTTCATATACCATGAACTATGAAATGTGGTCAGTGGTTGGTATTATATGAAAATTATTTTGATAAAATGATACTTTCTATAAGGAAAATAGCTGCACAGTAGGAAACATATTTTACTCTTATTTTAAGAGATCCTATGATTCTGTTTTATATCAGCTCTTTAATCACTCCGGCTGAAATAAGTTCTACTCTGCAACCAGAGCTAGGGAAAGGTTTCTGATTTTTAAGTGGRGAGGCAGAGTTTTCTGTAATGGTACAAGGCAGTTCTTCGCAGCCCTGTGCCACAGAACTTCACTTTGTCTTGAGAAGGAGCTGACAAGCTGCCATGGGCAYAAGTAATGTCTGAAGCTCAGTCACTTCAGAAAGGAGAGTTTTTAGGACAAGACCCTTGTCAGGCAGCAGCAAATGTCCTTGTGTTTCAGCTATAGTGGCCCAGGACCTGGGGAACATTGTGTAACAAGTGTATTCCAGGATTACAGATTCCTCTGAACACTCATTTTGAGGGATCATTTAAACCCCTGATTTATTTTTTTAATTGGACAAGGTTGTTAAAATGCAAAGATATGCAAGTGTCAAAGATGATATTCAAAAGCACTCAGGTGCCAAACTCCTATCAAATACACCAAGCTTTAAATCACAGAATCATACAATGGTTTGGGTTGGAAGGGACCTTAAACATCATCTAGGTTCAGACCACCAGCCATGGGCAGGGAAGCAAATATGAATCTGCTTTTTTTAGGCTGCTAAGAACTAGGAAAATGCTGATTTTCTGGGTTAGGCTATGCACCAACTGAAGGCAGCAACAGCATGGATCCAGGACTGTGTGCTCCTGGTTTAACCATAACCAGGTAGCAGTGGACTGAAGAAGTCTAGCAGTGAAAAGCAGTATTCAAGCTACAGTCATGTAATTCTTGTGGGTTTTAATGAGTTGTGAAAGTTTATCCTGGTTTGTATAGTGGGGAGAACCCAAATATCCAATAGTAAAATGCATTGTCCTGAGCTCATTCTCCATCATACCCTAAAAACAGCTCCACATTCCAGCATCTCACAGACCTGGTCTAGTGTTTTCTATGGTACAACTCTTCCTCATCTCCTGTTCCCCACCTTTGGAAAATCTTGTGTATCTTCTTTCCACAAATCTTTTTTTCCTGTCTATGCCATTGATATCAGTGGCTACTGTGRCTTCTGGCAGGAATATCTTCTATAGGTGAGTATTGGAGCAAATGGGTTTTTTCATGGTATTTTCTATAGGATTATTTTGTTTTACTTTTAAGATTCATGGCTTGGAAGAAAAATAGAGAAGAAATCCCTTGATAGATTTAGGTATGGATCTGTGTCTAAAGTTCAGAGCTTTTCTTCTGCCTAAATCTGGCTGAATTTTTCACTAGATGTAAAATACAACTATTACTACAGTTTACATTTTACTGTTTTTTTTTCCTCCAGCTGAAATGTCACAGCAGTGAAAATGTTGTGACTTGTTTATTATTCAGGATTATTTTTCCAAGTGAATAGGAAAAGCTTTTAGGCACTTAACTTGGTTTTGTGTTTAGATCACATAATAAGTCATCTCAATTATCAACAGCAAAAAAAATATCTTTCTTTAGAGATATTTTGATATTTATCAGTTCCTATTGTGTAGTATTATTTCCTATTCTACACTGTAGTTTAAAGGTCAATGATGAAGTCATTTGGGATTTAGTCATTCTAAAGCTCCAGTACTTTAATTTGACAACAATGATTAGAAGTTTGCAGTTGTTGGAAACCATGAGAAAAATAATTTAGCTATTGGTCTATTTCCATGYTCAGAACAGAGTTTCAGTCCTTTAATTGGATTTTATGTTTCCCTCTTGGATTTTGAGTGGCAAAATTAATTKTCAAGAGTTCTGAAAATTCAGAAAATATGTGGGAGTTTTCCAAAATATTTTGTGAGCTGATGAAACAATGTAATATTCTGCATTCCTACTTCCTTTTAGATATGGATGGAAGTACTTTTCAGAAAAAMATCATAGTCTTRRAGGGGAAAAAAACCCCAAACCACTGAAAAACAGAAATGAGGGATAATTTAATTATCTCCTTACATTCCCAATGATGTTAATAGAAGGCACATACTTAAATTCCAAGATTCTGTATTAGTCTTAAACTTCTTTCTTTCTTTTTTTTTTTCCCTAGAAGTAGTCCCTAACTATAAAAAAAATTATGATTATTCTATAGGAAAACATAAGTAAAGATAGCATATGTTAGGGTACAAAATGTAATGGGAGAAGGACTAACAGAGATGGGATTTGGACCAAATTTTGTTGCAGGAAGCCACGTGTATGGGGGGTTTGCTATTAAATTCCTGCYACTGTTCCATTATCACATTGTACCTCAGTCTCTTTAGTCAGCAAATGAAGAGTGTTATGGTTTTTTGCATACTTAAAAAATGGTGCCAATTTAGTGCACAGAAAGCTCATCTTGACTGACAGTCATCAAAGGGGAGGTATGATAAATGAAAGCTTTTATGTATTTAGATATTGCTGATAAGTTTAATGCTAKCAAACATTAAATTTGTCACCTATAATTTGAGAGTAAATAGGGAAAAAATATTGCTTTTAGAATTGTGGGTTACAGCAAGTCCACTTTATTTTATTTTATTTTACTGTGGGGAGAAAGAATATCCCTGAATGCTGAAGACCTAAGAGAACACAGGTCATCTTTCCAGTCAGGCTATTTATGATAATAGATCTTCATGAGCTGAATCTTTCCAGAGTGGGAGAAGTGACTTCACTGCAGTCTGCAAGTGCCTTCACAAGGAGAAAATSAAGGTCCTGAAGAACTCTTTAACCAATCTAAGAAAAGCCCAAGAAGAATCAATTTCTGGAAACTGAAGACAGATTAATTTAGACCARATGTAATTTTTTAAACTATCAGTAAGATTAAATGTTGGAATATGCTTCCAGGACAGAAATCCTCCATTTCCCAAGATTTTTKATCCAGGATTAAAGGTCTTTTGAGCATCAGTGTTTTAGCTAAGTTATTTCTTAGACAATTTCTAGGTGTTTGGTTCAGTAACTGGACAAAACGTAATGGTAGGGGTGGTCAAGCCTTGTACTGTTCCCTTCCAGTCTGCAGTACTGTRAATCCTGGGAGGAAAAACTCCTATAGCTGAGCAGATGAAAGCTCTTGTGTTGGTTRGAACAACTGTCATTTGGTTGTGTCTTACACAAGTAACACGAGATGCTCCTGCCACATGTTGGCCTCAGGGAAACATTTATATTGGAACAAGCAACTGTGTTTGTGTTCTGTACAACAAACCCCCCCTTCCCTCCCTCTATTTCCAAGGTTTTTTCTGCCTTGAGTTTCATCTAGAGGACTTTCCCTCACTGTCCTCTGATCTCCATGATGCTCTGAGCTGTGCTTCCAGCACCCATGACCATGCTGATCTCTGCTCTGCCCCACACACTCACCCCTGGCTCAGTGTGGGCACTTTCAGAAGCTGCCTCCAGATTCCTTCAGTTGCATATTTCCCAAAGATGCCTTGACAAAACCTCTAGATCTCTCATTAGGCATGGAGTGAAGCCCAGAGTGCTACCTCACCTTTCTTCAAGTCTCAGCTATCCATGAAATTATCCYTGCTAACGATAAAGAGTGCTAAGATTGGTAAGTTTGCCCCAGTTTCTGAGCCCTCCAATCTGCAGCATTTCTGATCTCTTGTCATTACTTATTTTAATGTTATTAGCATCTTCTATGCTTTTTTGCTGATTGGGGATTGAACTGCATGCAACCAACAGCAGCCTGTTTTTTTTTTCTCATCAGCTAAACATGGGTGAATCTATGAATGATTTTGAAATTCTTTCCCAAACATTTTTTATTTCCTACTGTATTTGGCTGATTTTACATAACTCAAATGATCATGAAGGATTACTATAATGCCATGATTAAGAGAAACTTAAAAGATTTTTTTTTTCCTTCACCATGTTCACCTGTCACTTTAGATAGCTCAGCAGAGTTTATTACCTCAATTGGGTTTCCATGCTACTTTTGTTGAATATTTTGTGCAGGTGCTGGATTGGCATGCCATGAATAAGAGCAGGCAGCCCCTAGGCTCCTCAATTCTTTTAGCAATCATCTGATATCATTTTGCACTGTTCTGAGAGGCTCATGGCAAAATAGCACGTCCCATTTGCTAGGTCAGGTATGGTRGAGAGCAAACCCTTCATTCTCTCCACAAGGTAAAGATGAAGAAATTATATAATTTATCAAAATGCTGATGTTTAATTATGCTAATAAGAACAGCTATGCCATCCCTTTGTGCTGTGGAAGGACAATGGTGTCTGTGAGGCAACACTGCCCATGTGCCAGCCCAGCTTTTGATCTAATTTATGCTAGTCTGCACTCAGAGTCCCTTTCTTGGCTTTAATGATGCTCCTAGAATGAAGAGTAAGAGCTGAATTCAACCCAGCTCTGTGCCTACAAAATTAACTTTCTGCCTATGTCTTAAAAGCACAGATATTTTCTACTTGAAAAGCATTATGCATGTAATTCTTTTTGCCTCGCTCCTGTCATTTCCAAACAAGTGTCTAGCAGAAAATGATTGTTAAGGATCTATTCCCAGATTGAGACACAGACACAGCACTCTGCTCACAATTGTGCCACCCATTCTGTTTTGCCTTATGGTTGTCAATGACTTTCACATCAGCCCATTTTCTCCCTTCCAACAGAAGGCATTAGCATATTCAAAGCATCTCCTCTCATTGTTTCATAGGGTGACCTTTGCAAAACCTCCAATCCTGAATAGGAAGCAGCACTGAAAGAGCATGTTGAACAACTAGGGATAATTGCAACAGATACTACAGATACTTCAATTCACTGTTTAGAGCTACTTGGTTGCCTTCAAATGCTTGTTTTCTAACACACAWTTTCCAGCACAATAGGTTTGATTGTCTTCTGCTGATGGTCTTACATTGATAAACCATAASTGAATACAATTTCAATTCACTGAATGTGAGTGAGAAGCTGAATGAGAGGTTTTATATATTTAAAACAGTGGAATTTTTTTCATTGGTAAAGCTAAAATGGGTCTCTTATTTGATATGATTTATAGCAGCAGGTCTGATAACCACCCAGGTTCAGTCTATTGCTCATAGAATGGATAGATTATTATCTTCTTTTATTAAATTCATGCATGGCTTGCTGTTGGAGCTGTATATTAAAAGGAAAACAAATACAGTATAGCTGTATCCTGCTATCAATTCAATGAATAGACTTCCTACCATGCCAGATCAATGGGGAATTTGGTGTGAAATCAATGTCCAGCTCTGGCCCATAGCAGTCAGTTCTCCTGAGAACAGTATATCCATGTTAATGTCACATTCAAATAAGAGCAAATTCCGATTACCCTGGAACTCAGTGAACCCTTTACTGTTGATTTAAAGGTGGGGTTGCTGTGGGGAGTGAGGCCTTGACACTTTAAGTAGAATTTAAAAGGCTTTCATTCTCTTTATTGTTAAAGGTATGACAACTTCAGGTTTGCAATTTGACAGAGAGCTGAAAACAGCTGCATCACAGATCTGTTCCTCYGTGAAGTCAGGCAAAAGAAATTGGCTTTCTAGCCTGTTGGTAATTTTCCATTATCTGCTTTACCTACTGACTGTAAAAGGGTTTTCTTTTTTTTAGATCCATACATCCAATAACACCTACACTAATACCACTTTTTACTGGGAGCTGGGGGGGACTGGCAGTGTCTGCATGTCAATATTCCCTTCATTTTTTTTCTGACCACATGCTCCCAGATGCAAAGTTTCAGCCCTCCATTTATTTTGATAAGTTGCATCAGTGATAGATATATTACATCACTCAGGGCCATTCATTTCCTGTCCTGGAGCAGCAGGGCAGACAGGACTGCAGGGGGACAGCTCTCCAGTCAGCTGGAATATCTTCTCCACATCCTCTGCTTCAAGTGACACCTTAGGCAGACTTGTACACACGTCATTCTTGGAACTGTGAGAGCACAGGTTGCAGGAATACTGGARAAGCTGACACATCAGCAGGGAAAACTCAGCTTTCTAGGCTTTTGGCTGTAACATTGAACAGATTTCTTAAACTTCTAATATTAGTTTAATCGTATGTTTGTGGCCTTTCCATTATTTCTTAGCTCTGTTATTCAGAGCATTGTTGTGTGGGTTTAGTTGGTTCTGGATCTGTAGATTTTCAATGTTCTGCATTAGACTATATTTAAACTGCAGTAATCACAGGACTCTGATCAGTGACTTAGAAATATGAAAACTTCATGGGAGGAAAAGGGGGTAGAGACACAATGTTAAACTGTTGCCTGGAGAGTGTTTAAAATAGCTAGGAATCAGCTTTATCAGGAAAAGCTTGAAACCCTGGTAATTTTATTCARCATTCCAGGTAACTCAGGAGAAAGCAGTGAAGTTTTAATAACCCTAATTTAAAAATACAGGAAATATTCAACATATTGTGCTTTCTTTTTTTAGCAGTGCAGGCTTCAAGAACATGCCCAGCAGATTCTCCACCTGTTTCTCTCCCTCTGTTTATTGACATGTAAATGCCTAGGAAAGTTGTGACTAAAGCTGGCTACAGTGTTAAGCTGCTTTATTGCATCTCTGCTTACCTCTGGATGTAGAAGCAGTAGGGATTAAAAGRGCAGAGGGAATGGTCCAGGCAGAAGAGAATAGAGAAGGAAGAAAAGCAGAAATACAGAACAGAAAGCAGGCTTTGAGTGAAGAACCTCTCCRAACAGTAGAAAGGACAGCAGTGAAATGGCCAGAGGAAAATACAATGCAGGTSTTCAATAAACATAATTGTGACCTTGGGTCCAGAGAAAGTGAACAATGTGATGTCCCCAGCCTTTGACACCCCCATCCAMACCACGTGCTGCAGTGCCCTGCTAATGAGAGCCATTTGAGGGTGCAACAGGAGAGCTTTTCAAAGCCTCACACACGTACCCTTTGACACTGCTGATCATGAGGTGCTGCTGGCCTGATGGTGGGGCCACGAAMAATAATGGGCAGCTGCTCCTCCCCTTCCTCAAGGTCCCTGACATGAGGAATCCCACAGGACTCAGCACTCTTATTTGATGTCTGGGCTCAGCAATTAAGGGACACTGAGAGCAAGGGACAAGGCAAAGTAAGTGATCTTTTGAGTAATCAAGTGTGGTCCTTTGCAATTGAGGTGTGGTTTCTCAGGCTGAACTAGGAGCTGCTCAAAACTACTTGTTTTCCTCCTGCTGCTCCAAACAGAAAGCTCTTCCAGAATTGAAATCTTCTGAAAATTATCAAGTCCACCCCGAGGACATTTCTGSTTAGTCTCTGCCCATTAATTCTTGTGACAACATTTTCCTTTAGCTTAATTACCTCAYCTTCCTCCTCTGACATTTACCTCACTAATACGTTTACAGAGAACAAATTATCTTTCCTCTCAGGCTTTCTTTGGCTGGGCTGACCAGCACACACTTTTTTAGTTTCAGCTCCTAATTTAGACCCTCTGTTCCCTGGAGAGTTGTTTGGTTTTTTTGGGGTTTTTTTTGACTAAGATTGAAGAAAGCTGTATGTAGGTCTCACCAGTGCTTTACATGGTAGCCCTGTGTCTTCTGGAAATATTGTCCTTTATCCAGGCTTTATATGCCCTACCCCTTTTGAGGCTTATATAGTAATTCTGATATAATAATTCTCAATTCCATCTGCAGCAGTTTTAACTTCTATTTTGCTTTTTTATTGTTTTTGTTGGGAATAAAAAAAAAAAATTTGTTTTCCTTTGCATTTCCAGCTCTGACTCACACTTTCTTTGGCAGTTACCACTTCCTCTCTRGTGGGATCAAATCAACACCACAGACTGTTGTTCTTGTGCCTTTTTAGTTGATTTTTAAGTACGTAAGGAATAGATCTGAGCTGCAGTTTATCTCACCTGAGGCTGTTTCTCCAGCAGTGGTGGTTGAAGATTCTGCTAGGGTGAGCACTGGAGCCTGTAACATTCTTCATTCTGCCCCTGGCTTCTYCTCTTCCAGATTTATTCTGTAAGGGAGATTAGGAGGTATGTCCTTGCCTTGACGTTTGTATCCGCTCATGGACCTGTCTGTAGTCCATAAATTATTTTAATCTCTCTCTCACCCTGCTGACACCACTGTGTCCACAACCTCCTTTACAGCAGGTTTGATGAGTTCCCTGCCACAATGCCAAGATCCACTCACTGTCCTCCATCTCTTTTGTACTGATTCCCTGTTATTTCCACTGAGTGTCCCCTTGCCCTCATTCTGCAGTGTCAGTGAACAGAGTCTGCACTTGGCTTACTCGCCCCCTTCATTACTGAAATCCTTGATTATGTCCCACTCTGCCTTCTTCTGCAGAAATTCTGAGTCCCAGCCCTTTTTTCCCTCTCCCTTGACCATTTRTCTTCCTGTTTCATTTTCCCTCATTTCATCATATCCTTCTGGAGACTCAGGTCTAYACCAGTTGTCTCACCTCATATTTGGTATGAGGGTTCACCCTGGGTCTCTAGCACTAAAATAATTTCCTTTGTCTTTTTCTTAATAACTTGCTCCATGGTGCCCTCAATTTGCTTGGTACTTTTGGCTGCTGCAGCACACTGAGGTGATGATTTTGAAGATTAATCTTAAACTGATTCATGCTGTCTTTGCTTGCCTGCTCCACATACACTTTGCATATTTCATATGTTCCCCGAGCCTGGAAATTTTTGAACCCACCTAAGTAATTATTTTAGGTCACTGTTTTCCCTTTTATCCTCCTCAGTGTTAAGTGGAAAATAAGACCTTGGCAGCCTTATTTGGTTCAGCTGCCCAGTGACTTAAAATGAATTATGCTTCACCGTTAATCCATGTGCCATTGTTATTTCTAGAGGAGAAATTACTGCACCTGCCCACCTGGTGGTTTGGTGCTTTGTGCATTTTGGTTCTCTTAGAATTTGGCACTAAACTGTTCCTTGGGCAAAGTTAAGAAGTACTGAAGACAACCKCAAAACAAGAACATGTGTATCAGGAGGACAAGTACAAATTTACATCAGCGTAAAAGAGCCAGAGCTCCAGCCTAACAGGAGCATGCTACAAGCAGAGTTCACCCTCACAAGCCCTAAATTTTGAAATATCCAGCATAAGGTAGTTACCCTGAGGATGAGGAGTAAACTCAAGCTGAATACTTATGATTTTTCTATCAGCTGTGAAGCCAGATCTGTAGGACCTGGTCTGCACCATCCTCTGTAATGTGAATRGGTCAACTGAATTTAAATGCAATTGAAGAAGATCTTGCAGAACTCAGAACTCAGTTCAACTGTTGGTTATATAAAGCAACTTTCACTTGCTCAAGCCTTTAACAGAGATCAAAATTAATTTCCTGGTATGTGTGCAAATTAGGCGTTTCAGCAACAAGCTTTGCTAACTGTGCAAAGCAGAACAAATGATGGTGGGAGCAGAGACCTTGTTCTTCTSTCTCTTCAGTGTTTCTTTAGAAAATGATTATACAAGCCCTAGTCTTTGACCCTTGTGCTGGAGTGGCAACTTTTAATTACAGTAAATTGGCCTGCATGAAGAAGGGTAAATCAGCTGCTTGGTATAACAAGTTATCATCTTCCTGCTGTTTTGCTATTAGTCCAGTTTTGCTGGCAAAAAAGATCACTAATTGTTCTCATATTAAAGGAAAACAAACACACCACACAATTTAAAAAAACTAATAATAATAATTTAACCTAAGCCCACAGGTGCAGCAAAATCAACCCTCAAATTTGGAAAATTATTTACATATTTCAGTCTTTCCTAGAGCCAGTTTAATGCCCTGGTGTTTATGCCAGACATAGGCTCTTCTTCAGCAATTCTTTGTTGTGTAGCACAGATTAAATCTGCAAGCACAAGCCTCATTATTATAACAATGATCAATAGTGCCCTTCCCCTCCCTACCTTTAGAAACACAAATCTTATTTACTTGTGTCACAAAATGAACCACAAAAACTTCACCAACATTCTTAAAATATAATGTTGCAGGACAGGAATATTATTTATTATTACTAGATTTGGGTTCCTAGCATGGTAAATTCTTTGGGAAAAAAAAAAAAAAACAACAAACAAAACAAAACAAACCCAAAACCCAGACCAGAAAAGATCTTTCAAGATCTTCAGAAACACCTACCTCTTTTCTTGGTATCTATGTCTCATTGAGAGATCTTCAAGTTKTTAAATTATCAGTTTGGTCCTTGTGTGCATTTGACCTGTTTCCACCCATTGCTGCAGACAGAGGGAGGTTTATGGAGCTGCTCCCTATTCCCCTGCATCCTTACAGGGGAACCTGTACCACAGCACTCAGTTTTTGGTCCTCAGTCTTTTACTGCCCCTTTCCTGGCCTTCCTACTGCTTCCTTATGTTTGGGTTGAAATTCCCTTTTCCTCTTGGGCACCAATGACCAAACCTGTTGTTAGGAGCAGTGGAAGGGGGACACAGTGGAAGGACAGCTTGGTGGAGCTGTATCAGCTGGAGCTGCCTGAATCCCTGATCTGTAGGTTCTCTGTATGGGATCATCTGGATCTGGACACTGGGAACACAGCTGGAGCCATTCAGGGGATCAATAAACAATCCTGCAATGTGAACAATGAAGGAAAGAGATCTGAGGACTAGGAGGAGCTGGAGAGTGACTGGGAACAAGATCAACCAGAAGGTCTGATGTGCAAGAGTGGTATGAGAGATGCTGAAGGAACAGAAGGAATAGGCAGAACTCAGACAAAAGCCTTTACTGAAGGCTCAAAARGTCTTTCCAGTGGGAACCAAGTTCATTCCTGACTACTTTTCTAGACAGGATAGGCATATACTGAAGAGTGTTGCTGAATTTGGGATCAAGTAGTCTATGGCCAAATAAAATAAATCAGCACCAAGAAAGAAAGATAGTGGAAATGACAGAAATGGAAARCGAAAAGGAACCTCAAGACATCCTCCCCAACTTCCTTCCTGGGGCAACACCAGACACATACAGATTCCCTCAGCCTGGGCAGGCAGCTGAAGGGAAAGTTTAATGATTCTCACAAAAAAGAATGAGTTCTTCAAGGTACAACATAGAAGACAAGGGAAAGAAAAATGTGTCCAAGAGGGAAGAAGATTTAAAAACAATGGAAAACCAGGCATCTGTGTTGAATCAAAACTTGAAGAAAATGCACATAAGGAGTTYATTCTCAGTAGCTGCAAGAAGCTTTTGAGGAGAAGCTAAGGTTTAGGACAAMCATCACCTTTGTCCTTATAGTGAGATACTCGGTGAAGCAGAATGCAAAATGTTTTCTACTTTTGGAGCAATGTGGCATTCTCTTATTTGTTTTTTGTTTGTTTGTTTGTTTTTTATTTCTGTTTTCATTTTTAATGTGGCTATTCTTATTTTTTTGATCATAAATTTTAAAGCAAAAGAAGTAATTAATACTGATCCAGCAGGTCAGGGATCTTCTGCTTATACTGCTCCATGGATTTCTTAGGAAATATCCCAAACTAAAGGCCTTGCTTAATACAGTCAAGTGGAGTTACACCAATTTTCTTGAAGCTGTGCTAGTTTGCACCAAGGGGGGCTGTGATGAACTTTACATCTGGATGCTGCAAGCCAACACTAAAGCTAAAGAGCAGTTTCTGAATAGCAGCTTGTAGCTTTTGTATTTTCCAACTGTGCTATTGTTTCAGTAGATGGMAACTTGCAAAATAATTCCCTTGTGCAACATTCTAAATTAGTATAAGGAATGTATTATTTTGCTGGAATCCTTTACTTCTGCCATTTCTCTGAGTAGACAATAAGCAGTTTCTTGAGGAGAAGTGATAAAGCATGGTTTCCTGCACTTTATGATGAATTCTCTGCTGWTTTTCAAATGATCACCTAGAGAAAAATCCTTTGTTGTAGGAAAATAACAAAAGCTGTTTTACTCTAGTRTTCTCTACAGTTTAATAAGAATTTAACTATTATTCCTGTCATTTCTTCAGTGGATACATTAAAAGGATCTTTCTTTATCTGTTTACCTTTTCTCATCATACCTGTGGAAGSCCATTCTTGAAGTCCCTACCCCTCAGGCAAATTTGCTCAAATTTTGAGTCAGATAGGTTCAATGTGAGGAAAAGACAAATTCATACAYACAGATGACATAATTAAATAAGCTTCTATTCTTATAGCAAGCAGATTAAAGTGGTTTTTATGATATTTCTTGTTTTATAAGATTTTTCTAAATATTTCTTGAACTTCTGGAACTTTGTTGCACACTGCATTAGAGATGAAATAARCCCTCCTTATCAGAACATCCTATGCATTTACTTCTGTACATTTTTTTCTTGTATTGGACCGAAGTTTTTCTGTTTGTGATCAGTCCTGAATGGGCTAAAGAAAGATAGTGACCCCACAGCCTGCAGCCTGGCAAGTAGGGCAGCACCAAACAGTGTCTGACTTGTACCAAATGCAGCCAAGCAATGAGGAGAGGTCCAGGAGCAGAGTGTGGGTCCTGTGTGTATCTGTGCTCCACAGCAGCAAAAGGGTACCTCAGAATGATTTATAAAATAGCTCTTGGACAGGGYTCAGCCATGAAGTGGGCAGTCTCTTCTCCTGTGAGAGGGAGTGTGCAGGAAGTGGTGTTAATATGGGGTACACAGGGAGAAAAAGGGCAGGAGAAGAARATTGCTCTGTGTGCCTTTGTGGAGCCCAGTAAAGCTTGAACTGAAAGGGATACACAAGGCACACACAAACAGTGGATACACAATGCACACAAAAACAGTGGATAAACAATGCACATACAAACAGTGGATGCACCATGCACACACAAATAGTGCTTGCTCTCTTGAGACCATTTAGCATAAGGGCCTACTGTGCACAGGCAGCAGAGCACACAGACTGCATGAAGCACTGGGTTTCTAAATGTGCACTGCATTGCTGCATAAAGAGTTGGGGGGAGAAAGACCTTCAGCAGCCACAGGCACTGCTTAGGGCTGTTTTTCCCTGTCCTGCCAATGGCCTGTGGTCTCTAAGATTGCCCCAA
Source organism: Alauda arvensis (assembly GCA_902810485.1). Taxonomy (NCBI): domain Eukaryota; kingdom Metazoa; phylum Chordata; class Aves; order Passeriformes; family Alaudidae; genus Alauda; species Alauda arvensis. The sequence goes on from CADDXX010000229.1 coordinate 1,011,321, forward strand.
GTACTTCTCATGGTGCTGTTTCTCTTTTCCCTGAAGCCCTAGGCCAAGCAAATACACAAAACCCCACAGATATTTAGAGGAGAAATTCATTTTAATGTGCCCTGAAATCAAGTGRAGGATGTAATGCTACTCAGCAGAACTAGAAACTTGTGGCAAGGCTTCTGATCACTTCTTTTCTTGATGTGAGGATACATTACTGCCAGGCATTTGTGGATTTTAAATCAAACCATTCATGTTACTTTAATGCAGTTTGATGTACGTTAATAATGTATACATGCTTAATTCAATGGGAACAGTACCATGTCTAAACTTAGAGAACATTAAATATGTGCATGTTATTAATTTCTGGTGCAAGGGAACAAAGAACTAGCTAGTTTTTCTAATTTTTGACTTATCTAGTATTCCAWTTCTCTTAATTCATTTTGTARTGAGTTTTRTAGGATTTCAGTTCTTTTTTCCATTGCATTTTGATCTTATTATTTCCCCTYRTTACAAGGTGCTCTGACATTTTTGGGTTTTTGTTATATAYAAAACCAACRTATTTTTGTAAAGCCACAGCTCTTCTGTTGGCAGAATGCCATGGTTATTTAGCCTGTAACTACAATCTAAATGAAAACCAAGGCTTCAAACAGCTTACAATGTACCCTTTATTTCTCACCAGGTTTGTTTCTACTTCTTGATTCCTTAAACAATTCACATTTATGTTAACTGCTGCCATGTTTGAACACCATATTTGGGACAGCCAGGGTTGATTGGAGCCAAAATGCTGATTTAGAAGTTTTGACCAGACCATCAGCTGCTCTGCATCAGCTGAAATTGCTTACAGCTGCTGAAGATCTGGTTTACTGGATCCAGAAGTGGAACAGATAAAAAAAAAATGGTTGAAAGAAAACCCTTTTCTTTAAAGTCTGCTCATCAGAGGGTTGATTCCCCTCCTGCACAAACCTGTTTCCTTTTTTTGCAAGGGGCATGGATGATCTTCTAAGTAAAACTTCACTTTCAGACAATTCAAGCTTGGTGAGATGAAATGTATGCCCTAAGTAAGATGAGCCTGGTCCATGAGGACATTTGCTATCATTTCTCAGTCATGAAGTCATGAAGGCCTCTTTTTATTCTTGGTTATACCTGAGACTGAGTGGGAAGTGAAATAAGTCTGGAACTTATTGCAGGATATATTTAGCACTTTGTGACATCAGGCTCARATGGGTACAGGTTTGTTTTATTAAACCCAGATTTTGGAACTGGGGAAGGGCCACTGAAGAAGGTTCATTAGGTGGGATCTATGGATCTAAACACACCACTGAGTACATTTGTGAACCCACTCAAGAGAAACAGCTTGGCCACACTTGAATTTTTGAGTATTGGGTTTAAAACAGGTGATTCATCATAAGGTGAATCATGGGCATCTGCATACTTCTGACTCTCAGGCCTCCTCTGTTGTGTGGTTGTATGTGAAGCAGCTCAGATGCACCAATGCAGRTCACTGTGTTTGTTACTAAAGTTGTCTTTGATGCACAATCCTTCCTTGTCAGGGGTGTTTCTAACAAATGTAAATTAAAAACCTGCCTCTTCAAGCAGAATGTGCTGTGCATAAAACGCTTTTGCCAAATACTTTCAGCACTGCAATAATCCGTTTCGTGATTTAAAAGCCTTGTAAACATGTCAAAATGGTTGGTTGGTTCTACCATCTTTGTGCCATCTATTGCACTGAATAAATAAAGGAAAATGCAATTTATTCAGTGCTTTGGAAGCACAACATTTCTCCCACTGATGTGTGACAACTATTATCATATTTATTGTCAGCATTACACTCCTAAGCATGCAGGTGATGCATTGTGAGTATTTCATACTGATAAAGCCATCAATATCTTCCTGCTGGACCTTATTTGCTCAGTGGAATCTGCAGAGCAGGCTGGGATGATGTGAGGTAACTGATGAGACATTCAAACAAAACAAAATAAGGAGAAAGGAGGAAATGCCATGTTGTCTGATAGGATCTTGACTGAAAAACAAACAAATGAAAGTTTGGGGTCTTTTGAGGGGGTGGCCAAAGCCGAAGTTTGCAAGTCTTCTGTCTTTGCTGCCACTTGGGAGTTCAGCAGCCTCCAGAAGGGCAAGATCAGGGCAGAGACAGCACCATGTAATTCCAAATAGGCTGCAAAAATATCCCACTGCATCGAATATAAACCATTTACCACCTAATCATTCTGACTTATTTACATTTCCAAAGGCRCAACAGAATGGAAATGAAATTTAAAAAGGCCTCCCTTGCAGGGTATAGTCTAGTGGAGAAGGCAGCTCTGCAAAGTCCCAGGGGTTTTCTGAGTCATTGTTCTCTGAGACACAGAGGAAGAAGCTCTGCTTTTGCAGCCTGTCAGCTTTAGATTAAATGTTTGTACAGGATCTTTGATCTCTTATTTATACATATTTCTCCAGGACAGGGAAGCAAGCAGARAGAGAAATTCTATTTATATAAATCTTTCTATATCCCAGAGGTCAAGAAAACAGCATTTCAAACAAAGTGAGGGAATTTATCTTTGCCTCTTAGTTTGCAGGAAAGATGCATATTTTAGATTGTGCCTCCAGATGAGGCTCAGGTATATCAGTGCATGACTGGATGTGTTTAGTAGGTGGCACTGCCATAATTTCTGTGGATGGGCTCATGGGTATGTGACATTGTGGAGATGTTCTGGGGTTGTCTCCAGAGTCTCCTGGTTATCTCAGCTCTCTTTAAGCAAGTTCCACCAGCTTTTCTCACCTGGCAAGGAGATGAGGCAATTGAACCTAATTTTMTGATTGGTAGATATAAAAATGTACATTAGGAGAGCTGTAGATCTCAGAAAGCTCTTGGGAAGTGKTGTTTGGTCTTTTAAATGATGCTGGAAATGTCTTTATTGATGTGCATTAWCTTCTTTCTTTTCAGAGTATCAGATCTTCCCTCAAATTTTGAGTTTAAATGCTGCTTATTAAAAAGTTAACAAATGCTGATTAGTTTTCTTTAAAAAGACTCTTTGTGTTTTCTTGCAAGCTGGATGTTTTAGTAAGATTATTTCTTATTTGAGAAATCTTTTTAATAAAAATAAGAAAGAAAAATATTTGGATGCAATTTCTTTAAGGCTGCCTAGCTTGTAGTGGAAATAGCTCATGGAGATGAGACAACATYCAATCCAAACAGTTATGATCACATGATGATAATTGAAGTGTCATGTATACAAATATATAATAATTAGCAATTAATACAGTGAAAAATTGGCAGTTAAAACAAAATGGACTAGAATTGCTAAAGACCATAAAAAGACACCATCACACGATCACACAATGCCTTCGTTTTTAGACAATAAAATAAACCATGGAGAGCATATTTCTATCATTTATGTGAAATCAAGTAGGTTAATCATTTATGATTTTTATGCTTCAAAGCTTATGTGTGCTACATGCTGTAGAGAGATCTAAACCATTACTCTAAAGCCCAATGTACCATGCAYGCTCCCTGCTGCTGCAGCATCAGCCTCATCAGATTGGGCTTTGTCTAAAAGACATTTTAAATACATTATAGGATGAAAGGTGCTGCTTGATTATGCAAAACCAGCATAAGAATGCTAGTTAGCAAAGGTACATAGCTCTTGGCATTTATTTCSTCTGAGAGCTCAGATAATCAAACCTGGGGAATACACACACACAGAGACGTGATGCAAACCATGTATCCCAGACAAAGTGTCAGCAAGGTTCTGGGAAGATGAAACATGAGGCTGCACTAAACATTTCCAAAGAAATTGCTCCTCTGAAGCAATCACTRACTGTTACATGCACCCCTGCCTTCAGCTGAGTAGCAAGACCGGGAAAAATTTCACAAAGGTGGAGGAGCAGAATGTAAATCATGTTAATGCATCAAACATAAACAAAAGGTGTGGAATTACTGRAGATATTGGAAAAACATACAGCAGTCTCCTGTATTCAGCTGGAGAATTTAGAGGAGTTTCCTTCACTTAGCTGGCAGTCAGGAATTGCCTGTAGGTGAGCATTGGTCTGTGACTCAAATTTTTTGTGAGCCAAACAATGTTGGCACAWGAAGTGGCTCATGATCCACTGAATGGGACTCCCAGATCCGTGGATTTGCCATCTAAATGATTTCTAACCAATGTCTGCCTAACATTTTATGCAGATTCCATTTTGGAAATTTCTTGGCATTTGGGAAACCTGTTCCATCATCAGTCTTCCCTTCTGACAGGAAAACTTCCCATGGACTTGACTAAGTTTTGTTTGATCAAAACATGAGGTAGAGCTCCACGCTCACTGTAGCTACCAGCAAAAGAAGAAGGAATTTTGCTTAAATTCGGGGGTGAGAGTGAGAGAGRAAGAAAGGGAGGCTGGAATAAACCAACCTGAAAGTCAAGTAAAAGCAGGTAGCTACTGTCCTTTACAGGAGCGACCTTGCCTCTGGAGCAACCTCCACACAGAAAGCTACAGCATACAGTGACACACAGATGCCATAAATAATAATGGATCTTAAAAACATAATTTTCTATCAGGAGTTTGCATGCTTGCAAAAGCTCATAAATAACTGGTGTTTATTCTCCACACGGCACTTTTGCAGTAGCTGATAATGGCTGAGTAAATGGTGGATGGGATGAATTCCTCCACTGATTTCAAATAAACCTTATGAGTTGAAGCAATAAAGAATGTTAAACAGTGTGCACAAAATAACATGCTGTTAGATCCCATATATGCTGCTTCAGTAAACACTAAAGCATTTTAATCTTGGTTCCGACATAGTAAATAGCAAGATAATAAGCTAAGGAAGAATACTCTTCTTTARAAGTCTTTCAAATGCTTGTGCATACTGTTTCCCTGTGCTTGAGACTGTTGGCAGATGCTTCAGTCACTCCTGTGTCACTACTACACTGAAATTTGCCTGAAGTTCAGATGAGCATGTTAATTTGTGCTGAAATGTATCAGTGTAACTTAAATCCTGGGTGGGTGAGCACAGTTGCAAGTGGAACTCACACTACACTCAGTTTCAGTCATGAACAAATGATAAAGGGGCCSATGTCACCAGCAAGTAGAAATCCTAAAATGCCCATGCCTGATAGTCAGCCCATGAACAGCTAACTCATATAATCACAGAATGGCTTGGGTTGGAATGCACCTCAACAATCATCTAGTTCCAATCCCTGCTSCCATAGGCAGGGACACCAAACCAGGTTGCTCAAATTTTCATTCTACCTTGCCTCAAACACCTCCAGGGATAGGGCATCCACAGCTTCTCTGGGCAACCCATGGCAGTGCCTCGCATAATMACAGTAATTAACTGAGAAATTGTGCTGGCAATTGAGCCAGCATGTGCCCTACTCCCTGGTACATCCTTTTACATAAATCACCATCAGGGAAATGAAGGGCCTCATCTTCCCTAGTGGCTTCCCACAYGCAACCCCAAAATTACAGGCCAGGAAAATTGTAGGAGTTGAAAAGCTGGATGGAAGTTCCTCAACCTGATGAGAAAGCAGCTGGGAACACTGTGCTTGCTGCAGTCAGGARGATGTTCCTCAGTCCCTCATGTACCAATACACACTCAGCTCTCATGCTTGTGTCCTTTACAGGAGAATGATAAAGAAAATGTTTTTTGGCCCCTGGACTCCACTGGAAGCTGTGACTGACCAGGGATTGGGTCCTGTCCATAAAAAGTTAAATGGAAACCATTTTTATACACAAGACCCATGGATGGTGTTTGCAACTCAAAGTATGTGTGCTATAGTTTTTAACAGAGGGAGAGAAGAGGGAGGGGAGGTGTTTAAGTCATGAAGTGCTACTGGTTTTAGAGGTTGCAATACTTACAAATTGAAGAGGAGCAGTGACACTATTAGCCTTGCAATATGATGTGAGTGAGGTTCAAAGAATTGAAAGTGTTTTCTGTGTCTTTGCCGTTCTCATTAGCACGAGTTCTTGAATGCATTTGTGTTAATAAAGGAGAAATAGTGGTAGATGCATAAGGCTAATGACCCTAGAAATGAATGAACCAAAACTCTTGTCGAGTCAAAAGTACGTGGTAAATACATTAATATCCAAGCAGAGTGAAATGCTTCAAAGCAGAAGGTAGTTAGGGAGGTAAAGTGMAGTGAAAAGAACATCTTGAAAATGTGGGGGATGTGCCCTCCCCTACAAAATCTGTGAGGCCTTCTACATCACTGAGTTTATTGCAGGTTGTCAGATCAGCTGGGCTTTACAGCAGCATGGCTTGCCAGTGGATTTAAAAATAACTTAAAAAGCAACTACGTGAGCTTTGTGCAGCTCACTACTGAGCGAGTGTGCTGACCTGCTGTGACATGCATTGAAATCTGTTCCTCTCTTTGATTTCATTGTGCTGGGGGGATGCAGTGTGTTCCTGGGCCTGAACTGAGATATGTGGTAGCCCMTTGCTCACTGAAGTGGTGAAGGGTTGCCCTCTGTAGGGAAGGAAAATTATAATTCAGGTACCTTCTGTTTCCATCAGGTTTCTTTTGCTGGTGTCTGGGTGGAGCCTGGCAGGGGCTGAGYTTGGCAATCCTTGGAGCAGCCTGTTGTAGGAGTGTGTTTTCTAGGATCCTCCTGRGAGGGAGAATGGGGGAACAGCTGGTGAAAAATTATTTCAGCGTCCTAGATTTCTTTATATGATAGTCCATAATAAATGAGGAACTTCTTATTAATTTAAGGTGCAGGATAAATTTGTAGCTTGAAGATGTTTGCAGAGGCAGTATAAGATCTTTAATAAGAATACCATGACTTGACAAGAWTCTGGACCTTGGATTTAAGTGTCAAGTATTGTAGTGAAGATTAGGTTCCAACTTCTGCAATGCTACATCCTACCGTAAAGGAGGTTGTATCAAAAGAAATGGCCATTCCAGCTCAACTATCACTCTTTTTTTTTCATGATATTTGGCTAGCAAAGGGTTTCAATGATTCACTTTCATGATAGCTCTTTGAATAAACCAGTCTGTGGGAGCAATGTCTTTTAATCCCCAACTGTAAGATGACCCTAAGTGTTTTARCCACATTCATGTGTTGCCAGCAATTTTTATGCTATTGATACAGATGGTATGGATAAGACTCTCTTTATCCTTCCTTTAGAGCRAAAACCTGTGCTGGTATCCACAGTGCTTGAATAGCCTGGTTTTAATAGAAACATGAAAACACCATATGGAGCCAGACAACCATTTCCTTTCCTTAGTGTGTTTGGTGAGTTTGAGTTTACTTTAACATGACATCTTATAAATCATGTATCATGTAGTGACCATATAAGGTTACCTTTTATTGAAAGGATATTGGTGTTGAGAGCTKGCTGGCTTGGGTATTTATTAAGGAAATGAAAGATCTCTAGAACATATGATACATCTTGTGTTACTAAACATTATTAGTTTACCARTAGAAAAGTGTTTCTTTCTCTCGCCTCTCTGAGCCTTCGAGATAAAACACTGAAATAAAATTTGCCCTTGGATTAAAGTCTGATATGGTGYACATCCTGTTGGAGTCACAGACTATTTGACAGTGTGTTTTGAAATCACTCCCAGGTTCATGTTTTATGCAGGAAGGAAACATACCTGTGGAGATAGCCTCRGGCAGTGGTAATTAAAATATGACCGTGTGCCACATGACCTTAAGGCATATTACTGCTTCAACCCTTCACCTCTCAGTTGTTAAAATACTGGGCTTGGCTTATTAACAAAGCACCATCTCTGTGTAAGGAGCGTGCTGGGGAAAACAGGTCTGTCATCTTCCCCTGAGTGGGAAGGAAGCAGTAAGTGCAGCTCAGTYAGTTCAGTGACAATGTATTGTGCCTAAAGCAGGTGTTGCAGCATAATGAATCCATCAGTTTCGGAGAGAAAGCACAAATATAAAGGCARKAGCAGAATGGGAACATCAAAGTACTGGTTCCCATGCACYCGGTCTCCWAGTCCCCACAGTTTTTTCTGAGCTCTTGCAACAATCAAATCTAAAGAATGTGTTCCTGGCCTTTCCTGTGTGTGAGGGGCTGTTAAGTAGAGAGATCCACTGACTGTTTCAGTGAAAATCCTGATTATCTCCTGGGAGAACATRCTGCCTTGCAGGGAAAGGGGCTACTTTCATGTGTGACCCTCTTACCACCATGGAACCATTTAGACACAGATCTCTCAACCTGTGTCTCATCAGGATGTGTAATGTAAAGTGACAAGGCTTTTGCAACATGTTTTAAGAAAACAGGACTTCCAAGCACTTCTCACAGACTCTAGATTCATCACAAAAGGAGAAAAAAAAGAATCAACACAAAAGAAGTAGGATTTTTTTTTGTATGACTTAAAAAATGCTCTCTTCTTGATCTGTGTTGTGTACAAATAATCCTTGTGGTAACACCTAATGCTGAGGTGTTATTGCATAATATCTTTCTTTAAAARTGGGGAAGTAAAACCCAGGAGAACTCCCCAGGTGTGTACCCCAACCAAATTCAGGCACCAAGCACAGACTTTTCAAAAGACTTACAGAACTTGGAAGTCTCCCTTGGCAAGGTTTTAGGCAGATCTTCCCTGATTCCCCATGCAGCTCAGTGGATGCTCGTGAGGAATGGCATTGATGGACACCTGGGTGGAGCAGGAGTTGGTGCTGGTGGTGATGAGTGCCTGGGATTTGTCCTTGCTGGATCTGAAGGGTGTGCACGGTGTCAGTGCTGGGTGTGGGGGTTCCTGGTGTGAGCTCTGCACACAGAGCACATTTGCTCATGAATGGGCCCGCTCTGGAACAGTCCTGGTTTGATTCCACATCCATACACACATGCTGCCACAGCACACTACATCCATAAGGAGTGTAAATAGACTTGACACTGTAGAAGGATGAGCAGAGACAAAAGTGACAGCAGAATAAATAAATMATGTACTTCCACAGTCTCTCTGTGGACAAATCCTTAATGTTTGCAGACTCTGAGGCCAGCAAATAAAGGGCATTCAGGAGTACAAAGCATGTACTTGGTTAATTACTGTATCACAAATACTGACTGTGCTTTGCTTACATTCCTGTTTGTTTGCTTTGTCTCCTTTGTTTTCTTGCTATTTCATGGAAGCTCATCCCATTTCATTTACTTTTGATTTCCTCCAAATAGCTGTGCTCTGTTTTATGTATTCATGTCTAAAGTCATGTTTACTTCAAAGGCAGAGGGACTCCAGATATTCTTAGTTTGCTTCTGGCAGGGTACTTCAGACATCTGGTTTGCTCTTGTCCTGTGCAGAGAGGAGTTCCCAGGCATTAACTCAGACCCCTATATGTCCTGCTTAAAGCTCACATGTCTTTCTGACATTGCTTTCCTCATCAATTTTTACCTCACGTTCTTTCTTTCCTTYACCTTGCAAGGACTGCAGCCTGTGTAGGGGCTCTGTTGTTAGACACAGAGGAGCTGCAAGCCCAGTCACTTCTTCTGTGACATCCTTTAAACATAATTTCTCCACCTCTACCTTATTCAGGCATGGACTTTCCCTATGATTTTTGAAATGTTAAAATATTCCAATAGGGGCGGCTTCAATTGACTGTAAACTTAGACAAAGAACACTGTCTATTTAACAGTGAATGTAATAATATACTTTTGTACCTGGGAAGATGCTAAGTGATTGTAACTGCAGGGCCCAATTTAGCCTTGATGCAATTGTCATACTTTTTCCTTTAAAATCACTTTTGGAAATGAATTCAGACTTCTTTTGGGCTGAAAACAAGGGAAGACATTTCCTGTAGAAGCTGAATTAAATGACATGAGATTTCTTCAATCAGTCTAATTTTTAAACATCCATTAGTGACTGGTGGAGTGCAATGGCCAAAGTTTATGGTCTAGAGCCATGATTAAGTCTGCCCTGACATAAAGGTGTGTAACCCATAACTCAGGATTTCACAGTTAAATAAATGTACACTGGCTGAGGATCAAGCCTCCTTCAGAGYTGKASCATCCACAACTTCTCTGGGCAACCTGTTCCRGTGTTTCATCACCATCACAGTARAGAAATTCTACCTAATATCTAATYTAAACYGGCCCTCTTTTAGATTAAAACCAATATTCCTTGTTGTTCTATTTTTGCCATAACTGTCACATCCATTACATTTAGTAAATCAGTCATCCCACCAGTATGATTTGCTGTTTGCCCATGTTAAGATGACAAGATCCCACAGTCCATGGGAAACAAAGTGTTAAATGTGCAAAATTTYCCCCTCTTACTCCTCATATTCTAATAGAGCAAAAAGGGCAGTGAAGAGAAGATTGAAAARTAAGAGCCAATCCTTAAACCAGAGTTGTGATCAGCAGAGCATAAGCAGTGGTTCAGAGTAAATTTTATAGAATTGCAGGCAAAAATTCCGTTCAGATATGCATCACAGATTAAACAGAAAACAAAAAAAAAAAGCACACAATGAGGGCAGAGTTATATTTTCCCAGGGAAAATATATTACCACAGCTTAAAATGACAAAATATCAGAAAGATTTCCACTTCATGGTATATTATTTTATATTGGAAACTTTTAAAGTGCTTTGGGCTGAGTTCAGAAGGGAAATATTTGGATTCATTATTTGATACCACTTTATACCCTGWGGTAGTAAAACAGGGCCTGCATTGTCCCCTTGGGACTGCTCTGAACAAATGTGGCTTGTGTGAACCCCATGGACTGCTGAGGTACAGGCTCTGACAAGGGCTGTTCACTTGGACCTTATTTTCTCTGAAGCTCAAACTCATTGAGTGAATTCTTCACTCCAGACAGAAAGTAGTTGGTGGCTTTTATTTCCCTCCACCAGGTTTTGCTCATCAAAATGAGCAAGAGAACTCACTCCCCTAAAACACCACAGTGAACCCAACTGAAAAAGAATGGAACCTAGGCATTTATATGAAAATGTATTATGGAATCTGCTTGGTGATGCAAAGRGAAAATTAAAACCCTAGTTGATAACTTGGATTGCTCTACAGGCATGACATTTTACTGCAATAATTMTTCTTTTCCTTGAAACCACACTTTCTTAGGAAGATTTTAATTAGAAAGTTTTTCTTTCTCCCTGGTTTACTCATGGTACAGAAAGGAAATCCCCCAGGGTCCCCTCCATCAATTTATAGATAAAGTACTTTCCGTTTTGCATAAAATATGGATGTCTGACACTGAAAATGGGCACAGTTTGTGTTGCTCTCTGATTAGCTGATGAGGTCAGATGCAACTTTTCTGCATCATCTCTGTCTTCATTCTTGTMATATTTAAATGTTATTGTGAGAAGCAGTGGGCACAGGAATAGAACAAAGATAACTCAAAATGCCCTTCAAGACTAGTCTGGGGTTAGGTTTTTCCTTTTTAAGACATATGAGGATTTAGAAAGAYATTGGAGGCATGTTGAGCTCAGAAGATGGATCTAACCTGTTTTCTGAGGTTAGATATGATGCAACCAATTTTCTTCTATAAACATAAACTCCTTCTTCCAGAGTATGAMCCAAAGAACCTGCCAGTGTGTTGTAGTTACTTAACTATTAGAAGAGGTTTCTGGTATGTCAGTCTTTGTGACAATAAAATCTCCTTAGGGAGTGAAAGTAAATTTATGACCTATTACTACATTCAAGTGTTTTCAGACCTAGCTCTGGGTTTAGGGGATTTTTTTTTCTCCCTTACAGTTTAATTTATTAAACATGACTGGATTGTGGTACTCATAGAATTCATGTGATWATACAAAAATGGATYGGAAGGAAATCTCTAGAGGTCATCTAGTCCATTCCCTATTCCAGAACATCAAGTTGCATGTGGATGTTCTCTTAGTGGTTGAGACTCCACAGCATCCCCAAGGAATCTATTCCATTGTAACACTGGATTTTTTTCTGAATGTCTAAAATGAAACTCTCTTCCTAAATTATAGACCATTTGTTTCTTGTCCTCTTCACTGAGGTCACAGGGGAAGAGAGTCTTTACAAAGATCACTTACACTGCTGTGTTTTGCATAATCTTTTCCTCTCTAGATTATGGAGACCCAGCTCTTTCTGCCAGATGCTCAGATTATTCCTTGTTTMTGTTGCTCATATTTGGACCTCATTAACCTACCTGTTCCTTTATTAAGTGGCCAAATCTAGTTGGATTAAATGGCCTGAGTCTTACGCATGTTGAGAAAAGGGAAAAAAATATTCTTCACTTTTCATGTTTATCTTCTGACCAGCTGTAACACACTGATTCTTACCCAGAAAGCTGTAGTACCAAATCAATTATTCCTAACTTCTACTGCTGGGTCRCTGTATAATGATACCAAGCCAAGAGAGACCTCTGTGGAACCCTCTTGATGCAGCCTTTGACAGTGAACCATGAATAATTATTCTCTTCAAAATGGTTTTCACTTTCTAGTAGGCTTCTGCTATTCCATTTTTTTTTCCCTATTATTTATCAGAATGTTWTATGAGACAGTGTCAGAAAACTTACTGTGCTCAAGATACATCACATTCACTGCTTCTTCCATGTCTGCAAGGTCTATTATCCTGTGGGRGAAGGAAATTGCATTGGTGTGACACAATTTGTTCTTGACAAATCCATGCTGGCTGTTACTCATCTCCTCCTTATCTTCTAGATCCTTATGAACAGTTTCTTTGAATATTTGTTCCAGCATTTAAAGTAATATAATTAGAAGAGTTTTCAATTAAACCCCATTTTCCTGCACATTCATTACTGAMACTGCAGTAAAATATGAATTTTGTCAGTTTGCCCTTAACCTAATAATGGTAGAAATAAAGCTGTAGGTCTATTTGGAAAGACTGTGCTCTGGTATGAATTCCATGGTCTAATTCCAACCCCTTTTACTAAACACATTTTTTCTCTTTCCTTTCTCTTTYTGTTTTAATAGGGAAATTAAATCAGGGAAATAGAAACCCCAGAAGCTTCATTTCCTCTTTCAGGTCCAGCTGCAGCAGCCAGGTTTWGCCCTGTGGGTGAGAGTGGATGTCTCACCTGGCAGGTGGGACTGAAGGGAGTTGCTCTGTTGTCCCCTCCTGGCAGAGGTGGCACCACCCTGCACTCCCCCTGGGAAAGCTCTGGTGCCAGCAGGGAGAAAAAAAACCAGTTGTTTCTGGTGGGGAACCTGGCAGCATGGTTTCAGGAACAGGGCTACTGGGAACCAGAAGGGGAGGGAAATCCAAGGCCTTAAATCAGATAAAGCCCTTAAATCACTTCCCTTTCTTTGTARCACAGCTTGGAATRGAACAGWTGAGACTTCATCTGGCAGAGTTGTTCTCTCTAACCCTGATTTTCTTTAATTATTTARCAAGGTACACACAAGCTGTAAGGTTTATAAGAACTCTTTGTGTTCAATAATCATCTCCAGTTAATATTTGCTGCATGGTGTGGCAGGCAGAACAGAGTGACCTTCCCASTGCCCCCTCTGCCCTCAGCCTCCCCTCTGAAGGAGGCAGGTGTGGTGTGTCCCCTTTTCCCCAGTCCCCAGACAACTTCAAARGCTGCTTGCTGTGATCTAAGAGGTTAATACCAAATACACATTTCAACCCTTGGCAATAAATCTCTACTAACAAGTCTTAATCAAGTACAGAA
>CADDXX010000229.1:1025043-1039469 GCA_902810485.1 Alauda arvensis
AAACAAAACAAAAAAAAAATACAGGCAACACAGAAATTCTATAATGTACAACTTTATTGGGTTTTGGGGACTTTTATTAGGTGCTACCCCATATACAAAGTATTAAATTTAGTACACTGGGATGCCTTTCAAGTTGATGTGCAGCAAGCCAATTACATGCAATCTTTGGGTATAGGGCACATTAGGCTTTTTGAACACAAACACTTGCAGAAGAGTAAATGTAAATAATAGGGGAGTCCATGTGGTCTACTCCACAGCCAGGCARAGTAAATGAAGATTTCTCTTCACTGCCACTCCCCAAACCACCCCCTCTCCCAAATTAGAWTCTAGATTGTGCAAGGTTTAAGGTGTGTGCCTGGCCAAAGGGAGAGTAAGGAGCATCCTGCATTGCTGTGTGWCTGAAGCTTTCTATTATTTAGCAGAAATCATTAACCATTCCTTTGTTGTGCCATGCTGACTGTGAAAGCAAGTCCAAGGAAATTCACTGCTGTATCCAGTGTGTTTTACACMAGGGAACTACAATCTGTTTGTGCAGATGCCATTGGACAGGCTCTGAATTGCTAAGGTTAAAGCTACAGCCAGTTTTAAAAATAAGAAGAAACTATATCCAGTGTTTCTTTTATGTCTTATTTTTTCTGGATAATTAAAAAAAAAACAAAAACCAAACTGTGCTGTTCTTGCTACTCCTTGTAAATTTTATCTTCCTAATCCTCCACTTCCCCTGATTTTCTTCCAGGGCTTTGCAGATGACATGAAGCTGAGCTATTTCTCTGTTCAGATACTTGAGGTATCCTATGAACAGACTGTGAGCCAACAAGAATGTTGGAGATATATCATCTATTGCAAATTTTTTTCAAAAATTACCTTCCAGTACAGGACATTATATGAGGGGCTTTGTAGGTGCATGTTGAGTTGTGGGTTTGTATCTTCTTAAGGAAGATAATGAGTTTCCTGGAAAACAAGTCAGACCATTTTTGGGACATAGATGGATCATGATGAGAGTTTTGAATGAATGTCAGAATGGAAAACAATGAACAGGTACAATACATGGTGTTTTTTGGCATGTTGTTGTGCTGGGTTTCTCCMTCCGTATTTAAGTGGTACACAGCAGTAGTTCTCTGACTCACATCTTGTTGCTGTGCTGGAAATTTGAAGGAATGTGATAGTGTCTGTATTAATCTTTGATAAGCATTGATTTCCATAGGTAGGTTTTTGGAAAGGGCTTTACAGACAGACCCTTGCAGCTGCTAAGGGGTTTCCTGTGGCATAAACAGGTGTTTCTGGCTTAAGTCTTGACCAGTGAGCTGCAAGGAATCACTCCTTGAAGAAAAACATCACATCTTGCTTTGAAAGCAAGCCGCTGTTTGAAAGTATTTGTTGTGCCATGTTTTAAATRGTTGTGGCCTGCACATCACTTGTGAGGAGATAACTAAATCACTATCAGTTAAACAGGACCTTAGTGTACCTGACAGGGGGACTTGTACCACTCTTCCCCCTGTACTCAGCTGTCTGAAAYACATTTTCATCTGGCCCAGATGCACTGGTACACCACAGCTCATGAGCAATCAGAAAGGTGAGACAAATCCTTTCATGGGATCATCAGCACGATTGGGTCCAGGTGCCATCTGGGCCTCCTCAGGGAGACAAAAACCTACTGACTGCCAAAAGCTGTGAGGTTGCAGTAGGAAAAGACCATCCTTAACTTGCCTGGTCTTTTACTTGCTTCCTTAGTCATTGGCCTCTCTGGCACAGGAAAGGAGCTCTCTCCTTGAACCCTCTTCTCACTCAGGGGAGTGGAGCTCTCATTGGAACATGAATCACCCAATTTATGTGCTCACCCTTCCCTTCCTCCAAGTAGYTCCATGAGGAATTCATGACCYTGCCTGCATGCTTGCAGGAAGACASTGTTCCTTGGGCTAAAATGCATAGCAAAATTAAATAATTTTTAAATTGCAGTTAGTTATACTAGGGATTTTTTTGCCAAGCTCATCATGTTCTGTTTCACATGCAAATCTCTCCTCTCATTTGATGAAAAGCATCAGTTTCTTTAACCTTCTTTTTAAGTAGGTACTTCTCTCATTTCCAGTATAAATGCCATACCTGACCAGAGTTCATTGTTATTACTAATGAAACATAATCATGATCACAGTAATAACCATTTCATTCATTTACACAGCACCACTGGCCAAGCCTCCCAAACAGTCAGGGAAGGAATTAGGTCTTCTCATTAGGAATCTAACAAACTGAAGGCGTGACAGGACACAGCATAATAACTAKAACATCACCAGCCTGGAAAGTGAGTAGGTAAGCAGTGCACGGTGATTAGCTCTGGASAGCTCATCAAGGGACATTTTTCAGGTTCTCCCAAGGAAATAGAGAGGCCATGGAGAAGCACTGTCTGRCATGGACAGAAGCTTGTGGGTGGGCCTTCAATGCAGAGAGTAGCTAAATGGCCAGCACCCCTGAATTTCAGTGGAAGCCAGATACATAACTGCTCTTTGAACTGTTTTCAGGCTGTCTGTTTGAGTGATTTAAGAACATAGCCACTGCTCTAGCAGCTAAATTCAAGACCATGTGAAACAGTCCTTTTTTTTTTATTTATTTTTAATTGAGCCCAGATAGGCTCAGTGTCCAGAAATGACAGTGCACATGCTTTGTTCAGTGAATATGAATGCTTCTCTCTGCTTTCATTCCCTCATCTGCTCAGGGTGACCTCTTTGTTCCTACATGACACCTTGTGTACTCTTTGGTTGTTCAGTAATCACATTGCAGGCTTTACACAGACAGCCCAACCTTTGTTACTGTCATTAAAAAGAAATTCCCATGCTGTTTTCTGCAATGCTTTAAGGCTATTTGCAAACTRAAGTCAGAGGAGAATGCAACAGGCTGCTTGCTCAGCAGCCTTGGTGGCAGGAAGCAAAGTGGAGGCTTCCTCTGCTACATCTGTGCCTCCTCTGTAGAAAGATTTTTGCCTGGGGTGTGAGGCTGGGAGCCAGTCCACTTCCAGRTTTCCATGGGGTCTGTGTCTCCTTCTCTGCTTTGGCAGCTCTGGTGGTGCTTCATGCCCTCTGGGCACAGGGAGCCGTGGGACAGGAGCTATGGAGACAATTAGGAATGACACAGGGCATGAATAATGGGAATGTGCTGCACCAAGGTTGGGGCCAGCTTCCCTTCTGTTCTTCAAAAGGGACCTTTTCCACTATCCAGAGAAATAACTGCAGCAATTTTGTCTYTCTTGCTAAAAGTCACCCCTTACCTCTCTGTTCTTCCTGTGCCTTCCTGAACCCATCYCTTTCCTAGAAATGCTGGCTCCCAGTTTTGCTCCCTGCCAGCACATTGCCTGTCTGCACATTTTTCTCTAGCTAGAGCCAAACTTATTATTCAATCAAAACTCAGCAGGAGTCTTGCTGAATTATTTTAAACTCACTAGGGCAAAAGCTGTGCCTTCCTATTCAACACTGAGATAGCATCCATGTTGATTGTGGCTGAGAGAGAATAAATGAATACATTCATATTGATTGCATTTGTTCTTACTCACTATTAGGCTCACTACAGGGCCCTGGTAGATTTATGGTTTCCTTTTATGACTATTAGCAAGAAATCAATTTTTTCCCTYCTTCCCCTCTTTCTTTAAGTAAGCTTATGCTTTGCAGAATGAATTTGAATGAAAAGAGTTAGTTGTACAATGACTTGTAGGAAAGTTTCTTGAGCTGCCTTTAATTTCCTACCCACTTTTAAAAATCTTCTTGTCACATGTGAAATCCAAACATTTCTCCCACATGCAGTTCAGATGCTCTGGGCCCCCAGACAAAAATTTTGTGCACCAGTGTGCTTTTTCTAATGATAATGCAATTTCTTCCCTAATACAATTATGACAAATATTACAACTGGGGACCAGACATGCAGAGCAATGCTACTCTTCCAGCCTGGGAAACCACAGAAAATTTGCATAATTCCAGGTACATATTGGAAAATTCAGAATTTTAAGCAATATGAGCTTGCTTATTATTTTCTTTTCCAGGGCTCTGCTCCATATCCCATCTTTACTTCAGGGAAGGCATTGTGAAGCTTAGGCATACTGTGCAGACTTAATTTCTAGCTCTTTGGAGAGTAAGATTTTGGTTCAGGAGCAGTAATTGAACAATCCAAGTGTATTGTACCTTGTACTGCAGTATTAAATTCAGCATAGAGCTCTGAGTCCTAAGCAAGGCTGACATTTCTGTCTGTCAGCCACACACAACAGATTTGAAAAGAATTGGGCAAACTGGGGGGAGGAAGAAAAGGGTGAGAAGGGTGACCTCCCAAAGCAGAAAGGAGGCAGATGGACTGTCACCAAAAATAGAATGAAAGAGCTGCAGCTTGTGAGACTGAGCAATGGCTCTGGAGAAAGAAACAGAAATATTACAGAGTGTAAGTATTGATGGGTGTACACTAATGAAAAAAAGAACCCGAAGAGGGATGAATAAGGTGAAGAGAAAGTTCATACCCAGTATCATGCAAAAGATATCCTGCTGTTGACATTTGCTAGGCTCAGGAAGAGTCTCCCACAGAAAGATGGTAAAATCCCCTCACTCAACACATTTAAAAATAGACTAAACAAACCTCAGTGATCCAGACTGTCACCCCTTTACTCACATGGGCTGTAACTCACTCCAGCAGTCATTCTTCCAAAGCCTGGGAACACTTGCAGAGTTAGAGGGATTCTGAGTTGGATGTAAGGCAGAAATCCAGTCCTGGRCATCACAGCAGATTTGATGAATTTGATGAATTATCAACTCTTTTCATGACCAGAGCACTGCCTGGACACATTGGGTGGCTGAATCCCTTCCTGCACAGGCGTGATCTCTACAGAAAAAGTTAAAGCAAGGCTTGWTTAAAAAGCCTTGGAGGCTGCATACAGCAAAATACAGGAATGCTCTGTCTCACTTCAGCTGAGCTCTGAAAAATGCATGAACTAACTTTCCTCCCCACACAGCTCTGAGTGATGACAGTATCTTTACGATCTTCAAGAGGAAGTTACCATTTGCTGATAAACATCTCCTCTCCAAATGTACTTAGTAAAAAGACACATTCTTTTGTATACATTTAATTACAGGAGAACAGATTTTGTCCAAATAATTAGGTAATTTAAACTGTGCAGTCTTTCTCAGAGAACTATATTTAACCTTCATTTGAATTTAATTTACACATCACAGTGCCCCTAAAGCAGTTCTGTAAGCCAAAACACTGATCAAATATTTTTTAAATGTCAAATGTTACTTAGTTGTGGATAGCGCTGAATTTGTTTTTAGAGATAACTTCTTTTGATCTGCTGCTATTTTTCATCTTTCCCATTGTCATGTTCCTCTTCATCAGAGGTTTAATCCATGCAACACTGGAGTTTGCAGACAACTGAAGAATTCAAAGAAGATATGTGGGGGAGCCCTTCAAAAGTTTCAGAGTATTAAACAGGATACAGATTAGTGTCTTGTCACTACAGCAATTGGAAGGGAAAAAAAAGACATTTTTCAATTCAAGTATTATTAAAGGATTATAAAATATTTGCATGAAGTAAGAGGAGTGCTGTAAGGGAYGATCTTACATCACTGATACAAAATTGCATAGTTTTATTGGCTTTAATGCACCATGTGCCTATTCTGATTTACACAGCTCRGGATCTGSCTCTRTATATCTAAATATCTATATCTATCTACATATCTGTGTATCTTGCACTACAGGGACATAGATGATTTTTGTCCTGATTTGCTCTTTCCTATTGYCTTGAACCTGTAAATTATACACATTTGGTTCACTAGCAGTGCAGTAAAAGTAAACAGCAAGAGACAGTCTCAGAGTTTGAGTGAATTATAACTCTAACTATGGTAGGTCTGACTTACATTAAACTGGTTTGCTAGAACAAGCTTTCCATGGAAGTGCCTTGTATTTCAAGGTTGCCTCTAAGGTTGATTCTTAGTTAAGAAAAGAAAAAATAGGAATGATTCTAAGTGATCACCAGAGTGTTATCARTCTCTTTGGAACAAACAAAAGCTGAGAGAGCTCCAGAGCTCAGCCATAAAAACAATAGAGCTGTAAGAATTTTCCTGTAGCAGCATCTCCCACTGTGTGACAGCAGTTGAAAGTACTTACAATGATTATGATTAATTTCATTAGTGCTCGATTCACTTTAATACTTTTCTCCCTCTATCTCTGAATRCAGATAATTTTTCCCTGCAAGTAAATCCAGGGTGACAGTTTAATAGGCTCAGACATGCTTAGATCCAAAATGAGACTGTAATATTAATATACTATTGACCAGTTATGGATTAAGCAAACTGAGGGCACACTTAAGTAAATGATTTCAGAGGGACAACTTAATGTGCTAAGTGGTTCACAGGCAATGATTAAAAATATTTTTCATTTACTTGGAAATTAATAGGTTTCTTTAATTAATCTAATAAAGTCAGCCTATGGCATGTAACAAATTTGTTGTATGCTTAAAAGGAAGATGACAACTTGGTGAATCTGGAAATCCCAGGGTTGCTTACAAAGGAAAGGAATCAGTCATAGATAAAGCCAGCCTTGCAGATGGCCAGAGCTTCCAACAGGACATCATCTTCCACAAGAATTATTGTATTTATTCATTGTGTGAAGAGCATTATGAAGCTAGAAATTAAAAAGTAAACATCATAAAAATCCTAKCTATGAATTTAAGATTTATCCAAGTGTTTTTGGGGATTATTAGTACCCAGCCACAACTGTATCTAGTCAAATGAGCTTTTTTCCCTCCATCAGACTTGCATCTTTCTAATCCAATTGAAAAAGCAATTAAAAAAAATCGACTGCAACAAAGTTTTTGCAAGAAAAGCAGCCTATATGCCAAGAAGTRTTAAAGTGTTGCAGAAGGAAAAGAGACAACAGAATGATGAAATCAGCTAAACACTTTGCATGAGTTTGATTTGCCCAGAAGATGCTCAGATAATATGGTTATCTGAGATGTATTAATAGCCCATCACCACTAACTTTATGCTGGAGAGATTAATTTAAAAGATAGTGCCTCATTAATAGTCTTATGGTGGTTTGTATTGCAAAAGCACTGAGAGACTCCATCTGTTGAATATTTTACACGTGTCAACATGGGATCATCCTGGCCCCAGAGCCATACAAACTCAGAAAATGCCTCCATTTGTGTCTGAATGGTGATTAGGGAGTGACACAGAGCTCACTACATGCTCAGAGACCACTGCTCTGGTGGTCTCTGAGCATGTAGTTTGAATTTGATGCTGGAGTCTGAATTTGATGATGGAGTGATCAAAGTTCAAGGTCCCACCCTGAACTCTCTGTTGCACATTCACCTCACTGAGCCCACTGCAGTTCTTCTGGTGGAAAGCTGCACTATTTCCAGAGCAAAGGTAGGGCTAGCCAACCTGACTTTGTCAAATCCCATGCTGGTCATCACCTTCTCTTTAGCAAATCAAAACAGAAGGATTTGTTATCTTTTGACCCATTTTCTCCACATCCTATAATGCAATCATTCCCACTTTAATGATGTCTTCCCATCTGAGAGGGCAACCACTGTACAGTTCTGGAAATCAGAAGYTCTYTGGTTTAACCACTTCAACGCTCAGCAAAAGGACAAAACAGGGGCCAAAGATTTCACCTTCCTCATCTCTCCACTTTTACRTTCCTATCCTAGTTACTCCAAGATAGGAACATTTCTCTCTGGTTTTCCCAGCAGTTTTCACACACAYATATCCAGGTGGGAGATGCTTCTTTTGCCCAGCTCTTTCTCAGCTAACCACATGAGTTAAGGAAAATGGGGATCTTTCCCCAGATCACTGTGGGAGAGTCATTGTCAACAGCKTAAGACCAGCACATTTCTACTTCCCTGGCAGAAATTGCCACATCCTCAGTGACCTGGCAGCAATGAGGAGTGTCTGACAGAGGGATGCACTGCTGTGTACAATACAGATTTGGTGCAGTAGGGAAAGAAAAGGAGAAAAGGACATTTGCCTCAGGTTTCCATGTTAGAATTTCTTGCAGAACTAAGCTCTAGCTATTCTTTACACTCATCCCTCTTGCCCCAGGAACATTTGCTTTGGAAAGCTTTCAAAGTTTTCCTTCCAAGCTAGTTTGGAAAGAAAAAAAAATTGCTACCAGAGTTGAGAAAAATGTTTTGGACTCATTCCACTCACCATGTATGTGGATGTGTCTGYGTATGTTTGTGTGGTAGGCGGGGAGGGAGGAGAGGGAAGTGCTTTCAACTTGCCGCTGGGCTTTCCAGTGGGTGGAAAAGGCATTTGAAATCCATGGAGCCAGGTTGGGTTACAGCTGCTGAGGATCTGGGGCAGGCAGCTGCAGTGCTGTGCAGGGCTGTGGTTTGGAGAGACCTGAGCAGAGCTGTACAGAAGGAAAAGCYGAAAGAGATGTGTGGTAGCTGGACCTGTTTCTTTCATGTGTGAAGGACAGCTGTGCAGCTGTGAGGAGCAATGCCTGGATGCCTGCAAATTCATTGGATATGTGCAGTTTCTCTCTCTTTTGTGGGTCAGATCAGAGCGATTGCCTTCTCTGAATGTTTGCGGTGAGTTTTATCTGAGGTGTATCTGCTCCTTTGCATTTGCAGCTGAGGGTGGCAAATAAAATGGCTAAATATTGCTGTAGGCAGTTCTGTCACCAAGTCTGGATTGAGGCAGACTGTGAGAAGCCACTCTTCTGAAGCAGACCACAGGTAGACAAGGTTTGCTGCAGGCAGACTTYGCAAGTGTGCCTTCCCTTTCAGAAAAAGAGAGAATCACAGTGTGTTCTTTCCTTTGTGTCTGAAATAAAGTGATATTGGGCAGCTTTCAATTCCTGTGTGTACAAACAGGGCTACAGTGGAAAGGCATTATCATTAAAGTTAGCTTACTGGTAGTGATTCTTCAAGTCTTCTACTTCAATGGTTGCCTCCTGAATGCATTAAGGTTGAAAGACATCACTTGATTACCAGAAGCATGGAAGTCAATAAATCAGTGGTATGCAAAAGACTCATGAAGGGGAGACAATGCTTATTTCAAGTTTTCTGGAATGGATAAAATTCTGGATTAGAATCCTAATGAGAGCTGTGAGACTTTAGGGGGAAAAAATGGTGAGAACTGCGTTAAATACCATTTCTCATTCCTTGTCATCCCATCCGCCTCTCCTAAAAGCCATGGTGGTATAATAAGGAGAGAGAAAAGGTGAGACTGCAGGTTTTGTTCACAGCTCCACTACTGAGGTACATGTGCATTTTAACAAATCTTTACACCTCAGAGAATCTTTCCATAGAATTGGTATCCCTCCAAGACAGGGATCTCCCTTTTCAGTATGACTTATCCAGCATAATTTCTGCATAACTATTCTTAGATACATCATGTCTCTTAGAATAAGTATGCTTCATTAAAGATATCATGAAGCTTACTGTTGTCTTATAAAAGAAGTAGGCAGAAAATAAAAGCTGAAAATCTGGTGTAATTTACTTCAGGTGATGATTTGGCCTTAACCATAAAACCCTATATGCTTTGTTCAAATTTGATGAAAAAATGTGGCTTGTTCAGCCCCATCTGACATGGAAAGTCTCTCAGTWAGTTCCTCATCAGCCCAGGAATCCAGGCTTTAGTAATGCCTGGGATTTGATTATGCTCACATGACTCATTTCTGAGAGGAGCTGGTAAACTTCATTTTGCTTCAGTTATTGGTTTCTAAGGCTATGAAAGGTCAGGATAAACCATCCATAAATGCAGCAGCGATTAAAACCTCACTTAGCTTATTGCACAGTCTGTAATTGTTCATCCTGTGTCACATAATAAAATCTGATGGAGATAACTGCCTGGTGATCCTTTCATTTAAAGGAACAGTCATGCACTACACCTACTGCTACGACATGCACATCAGTGCTGTTTCTGTTAGCATAATAGCTGTGCATTAAGCAGGGGGTATATTAACCTGAATGGTGTCGTGGTCTTTCACTCTGCTACTGCTAACTTTGTCTTACAGTTCTCATCAGGACAAAAAAGAAGAGCAAATAGTCTGTCTGATTATGGTATCCTTAAAAGATGGCTGATGACACTGCCTTTGTGGCTTACAGGTTCTCCTATTTGTGAGCAAAGCTGAGAAATGTCATCCAAGCATTTAGAGCTCCCATTTTCCTAACAGCTCAGCTTTCCATTACTGCCAAAAAATAGGAACCAATTTTCCAAAGAGCTCCRTATAGAGACTGTTCCTGACGTAACATTGGCTCAAAAATGTGCCTGTGGTAATTGTGTTAGGAGCCAAGCTGAGTGGATTTAGAAAAGCTGGGTGTGCCCAGAGCACTGCTAAAAGTCTGCCACTGTGACACTCCAGCACTATGTCCTCTAAAGAAGGTGTCACTAGTGTACAATTCATTTTCTCTCCATGTCCTGTGTACTTCCAGTAAAACCTGGCACTGTATTTGCTCTCCACACACCCTCTGGAACTGCCTGCTCTCTCCTAGGTGAACTGGAATCCAGCTTCCCTAAGCCTTGAATTGCTATACAGATTATCACAGCCATAATCTCCCTCTTCTCTTTGTGTTTTAGCAAGACAGTCTGCAAATGCAGAAGCTAAACACTGCAGAAAGAAATCTGCCTCTTTTGTTCCCTGGACTCCTGACTTGCTCTGCCACTCTGCCAAAGCCTGTTACCAGCATGGCAGCTGACAAATACAGGACATGCTGCTTTTCTCACTGTATGTACCATGAACCTGTTAAAGTATCCTTTGCTACTGCATGTTCCCTCTTTAGATAAATTCTCTTAAAYAGTCAGAACGAATGCAGCTGCTACTGTGTGCCCATATTTTAAAAGTTCATTCCCACTGCTTGCTTTGCAGTCACCACTTGTGCTGCCAAAAACCACAGGGCAGGGTACTCCAGGGRAAGGAAGCCAAAAGGGAAGCTGCCAGCACTGCCAAAGCAGCTCTCAGCCAGCAGACAAACTGCTCTCCTTACTGGGGTTTGGAGCAAGGAAGCTGCTGTGTCAAACCCTATCTTAAAGTAAGTGGCTGATGACTTGTTGGGCAAGGGATTTTTGTCTGAAGTCTAAAGTCTGACTTGGTTTGCTTTAAGCACTGTCCTCCTCCAAGTGTGCCACCTTTTATTCCGTATTCTCATGGAGACATCYGCCTACAGCCTCCTTTCCTCCCTCCTTACAGGTGTGTACCAAGCCTGATAYTCTGTGTAGTCTGGAAGAAGACCTTTTGTAATCCTCAATCAAACCCAATGAACCAGCAGATCTCTAACTAAACAGGTAAGAACCCAAGATACCCTCARAAAAAGTGTAAATGTTCTGCAAAGCCTTTTGGAGGTTGTTTCTGCTGTACTCCAGAGTAAATATAAGTACTGACACCTTGGCAAAGAGGATGGTGTCTACCAGTGCTTGGTAGGAGTTACAAAAACACAGCCTTCTCAGTTCCAAAATCCCCTACCCTGCAGGCCTTAGTTCAACTAAGCATCCTCAAAACACACCTACTACTCTGCTACAGAGAGCTGCCAATTCAAAACCACCTTTTCATAATAYGCTGATGCTAGAAAACTTTGCAGGAGGGTAGAAGACAGTTATGAGGCTCCTTAAAGAGCAAACAAAGGRAAGTACAGCTCTGGGCAAGTGAGTAAGGCTGTCAGAAGGGAGAGAAAAGACTTCTGCCTTGGTCCTAGTCTCTAGAAGATTTAAGGAACGGGAGCTGGAAGTCAGCTCTCCCTCTGCTTGCCCTAGCCTCAGGTGCTGGGCTTGGGTTTCCTCTGGCTTATCATCCTGTGCCATGGCTTAATTACAGGGCAGACAATATTGCTAAGTATCCATTCTGCTTCCTGTACCCCTACATTCCTGACTTGGATGTTTAAACAGGAGGAGGATTAAAGGATTTAAGTCACAGAGACATCCAAACCTCAGCTCTGGGCAACATCTTTCTGCCTGTGAGAAGTGCAATGCCTYGCATACACCTCAGCTGACCTGGCTAATGCTTTCCTGTTCATCCCACTTCCCTGGGCATTTTCTCATGAAGCCCGAGTTCCTACCTTAATTTTAACCCAGAGCTACCGTTTGATGCTCTCTCTTTGCCTTCAACACCCCTTGATGAGTGCTGAGGTGAGCAGCAGCTGTGCACAGAGCACGGGGGAGCAGCTACAGCTGTTATAAAAGGGTAGCTCGGGTGAGCAGCCGATGGCAAAGAGCAGCAGAGCATCTTTGAACTACAGCTGGAGCCTGAAGGAAAGGTAAACCTGGAGTGGAAACAAAACCTGCAGCGGTGAACACACCACAGGAAAAGAACCTGTGAGATCTAATAAAGCTTAGAGGCCACAGAGAGATTTGAAGGAAGAATGGGCATCTGGGGAGAGGGAGTGTCAGAAAGAAAGATCAAGAAAATCAGCAGTTATCAGGAAGAAGCCTTGGCTCATTAGATCAATTGCAACTGTAGAGTTTAAACATCCCTCTCCATCACAAAACAGAGGAAAACAGATCAGAGAGCCTACTATTTTGGCAGCACCTGCTGTCTCTGAAGAGGCAGCTGCTGCCAAAATATCAGTCTCTTATCCTTTTTCTTTTGTTATTCTGATGGACTGAATTAAATCTGGGGTTTAACACAAGGTGCCTTTGCCAGGATTCTCTGCTGACCATTTCACGCAGCCTGGGTTTACAATCCCATTTTTTACCAAACTCCTTATTACATAACCTGGAAAATGTCCTTTTCTTCCACAATTGAGATAAAGGMTATATATGAACAATAWTTCTGAAGTTCAAGGTTGACATGAGCAAAAGASATTGGCAGAATGTATAGAACTGGCAGCAAATAACCTTTTTTACCCCAAACCCTCCTCAGCCCAGTGTGTGKTATGTTCAGGACCTGCATTCAGTGTGAGCATGGGTGAGCCTCTTTGTTTGGGGATGTGTCCTTGTACGACTGACCTGAGGCTGCACAAGGAGCCCCAGTCAGGGGTGATGTTGAACAGAGGTTCCCCAGACTGCCTGAGCTGAACTCCTCCTTCTGTCAGGCTTGAAAAGGATGCTGAAAACATGGGCTATTTTCCAAAGTGATGTAATTGCTCAAAGCCTGAGTTAGAACGTTCTCAAATGCATGTTTTTAAACATTTAATACCAGGTTTTGTTTCTATGATGTACAGCAGCAAAGACCTTTTGTTTTCTCCTGCAAATGGGGACTCAGCTGGAGTAGGTGAACAGGTTACAGTGCAATATTTAACCTAAAATACTCCYTTCTGTTKAGCTGGGCTACACTCGCAGAATGACCATTTATGCAATTCAGAAATTTCCTGATGTTTGAATTTGCAATGAAAGAACGGGGAACTGGGGGTGGGGGGAGGTGGGGGAGGCAGGCATCACTGTAATTAATAAGGGTTAAAAAAGAAAGGCAAAAAAAAAAAAAAGCAGCTGTTGTTCTGAAAAGAATAAGAAATTCCTTGTCCTTTTTAGGTAMAAAAGAAATCCCACATACTTAATCTGAGATTCTGTGGTATCATTTGAAACAGTGGATACTGAAGCAGACGTAATATTTGCRCTAGGCTGTGAAATAAATAGGCATTTGAAACTGTGTTAGGATGTGAATTTCCATAGTGCCTTGAGGGAYGTAATTTTTGCATTATATGAGCAGTTTGGATGAGAAGACCACGCAGTGAAGCTGAACAGCTGTATCCTGCCCACACATTGTGAAGTGAGGGAGAGGCTGGAAGCCCGAGGGAATCCTCAKAAGACACCGTGTCCCTGAAGTTTTTCAACAAAGAAGTTGGGTGGGGGATGTGCTGTCTAGAAAGGAGCTTAAGGGACTGTTCCCCCTCCCTGCACCATGCAATGTAGCATAAACATCAGCTTCTGTCTAGGTGCATTTGTTTATTTATTTTGACACAAAATACCGCCTGTTGCTTTGAAGTCCTGGGAGTGAYGGGTTTCATGCCTATTTCATATCCAGCTTGGCTTTTACTGCTMAAGGTGTGACACCAGGCCAGGAGGCAGCAACAGGTTGATGGAGCTGTGCAGTGGCACCAGGTCCCTCCTGTCCCTCCTTGGCTGAGCTGAGGGGCTGGTGGGGAGCCAGCTCCCTGAGCCTCACTTCATCAAACTCATCTCCTATTGACTTTTCTTCTTTGTGGAAACCTCATGAAAAGGCAAACAAAGTTTTAGCAACCCCGGCACCTCTTAGGGATTGGGATAGATTTGTCACTGTGCATCTGGCAGCTGATTTGGGTTTAAGACTCYGAGGAGACCACACTGCACTCCTTTTGTGCTGTTTGTGTAATKGGAGGATCATTTTTAAACTAGGTGAGAGATAAGCTTCCTGCCRTTTGCAAAGGCTACTTCTCTCTGGAAGAAACAACCACAACAGCAAATACAACAAAAGACAAGAT
Source organism: Alauda arvensis (assembly GCA_902810485.1). NCBI lineage: Eukaryota > Metazoa > Chordata > Aves > Passeriformes > Alaudidae > Alauda > Alauda arvensis. The sequence goes on from CADDXX010000229.1 coordinate 1,039,406, forward strand.
TCTTTAAATTATTTAGAGTTGCCAAAGGTGTTGAGATAGGAGCTAATTAAAAAAGAAAAAAAAA
>CADDXX010000229.1:1039505-1050264 GCA_902810485.1 Alauda arvensis
AAAAAAAAAAAAAAAAAGAACAACTATCTGCCATGCAATGCCATAAAAGAATAATAAAATTCAAATCTCATTTGTTCCACTTCATGTTCTTCGTATGCATAAACCTCTATAAAAGGCAGCATCTGTGTTCACATTGTATGCTGAAAAGATATCACACAACGACTTATTCAATTGGCATTTTTAACTGTTCATTGTACCATATATTTCCATTTACTAGATTCTTTAAGTCCTTTTAAGTGCATCATGTATGGAACWGGATAAAATAAGATAGAGCCGTTTACTTCCATAATGAGATTGGTAGCGGGAAATGACAGAGCACTGAGCTGTCAATTTGAACACCAACCATACTTGCAGGATTTAAAATAGTATTTGAAGCTTTTCTACCAACCAGTGGTTGTATTTATGTTGTGTTAGTTATGTGGATTTATGTTGCAAAGGAAAGCATGATGCAGTATTATCTCATTTGAATCAACAGTCTAGAGATCACTCATCTGTTATGATTTGAAATGAGATATATTGTAACATCAACAATGCCCACAACTAATAATAACATATTTAGCTTTGGTGACAAACCTAGGTTTTCTTTTAATTTTCAGTTGGAGTGGTTTTAATATGCCAAGATGGTTATCTAATGCAAATAAGAGTTCTGAGTTCCTTTTTTACTGTTGGGGTTTTTTTTGCTGGTGATTTTTTTGAGGTTTGAGGGTGTTTTTTTCATGCTTATAGCTACAAGGCAATCTTTTCTTCTGACTCTTGTTCCACATGGCAAATTCACAATGAAATCAATAGGAATGATTGGTTTTTAGATCCACTGTAGGATTGGCTACAGGCATACAAATGAAGCTGGAGAACAAAGTCACCTGAGCTCTCTCACAAGGGTCAGATGCAAACACATAAGGCTCAGAAGTGTCCTCACTGTCTCTTTTTCTCTTTCTCTGTTGCCCCTAGGCAAAAGGAGAAAAAACTTCCAGCAGTACCTGCAGCTCGAGGCCAGCCCAGCTTTTGCAGCCCCATGAGCCAGCATGGAACAAAAGATTTTCAAAGAGACCTTTAGTCACCCTTGGAAGAAGAGGAGGCTTTATAGTAAACGTAGTGATTTTATGGGCAGAAAACAAAATGCTGAAACATCTTTTGTGGCAAAAATAGAGCTGATTGTTTTTGGATTTATATTTGCTTTTTTTTGCCTTTTTTTTTTGCCTTTTAACAGGGGCAGGTTTAGAAAACAAACAAGCAACCCAGAAAGTAAATTTGAAAGATGCTCACACTCTTCTGCTTAAGCCTGAGGTGAACAGTGTAAGTTTAGTGTGGAAATAAAAATACCCGGGGTGTCTCTGCAGTGGTGGGGAGGTGCTGRAGCACAGGGGAGGCAAGAACTCGTGTCCCGTGTGCCCATCAGTGCAAGTGGCTGAGAAAGCTTCTTACACCAGCGCCTTTGGAAGCGCTGAGCTCGCTCCCCGCTGCCTGGCAGGARCCGCAGGTGGCAGCCAGAGCACCCAGCAGCGCTGGGTTATGGTGCGCTGCTGCTCCGGGAGCTGCGGGGAGAGCCGGCCCACAGCTCTCGGCCCAGCGCTCCCGGTCCGGCCTGGAGCTCCCGGCCCAGCGCTCCCGGCCCAGCCCAGCGCTCCCGGCCCGGCCCGGAGCTCCTGGCCCAGCGCTCCCGGTCAGGCCCAGCGCTCCCGGCCCAGCGCTCCCGGCCCAGCCTGGAGCTCCCGGCCCAGCCCGGAGCTCCCGGCCCAGCCCGGAGCTCCCGGCCCAGCCCGGAGCTCCCGGCCCAGCCCGGAGCTCCCGGCCCAGCGCTCCCAGCCCGGAGCTCCCAGCCCGGAGCTCCCAGCCCAGCCCAGCGCTCCCAGCCCCGCCGCCGGCCCCTTGAGGAGGGCAGCGGGAGAAGTTGTCCTGCAAGGGACAGTGGCAGCGGCTGGCCCGGGACACTTGCGGGCTCTGCTCCGCAGTAACCCATCCAAAACCCGGCCTGGAGCCGGAGAGAAAGCACAGCAGCACTGCCAAGGGAGAGCTGAGCCGAGGTGCTGCAGGGTATCCATGGCAAAGCACGGCTGCTGCCCGCCAGGGAAGGTGASCCCTCCACGTCGCACCGGGTCAGGACGGCCCCACAGGGCTGTTCTCCCTGCTGCAGGATCTGGTCGTAAAACAGCATCGTGCCTCCRAGCAAACTCTGCTCACTTCTGTTGGAGATTTGGTTGGCAGAGCTCTGACTGTCTCTRCTTCTCCTTAGGGGCTTGGGGAATKATTTTACTCTTTGCTGTCTGCCTGGCAGAATAGGTCTCTGTATCTATTACTGAACCTGAATCATATTAAACCTGATCTAGGTGATCCTAATAGCCCTTTCTGGCCTTAGAACCTGTGAAATGTATTAATCTCTGCTAGATGGAATAATATTTTCTGGACTAATATATTAATGACTCTTTCTTTAAATATTTTAATACCTAAAACAGGCAGTCTCTGTCACTTTCATTTCATTTTATCTTTCCCAGAATAATAAAAAAAGAGTGTATATTCAATYTACACAGAAAACCACCCTTAGGAATTTTTCCCTCTCCCGCTTTTCCCTTCACCCTCCTGGGATTCACCAGCTCAGCTGGCCATGATTTTTGATAGCTGTTGGACTCTTATTAGCTAGCACTGCAGGCCTTTAAACCTCTGTGTACATAAACTAGATTCTCAGCCACTTACTTAGCTTCTCATGATTATTTCTGAGAGAAGGTGAATTGCTCCTTCTCRGAGATGCAGCTGTTGGCCAAAGCATATTCCATTAAATTTACTTAGCACTAAGCTATTACTACTGTTCTTGGCAAGCCTCTTTCTTTCTAAATCAATTATATTTGACTTGTACAGTGAAACCAAGAGGAATGAACAAGCACATTTGCAATCCCCATCACCAGTGAAACCACCACAAGGTAAACACACATAAATGTACACAAACACACAGAGGCACACACACACTGATTCTTGCCAAAACAAAGGAAGCTGATCCTGAGTTGAATATAAAATCAGACTGAACACTGTTTTAGCTTCATTAATTCTGGMCTCTTGCTTACTGGGATTTGTCAGTCTCTGGCAGACCCAGACGCAGATGATGTGAAGATACTGGAAAAGCTGAACTCATGTTTCTAAAGTCCAGAAATAAGCTGGAAATAAAAACAATAACACYTGAAAACCTGTTTAGTTTTAGTAATGCTTAGAGAGCTGAATGACAGCCCAGGAATAAATAGCCCACATTTCGGGGGCTTTTTGATCTTCCCACTACTGCAAGTGATACACTTTGGCGTCCCAGCCCAAGCTAATCAGAGGACAACAAATCTTGAGGTTTCAAGACCTGTTTTCTTTCCACATTAGAGCAAAGAAAACTAAAATAGAGTGAGCTGGAGGAGGGCTGTGAATATGTCTGAGTGATCCGAAAGGATCAGATGAAGGAAGGAAAGTGGGTGGGAGGGAAGAGCACCTGGACCATGCTCTGCCCTACCAAGTGCAGGTGGCCCCACATTTGGTYCTGGAGGAGAGACCCACACCCTGGCCTGCTGACAAGCACTCAGTCCACTCTGGGCTTGACCACTTTCCAAGGGATGCTTTGGTGGTAACGTCTCACCAGACATAATTACAGTTCCCACAGCATGTGTGATGGATGCTGCTATAAAACTTTCTGAGCTTGCTACCTTTGGGGCTTTTTTCTCTTTCTTTCTGTGTAATCCAGCTTTCTGCTGTCCTAAGTGATATACTGTCATGCAGAGCTCAGAGGTAAGTTTTTTTCAAAGCTGTTACAATGACACACCACTCRCCAGAGAATGACAAGCACTTTCATCTCACTCTTGTTCTTGGAACCATGATGCTTCTCTTTCCCCCCGCTTTATTCAATCATAACTATCCATGGGATTACGTACACTGAAGCAGGCTTCCAGATCTTCTCAATTTTTGTGCTCATGCTAACAGCTAACACACATTTATACATTTTTTACATATCTAACAAATCCGTTTTTTATGTTACATGACATTGCTTCAGATTACTTACAAATTACTTCAGCAGGGCTGATTAAATATTGCCATTCCTTCCAAGTTCTAATTCTTCTCCTGCTGGTGGTCCAGCTGTGACTGAATGCTACAGGTTCTGATTCCCTCAGACAGGAGAGAGCTCTGAAATCAGGTCCTCTATGTTGCATTTAGCTGATGTTTTAACCTGTAAGACAGAGAACAAGAAGAGGGTGGTATTTTCCTTCGCAGATAACTCCCTCTACCCCTGACAGCATACTGCCTTTTGTATTCCTCTTTCTTCTTTGTCAACTGAACCTCCACATCCATTTTGGGAGGAGGTCTAAGATGGTGATTGAGAAGTGGGTGGGTGACTAAAATCTTCAACTGTTYCTTGTTTGTCACTATGTGTATGGAGTTTTTTTGTCCAGTTCTCCATCCATGGCACACCAGCTGTGGCTGGGGGAGGAGAGGGGCTGGTGGGAGGGAGGGCTCTCTGTCTGTCTGGAAAGCTGCATTTAACTCTTTTCAGGAAATGAAACAAAAATATAAGACCRAGAGGGTCTCATTGATGTGTACCTGATTGTAACCTGCAAACACAGCAAGGGGGTTGACTGATCTCACATCCAGTTATGTCTCCCCAGAAATCTAGAAGACTGTAAAAATATTATAATTTACAAACAGAAATAGCAGCAGGCAGATTATCTYTTGACAAACAATGATTTCATGCTTTGTTGAAGCAAAAGAGAAGAAAAAGAAGGGAAGTGAAAGCACGAGGGGGAAGAAAAAAAAGCCAAGACTGAGAAAATGCTATATATTAACAAAATGTTGATCAAAAGCTTAGTTATTGGCAGACTTTAAGAAGCCACTGTTACTTAGATGTCAGAACACTGTTTTAGGGAGCTGCATGGCAGATAAGCTTTTCCAGATGTCAGGGAATTCCCATGCTTTATATTTCTGCAGAGACCCAGGGGTTGGTCACTATTTTTTTCCATCTCTCATCACCAGTTGGTGGCAGATAGACCAGGGTTTTACTGGAGCTGCCCCCTGAGCTGGTGTGGTGTGAGCCTCACATCCCAGGAAGGAAAAGCCACCAGCACCAAGCTGGTGCTCTCCTCTTGACAGGAGCAAGCTGAGTCAAGACAGATTCAGACTTGGCACAGTCATCAGCCCTTTTCTGCCACACCTTGGCCTTAGGCTCAGGGGAGTTTGGGTCTGGCAGCTCACCGAGAGGGAACAGGATGGCTGAGAAACACTTTTGAAAGCTGTGAGTTAAAACCTGACAGTGAAAGTCCTGTTATTCTTGCCTGACTTGTGGTTTGTGAATGGCTCAATGTCCCATCAAGCCCTTTTTACTCCAGCTCAAAATAGCACAGGCAAGTCTGCTAATAGTTTTGATAGCAACAATTTTCAAAGCCTCAGCCACAATTCAAACCGAGGGCCTGATCCAGAGATAATTGAAGTGTTTCCCTGAATTGAATCTGAGCCTAAAATGGCAGAGCCAGAAAGGGAAAAATAAACTCTGCAGAAGAGAATAGAAATATACTTGAAAATGAATTCTGGARGCTGCTCAGTCCAGCTGTAGTCCTGTGTGGCTTTTCCCTGCCTGTGACAGTGTGGCTGCAGGCACTGAGAGCACCAAGGCTGAGCTTTACTGTGGGCTGAGAGGCTCTCTCTAAGCTGCCCCATCTCCTCACCAGAGGTGAGCACCATCAGCAGCCCTGTGCTCCAGGCACATTCCCACTGCCCCATTACAGGCTTCAGTGAGATGGAGCCGTGCTCAGACAGCAGAAATCTGTTCTGCACCCCCTGTAAAACTGCTGCCCCTTTGCCTGTCTGCTTGCTTAATGGCTTTTTGTCCCCACCATCAGTACTGCAGTACAGCACACTCTGGGATTGCTGTTAACCCACATAGATTACCTGCTTATTTTTCCCACCAGGCTCAGAAAGTTGATTAAGTTTAGATGGACTAAGGCTGATTCAAAGCCTGCTGAAATCTGTAATAAATCACTAAAATGAAAATATAATTTCACTTACAACAATGACAAAATGCCCTTTGACATCTGTAGACAAGCCAAAATTCCACTTCAAAGTACATGCATACTGAACCACAGTTAATGAGGAAACAAATTCATTAGCAGTTAAAAAACAAACAAACAAAAAAACATCAAGGAARGTGAAAACCGTTTTTGTAAAAAAAAAACCAAAATAAATTAAGCAGATGCCAATTGCTCCTGCATTTTATTTGTAGCTTTTATGCAGGATAGCTTCCCTTACTTAGCACAAGAGAGAATCCCAGTGCATTTTATGACCTGGAAAATTAAGTTTGCATAACATCAGCATGGAAGCACCTGATTTTTAGGATGTTGTGGAAAACCTTCAACCCAGCTGTTACATTTCTGCAACTGTACTGTGAGACCTTTGAATGTCTCTGCTCCCAGCCTGGAGTGGGTTTGCAATGTTGAAGATGCACAGTTTGTGAGAAGGCTGGGGGTGTGTGCATGTGAATGTGTGTGTGGGGACACCTTTGTTCCATTTGCACTTCCATTTATGCAGCAGATGATGAGTCATATTGTATAATTACATAGATAGAAAGTTATTTGATGTTTAATTTTGCCTAGACAAACGTTAGTTGCTTCCTAAGCAGTATTTTCTCCCTATCAGTATCTTCCTAATAGCTGTGGATTTTTAATTACTGATAATTAGTATTTACATGGAGCCTTCAGCAAACAATTCCTGAAGTACTTGTAGTAATTACATATGTAAATTGTTATGAAAGAAAAATGTTTGCAGCTTGACAAAAGCAAAGCTGGGGAAGTAGGCAGAAAGCAGAGGTCAAGTTTTGATGTTTAAAAGTGAGGCAGAGGTAGGACAAAGTTCCATTTTTTCCTACACTGTCAGATAAAACAGAATCAATCAATCAGGAATTTTTGTGTGATTTTTTTTTTAATAGAACAGAAATGAGAACAACTTCTGTTGATTCTKATTTATTAATACTGACAGAAAGAGTTGAAAAATACACATGTGATGCCTTTTCTTAGGTGGCCTAAGCAGTCCTGGAGAAGGGTGGAAGGAAATGTCTTTCCTGAGACACTGGGCTCTATGTGATACTGTCAGAAAACAGATGGGTTTACAAAACAAGAGACAGATGAAACAGAACTGAGAAATTTCTGCAAAGCTCTTAGTTAAGAATTCCTGGGCAATGCTTAGGCAATGCCGAAGTCCTTTCTCAGATTTTGGACATGGCAGCATTTCAGAAATATCAATCACAGACCCAGTTCAGATGGTTAAAGGGAGATAACAGACTCACAGCACATGTGTGGAAAGAGATACAACCCTCTTTCTGTGCTGCCTGCATAATTCTTGCCTATCACATCGAGCTCTTTCTTCAGCCACAGCTCTGAGACTCAGACCCACAACAGCATCTGTGACCCYTAAATCTCTGCACACCTCTTGTAGCTGTGATTGTTTCTCTTACTGAGCCCTTCTGGGCTCACACAAGAAGGCTGATTTTTTTCTTGTTAGAAAGGGAAATTAGGTTTCATTACTTATTACAGAGATAAAAGCTTAAGTTTTTTCTCCTTGTGAATGTTTTAGGAACCTGCTGAGCTGATCAGCTCTGTCATCTGATGAGCACTCTGCAGTGACATGAAGAGTAGATGAATTAAAGGCTTTGTCTGCTGCTTGTTCTTATTCTCTCTTTTTAACATCCTAAAAGTCCACTAGGGACAAGCAAATAACAGTCCAGCYCAGGTCTCCCCAGCCACATTTGCCTTGTCAACAACTGCCCAGGAGCAACCCATCTGATCCCCCCCCTAGATCATATATTCCATTAGTATAAATTATTAAAATGAAATATTTTACAAGAGGCTACAGACCTATTCTGAATTAATCCCTTTATTCCATTATGAGACAATAAACCTTTACATTTCTGAGAGCTCTTGTCAAACATTCTGCTTCACTCAGGAATAAATGTATTCAAAGGTTGGGAGGCTCTTCCTCTATCCCACTACATTCATATTCATCAGGCTGGCCAGCATGTAACTCTGCAGATAGCAATCATCAGATGTTCCTTCCTAGAGAAATTTGGTTTACAACTCCACAGGCAGCACGGATCACATTAGGCTCAGGCCCTGGTCTTCTCCAAGGAGGTCTAAGTGCTCTGGCAGGGTAAGCTGGACCCACAGCTGAACTGTGCATAACTTCACAGAAAATAATTTGTTGTTGCCTGATTAGTGCCTGTTACATCTGCAGTGGGAGCTGATAAATCCAAAAGGCATGCCAGGCTTTTCAAAACTGTGATCAGAGGCAGGCTAATCTCTCTGGCAAAAGTGTGGCAGATTGAGAYTCAGCACCAAGCTGAAGCTGTGCCTCTGGCTTCCTGATGCCATGGGATTATTTTCTTCCATTGTTACACTTGGATGGCCAGTATTGATTGCTGCTGTGAAGAACCAGGAAAGTGATGAACCAGCTCTATTTCATTTTATATCTATAGGTGAAATGTTTTTCAAACATTTTATGCAAGTATCCTTATTTGCTTTTGGAACACCGAGTAGCAACATTGATACAAGCAGGATCTTCTTAGAGCTGAAACAGGAAGATATGGATTTAGAAAGAAATCTGAGGGGGTAAATTGGGGCTTTAAAATATATGTTTTCAGTGAAGTCTCATGCTGGGAGTGTGTGCTCTATGTGTGGATCTTTGCTTGGAATGGATCCAGTGGCACAGTCCACATTCATAAGGGATAAAGGATCTCCCTCTCAAATCTTCAAATCAGTTTTACAAAATCGAAGGCTTTCTAATTTAAGGGAGGGCATACTATCCAGTTGTCCATACAGGTTTAACCTCATCCTCATTTTGAGATGATACATTAGGGCTATTTTATTCAGAAGAAAAAATTGTGGGAGCACAGAAATCTGATGTTTCCTAATGTTTGAGTGCCACCTAAGTTGGTCTTCTTTTGCACAATTCTGAGTGTATGCCACTGTATATAATTATTCCAGCTTTTTTAAGCAATGGGAGACTACCACTGGTGACAATGTGTATATAGTGAGCTGATGAAGTATGAGCTGAAAGGAGTACAAAGGAGGTACAGGAAGGCTGGACCATCAGTCTCCCCCTTTTCCTGGACTTTGAATCCTATTATCTCAGGACTATGGTGAAACATCTTCATTGTTCTGCTGCTGTGCAAACCCAGACATATCAGAGCTTGGATGAAAGGAAAATTTGGTCACCTGCCTCCTACTCAGTTAGATTAAACTGAGGGTTGTTAGATTATACTGAAGGTTTCTGAGTTGCCCTGTAACCCAAACCACAACCAAGCCATATCATGTCACCTGGTGGGGTTTTGCTGATGACAGCACAGGTGTGAGTTGACTACAGTTGTTGCTGGAATACATCTGCCTGCTTAACCATCTTCCTGCAGGCTGTGCTGTTCTGTTATTTCCCTCACTTTGTGAGCTGTGTGTGTTGGCCAGGGAGAAGAGAGAAGACACCTGGAAGTCTTATTTGCAACAAAGGTATGGAAAGGGAATACAAGATTTAAAATTTCTTCTTTCCATTTTTTTTTCCAGCCCTGGCTCACCAGGGCCTCACTCCACTTGGTTCTGCCACTGGGATGTGGCATCACACTTCACCCAAAGCACTGACACCACTACAGACCCTGATGTAGCTTTGTCTTTCTGTACCAGGGATCAGTACTGAGCCTTGGGCTAAGATTTCCAAAGCCATCTAATGATAATGAGTGTCTTAATTTGGCAAAGTGTGGAGGAATAATAAAGTCAAATTCACCTCAGAAAATGCTGAGTAGAGTGCTACCCTTAGAAGATGTGAAGGAGGAGCACCATGAGCACCTTGTCAATGTGCATCATGTCATCCTGATGTATAAGAAATTATTTTATTGATTTAAACAGAATAAATCTATTGGTCATTTTCACCCTTGTCCCAGCAGTTATTTACAGCAGTTTGTCAGCTCCCAGCAAAATAAAAGCATATGTAAACATGTAATGCTCAGTGGCTTCGTGTCAACCTGACATCCTTGGATGGCTGTTCATCTTACAGCATTTTACCTTTCTGTGGCAAAAAGAAAATGTTCCCAGACCTGACAACAGAAACAAACAGTACATGAAAAGATGGACATCAAGGTCTCTGTTCCTCCAAAATGTGCCTTATACTCTTACTGGTGTAGTTTTTAGAGACTTGATAGGTTTTTAATGTAGCACCTTATGTCAAAAGAGAGTTTATAGAAAGTATTTTCATTAACAAGCTCTTAATTCTATTCCCTTCCAGCAGATCCCTGCTCTTAGGGCTCTCTTCATCATAAATTTCCTCCAGTCAGCCTACTCAGCTTCCAAGCAGTGACAGTATTTCTTTTTCTCAGATTAAAGTATTGATAATCAAATCAGCATTTAGATAATAGAGCCTTTAATGTTCTGAGCAATTTTAGACAGCTGAGGCAAATTTTGCCATCATGAGCCATGATTCCTTACAGTAGCAAACAATGCATCTGGGTTTGAATTAAAATGAGGCCTGTCTTTGGTGTGAGGTAAGGAATGTAGGCAGCCAGCTAATTGAAATCTCCTCCCATGGAAGGGAAACAAGGCTTATTTAACCAAGAGAATGTCATTAAAAAAAAAAATGGGGAGGGGAAAACTCTGCCTGAGAGGGTGCTGGTTGTACATTCAATAATTTTCCATGAATGGTTTGTCTCTTGTCATATTTACACAGAGGTGAAACTCAAATGCATGTCAGCAATTGAAGAGTAATCAGCAGAGTAGTGCAC
>CADDXX010000229.1:1058644-1075599 GCA_902810485.1 Alauda arvensis
ATATAGAAAGTGCTTTGCTCGTATTTACTAATTTTAAGGTGTTTTATTGAAGATGAGTTTCATTTGAACACAATGTATTTGTTGAATTCAATTTTCCCATTGCCTTCCAGCCATCATTAGCTGGTCCCTTTGCTCATTAAAACAGGTCTAAATACTCTCCAACCTGTTTCCATGGATCTATTCATACAAGTCCTCTTATTCTACTTATTTTCTTTGGCTAGCAGTAATTTGCAATGCTTTATTTATTTATTTATTTATTTACTTCTATTATTTCCCATTAAACCTTAACAGATTTTACACTCGTATTGTTGCTGGGCTGTTAAAAGACAGCCATGAGCCCTTGTTTCAGAATTGATTAGTTTTTGTGGTGCCTCTGGCAACAGCCTGCCAAACAGCTATCCAGCCCTGTTGGGTTGAACATCCAGATACATGTTTTTGATTCTTTTAAAACTTTATGTTCACAAGTTACAAGTACTTAATACTGTGTCTGTTATTTTTGGTGATAGTGGTTAGTTTGTTTAGACTCGTTCATTTGGTGTTTTAAATAAATATGAAAGTGCTATTTCAGGATGCACAAAATTTGCTGGAGTTTGAAAAAGCAGCAAAAATTCTCCATTTGGCGGTTATGAATTTATGTTGTAATTGCATTCCAAGAAAAACCCCCTTACAAACTCTACCCCTCTTACTCCTTTCTCTATTTGTTTTCTGAGAAAGTTTATTAGTTACATTTTTTCAGGCATCAACTAATGCCAACAGGGGCATAAGTTGTGYTAATTTGCACCATTTTTCCATACATTTTGATTCCAGATTCTCCAAGGTTGATCCCAGTTTCATTTAAAGAGGCATCACATCTCCATGATTTGAATGAACTCTATCAATTTTATTTAGGGGCAAATGTAGTTCATCTTTGCAAATTAAGCTTTCTTTTAATTTCGTTTTGTTTATCCATGGACGTTCAGTGAAGCAGAGTTTGCAACTACACGCATGTTATATGCATGTATATACAGTAGTACATCTTGATACTCATTCATTTCTCATTGTTACTTATTTATATTCAGTGTCACCTTTCCCGAATTTATCCTTGAACTGTCATTAGATGGTAATAGGAGATCCTAGGAGATCCTAAATTCTATCTAGATTTTACTCAAGAGGCATTTTATGGTAGGGTCTACACCACAAGATTTAAATACAAGTTGAGTTAGGCGTATGATGTAAACATACAGTAGGACGTCCTTCAGATAACAGGCATAGCTTTGTGCTACTTTTGCTTTTCTGCCTCCTTTTTCTGTTTCCTTTTTTCGCCCTGTTTTTGACCAGGTGCCTTATGAAATATGAATTAAGAGGATAATAGTCTGAAGAAATACAGGTTTCCGCGTCTTCTTTATGTTCTTAGCAGGTTTCTATCTCTCTCAATATATATGATTATGTAGATATATACCTTGTGCTTTTATACTCTTTTCATATAAAATTGTATACCTACAAGTAGAGAAAAAAATTTAATATTGCTTTAATTGAAAATCATTTTCATTCAGGTATTCCGATTATAACAGTTTTTAAATCTTTGTTGAGAAACAATGTATCAAATTGGTGAATATGTTTAGAAAAGTAAATTTACACGAAATACCTTAAAACACAAAAATGCTAATAGAATAATGTGCCACTTACATATTTCTTACTGTTGTATGGAACACCATCCCCCATTGGCTGGCAGGAGGACTCTGCACATTTAGCAAGTTGAGCTTGCTGACGCTGTCCAAAAATAAATTGATTGATTGGCAAAATACAAAACCCCCTCGAGTGAAAATTGGCGAGTCATAAAAATTTGAAGCAATTGGCCTCCGATTGTAAAAATGATGTCCTTCATGGTACAGGTCAAAAAATATTGCCTTTTCAATCCTTTTTCCATGGGCAAATCTAATTCACTCTTGGGATGAATTGGGCAGTCTGGAGTGTTGGGCGGTCAGGCAAGCGAATTGACTTCAACTTCCATCTTAGACCTCCTGGCAGACAATGAAATAACCAGGCAAGCCACCAACCGATTATCATCTGTTGTTGCACCACCTCGGCTGTGAGGAGTTTGAGGACCTTTGTTGTTTCAAGTTAATTTCAAAGACTCCAAACATCGTAAACCCTCAAGGAGAAGCAGGCAATGATAACAGCTTGGAAGGAGGAAGGATGAGACTGGACTGATGAACTGTTGGACAGAATAAGACTTGCGGGCTGGGTCAAAGTTTAATTCAGTTTATGATTGTATTAATTTTATAAGCATTATCATGGCCATTGAATTTGCCCTCATCCGGATGGGGATGCAGCTCACCAACAAACTGCGAGCTCACAGAGATGCCGTCACACCAGCAACAACCGAGTTGCCAGAAACACCAGAGGCAACTTGCGGAGAGATGGACAGCCCTTAACCATGAACTGTTAACCACTCCTTCCTTTCCTTTTAATATTTAAAAAAGGGGGATTTGTTGGGATTCGTTTTATGGGATTTATGTTGGTTTATTCCCTGACCCCTTCCGCTCCCAGTTGGTTTTTCCCTTGGGTGTGCCCTCCCCTGTCAATTATKCTTYGGTACTGTTGACCCCTCCCTCCCACATGTCCATCTCTCCTTGTACGTGCCCMAGGTCTGGAAAGTTCCATCTGGTTCGGCTCTAGATTGGTCCTTGCCTCTGAAGACTCTCCCCCCGGTTTTGTAGTTGGCTGTTCAAGGTGCCTGTTTGTACCTTTCCCCTCCCCTCTTTCCCCTGATTGGTTTCTGTACCTCTCCCTCCCCTTGTTCCTCCCCCAGTTATAAGGTTGTGCAATCCCCAGTTCTCCGCTCTGTGCTGCAGCCTCCCATCCCCGTTGGATCGGGAGTTTAGCTATATTGTTACCCTTAGGAGGCTGGGGAGCAATAAAGCTGAACATTGTTGCCAGCGCACAGAGTCCTCTCTCCCTGCTTCTACGGCRTTGTCGAGCTGCCTCAGGCAAGTCCCTTTTCACACCGGTCTCCGGTGTTGGGACCCACTAGGTTTGTCGGGCTCTCCCGGCTAGCCGGTGCGGCCCTAGCAAGGGCAGAGGCGGAGAGCTCGTCACCCATAAATCTCACTATGTGCCGTTATTGGTGTAAATGGAGCAGATGTATTGATTATTTGCACCTTTGTTCCAACTGGAATATTTACTGCAGTCCACTGGCTGCTACCAAAAAATGCATGTGATAAATTAAGATTACAGTTCTGTTCTATCTATCAAGTGATTGCTYCTGTGGAAAACAGAAATAACCATCAGAGCTATAAACAGATTATTATGGATGAGCCAAAATTACATTTAACTCATTTTTACTAGCCTGACTATAAAAAACTTCTTGRAGAAGAATTATTCCCCAATAGGACTATTTTCTTCCTGATAAGACAGGCATTGCCAATTAGTGTTCACAAGGATTTAGTCTATGAAGATTAAGAGATGCTTAAATAAAGTGCATTGAAGTAAATTTACAGCAATTCCTTTTACTAACAGAAATACCATATGTATATATATATATATATGTACCTCTGTGTGTATAATTATACATGAAAAATGAAAGTTTAATTTCTTTACCCATATGTGTATCAGGATGCTTCCTATGTGATATACTGCATTTACATGACAATTGAAAGCAGAACTGCATAGCTGAAGGCTTCCTGGCAGCACATGAAAAATTGAACTTGCAACTTTATGTTGGAGTAGAGGATCTTGCCTCTTCTACCAGGGGAGAAATTGGGAAGATAAAGAGGTGAAGCACTGCTAGAGGGTTGTGGAGAAACTTTAATGATATTTATCTAAGTGTATTGCTGATTCTCTGTGTGTTGAGAGAATGGAGAGAGGAGCAGGTGGCCCCATAGCTGCTTTACCACCTCCAGCACTGAGATACCCTCAGATCACTTGGCCTCTTCTCACAACTATTCCAGGTGCAGGAAACCTGTCAGTCTTTCATCTGTATCAACTGCTTCTGGCATTCCCAACTCCTTACACAATTTCGTACAGACCAAACATTTAAAACAAATATTGCACACATTGCAAACATTACATACTTTCTCCTTTTCACAATTCTCTATCCTAAATTTTTCTTGAATATTCTGAGTGATACCCTCAGACCTTCCAGGATCAAAAATAAAATTATAGGCAGAGGAGGTTCCTAATAGTGAGACATAACTGCTTTTACTTGGCCTTGGGAGGATGCAGAAAGTGATCATGATCAGAACAGCAAGCATTATGTACAAAGTCTGGCTGTGTTGCAGAAAAGTAGAGATAAATAAACCAAAGAAATACCACAAAATCAAAACAGTTTTTCCAAATGAAGCCATAGTCTTGTCAAAGCCTGGTTCTTGGGAATAAAGAGGCAGAGGATGCAGGCATTCTCCATTTTGCCTCAGTGAACTGGAATTTACATGTTGCATTCCTGTCCRTGTGCAAGTAAGACAAACAAACCTGGCATGTGCCTGATCACACCAGGTGACCACCAGCAGCACCTGTAGTGCTGATATTTTGAGACAGAGATTGGAAAATGACCTGGGTTTATCTACTCTCAATAATTTTATCTACTCTCATCATAATTCCAACATGGATTTTGAAAGTATCTAAAAGACAGATATCAAAGAAAAAGGGGATTAAAATGCACATTGATTTTGCCAAATAGGAACTTGTACCAGACTACTCAATGATTTTCTCTGTTAAAATAGTATTGTAGATCTTGTCTGACTTGAATCAGGGAAGGATATTTGTTGTACCATCATGTGGGAAATATGGATTAACGAATGTGATGGGGATTCACAGGGAATAAAAAAGAAATGGCAGGACCTGGCTTCCAGAGAGAGACAACAGAGAGGGTTAAAGGCGAATTATAAGGCTGAAGAAGATTCATTAGCAGAGTTCCTCAAGGATAAGGTCTGGCCCTAATTCTGCTCACTATTTTCATTAATGAGCTTGGCAGGACTATTAGGAAATTAACTACTATCAAACCAACTTMCTGGTGCCAAGGTGCTGGGAGGCACTCTTAGTGGAGAGAAGGAGTGAACTGGCATGCAGAAACTGGACTGACCTCAGAATTACATTCAAGGGCTTGAAATCAAGGTCATGAGGAAGGGAATAGCAATTGTGCTACATCATTTGGAAATAACTGTGGGGCAAGAAAGACTGCAGAATATTATCATAATGCAGCAGTAGGGTGGTCAAATTCATTCTAAATATATAAGGGCAGAAGTGTTTCTAGCAGTGAGAGGGAAGCAGAAGCAGAGCTGTGCAAAGCCCTTGTGCAYTGTATGCTCACCATAAGGAGAGATSATCTCTGACTGCTGTAGGGACAGGGAAGGCAGGCAGCAGGGCTGGGAAAAGCAGCACCTACTTCATCAGAGRAGACCAAAACACTTGGATTGTTTATCTTAGCAACACAAAGCATGGTGGTGGCTCATGTGAAGATGAAGATGCATGGGTTCAGCATGAGGAGGGAAACTTCCTTTTCAAGGTGAAGGATCTTTGTGGTGTAAGCCACATGGGAGCGCATTTTGGGATCAGAAGATTGTATCTGACCAACTCAGCAAASAGATTCTGAAACAGCTTCTTGATACAGACATAGAGAAAACTTGAAGGTTTTCAAAGGGTAACATGATGAGGGATAGGTGGGGACTCCATCCCTGAGGACCCTTTCAGTTTGGTGTGCCTGTCTTTCTGTGCTCTGCCAGGTCTGTGTTTAAAAAAAATGCATTCCTTTTCAGGAGCCATCCTTCATGAATATTTATATTTAATGCCACAAATCTAGAAAATACTTGCCTTGGAAGTTATTTTAAAGCAAAGAASTGTGTCTGCTTCTAAGTTTCTCAGCAAAAAGATGATCTTGAAAGATGAGTCCTGAAAACATATCTTGGAATGAGCAAGGAATTACACCTGTGTCAGCTKTATTGTGCCTTTYCTCTGAGCTCCTGTCATGTTCAGATTGCTAGCAGAAGCAATGAACACCARCTTCCTGAGTTAAATCTAGTCCTTTTTCTCTGTTAAGAAAGAAGGATATATTCTAACTATTCTGAACACCAGCACTTTATTTTTAAGCTCCCTTGAAATTCCATTGAAAGCACTTAATCTTTCCCCGTGGAAGGCTGTTAAAATGGGATCTATGGACTCCATGAGCAGTTGAAGTTATTTGTTTGCAATTGCATGCACATTGGAGGTCAAATAAAAGGGATTCTTTCCACTGCCTCATMACTATAAACTCTCTGAACATTGGCATCTACTTTGGCTCCCTAGCAGTAACAGCTATGAATATTGCAGTGTCTCTTTTTAGACATACATTGATGGGTTAACTTGGCTCAGTAAAAGGTAATAACTACATGTCAGTATATATCTTTGGTGTAGTGTCCAGGAATAAAACCAGAGAAGTGTCAGACACACCAAGAATACCAGGGTGCTGCTAATACCACAGGTCCAAAGCAAACCAACTGTTAAAGACTGAGATAAACCAGGCCCAAAAAGTAATGGGAATGTTATCTATTCCCTACCAGCCAGAAATCCCAATGTGCATGGGCTAACAATGTGGGAAATGTAAACCACATTATCAGCCACATTTAAAAGTTATTACGATCCTCTTTCCATCACTGTACAGACAGCCAAGTTCTGACAGCTCTGGCTGGAGAGCAGATTGCATCACTCATCATAATTATACATCACCCCTCAGTAAATAGAGAGATGTGCTATAGGCAAGGCTGGTAGCACAGTCCATTAATGTTGCCTGGCTCTTCCTCTTGTTAGAGCTTGCATTTGGATAAGCACAACTCTGCCAGTGTTTCATTCTTCCTACTGAAAATTCCTAGGCCCCGAGTTTCTCATACAGAAAATGTGGGGAAAATAGAAAAAGGCCAATTTAGAGCAGTTCAGATTTATCACTTACTCCGAAGCCAGAGCTCTGCTGAGTGTGGGGTGAGGGAATGATGAGGTTATGAGGAGAGATGAGGAAGGATCGAGGCCTGTCCCAAAGTGTGCTGTGCTCCCTATTGCTCCATCTTTGTGCTGTCAGTAGGGTGAGCAGCTTTTTGGATCCAAAGATGGATGAGAATGCAGGGAAGGAGGGAATGACCAGGCTTAGAGGGGAAGGGGTGTCTAGTTTTAGCACTTGTCACCACCAGGAGTGAGCCAGGGCAGTCACAGTAATTCAGGCATGGTGGGGAGAGCTGGGTGGGTGTGCAGCCTCTCCTTACCCACCAGCACCACAGAGGAGCCCAGCCTGGGCATGGAGATTGAAATTATCAGAAAAGAGTTTGTTGTCCTGATCCAGGAAGGTCTTTTGTCAGCTTGTGTTGAAAGGATCAGAGCCTTCCAGTTTGAACTCTAAGCAAAGCAARTGAGTGAAAACTCAGAGATCTGCAAGCTGTTAAAAACGTGCCCTGCATTTAATGCTTTCTTTTCCCTTCTTATTTGGATCCTGAGCATTACTATTCTATCACAATAAATGCTTGAATGATACCATAAATATTGATCTGGAAGGAAGCTGATAAAAATGAAGCATTGTTATGAGCATGTCGTGGGGCTTKCAGAGTGAATGTATTGACTGATGTGCTTCACAGATTCAAATTACTGATATTCACTGGTTAGTTTTCTGGGGTTTGTAATCATATCTTTCAAGCATAACAAATCAATTGGATACATAAAAGACTTCTAGAGGAAAAAAAATCACAAGGATACATTTGAACAAAACATGTAAGCCCATGTAAAATTTTTCAGAATCAGATTCATTTAGGAGAGACAATAACACTGCATGTTTGATCTCTGGACCATTGTGACTGTGATGAAAACTGTCTGTGTTTTAACTTTATCTCACCAAGTTCTCAGTAAGATATACCCTGAAAAGGGAGAAAAGTTTTATGGCCAGAGAGCAAATAAAAAAAGAGAAGCAAGAGTTTGGAGGAAAAAAATGAAAGAAAACAGAGGAAAAGAGSKGATAATTTGCAGTGCTGRGAAAGATGGAAATAACTGAGAATGKGCCTGACCCAAACTCCTTGAGCACTTGGAATTTATACTGAAAACAATCAAAATAATTCCATAGGGTTGTCTCCAGCTGTCCTGACTGATCATTTGTACAAAGAAAACAGGCATTAATTTGCTATTTCTATCAGCAGCAAATTGCAGGCTCAGTGTCTGAAAATGAAAAATCCTGGCTACAAAAAGCAAGATGGTGCTCAGCTGAAAATCATTGCAATAATGAATGCACTTTAACACATCTGTTACATCYTCTGGCTGAGAAAGGTACAACTTACAGCAAGTAGAATGTTCCATTTGGCCCACTCCTGTGACTCTCAAAGACCTGGCCCATCYATTTAAAGGCACACAGTCCTCATTRAAAACATTCACTTCTCAAGGCYTTTTGCTGARTGGTGTCTGTGTATCTGGGAKTGTGCATCCTTTGGTGTGGAGTGAGTAGGATTAGTGTGAATTAACTTGGTCCTTTCTGATTCTGAGTATTGTGCAGACATTATCTTGGATGGGAGAGACTTTGGAATTTCCCTGAAACCAGGTTTATATCAGTTTCATTGATGAGTAAAAATACTATTTCACAATAAGGAAATGATTTCTGGATTTCAGGCTTACATTGACATTCTGACAAACTGCAARGGCTGTGAAAGGGCTGGATTTTTATTAGGGGGGATATGACAGTTGCAATATCTACTTGGTTTTACCATTGTCCTTTAATTGTGTGAGAACAATGTCCTGCCTCAGTCAGTGCACAAACACAGTACATCTGAGCTGTGTGCAAAGAACAGTCCCTGCCCCAAGTTTAAATAAACAAACCAGGAATAAAAGGCGTTAAAAAAAGAATAAAAAGGGGTGTTGCTTACATCAAAAAACCCAGTATTTCCCYAAGTGAATCTTGTGAATCCTCCAGCAGCTGTTGCCACGCTATGAGGGGCAGCCTGGATAGGTGTGTGTCTGGGCAGGCTCTCTGCATTCAGCACACCCTTATCTCACCTCCAGGCTCTCTGTCTCTTTTTACTTCCTGCTRTATTTGTTATAAGAAGAGCAAGGACTGTCTGGTTCACTCTCTGGTGGGGGCTACAGAGCCTTTTTCATGTCCTTTCTGTCTCCACTGAGAGACAGAGACACCTTGCTAGGAATTCTGTCCCATTTTTACCCTGCTCCTCCACCAGCAAAGCATCAAACATCTTCTACTTTTTGGGAAGTACATTAWTTATATTTTATGATTTTTAAATAAATTTCAGCTAAAGCAGATAAAATATTTTTTCTTCATGAAATTTTGTGAAAAATTATTGAAGAACATCTCTTTTTATTATTGGAAAGGCTGAGCCCCTTCTTCCAGCATCCTTCTCTTGTGTCTAAAAAGAGAACACCAACATATCAGCTTGTGCATAAAAGTAACTTGGACAAAGTGTTGTCAGCATGTGTGTAGCTTTATTTTTATCCATACRTTTCTGTGTCAGGTCAGCACTGATTAGTTTCCTACAGAAGCCTGGAGAGAGCCACATTAATTGGATCATTCATGCAATTGGTTCTTCTCTTGTGACAAAGCTCTCTCTGAATACATCAATGGCAGTCATGGGGGGCAAAGGTAAAGAATCTGTGAGGTGTGACATATGTTGATGGATGTCTCAGAAATCTCCAATGATCAGATTTGAAAGCATGTTTTCACCCAACATAATGTTTGTAGCTCACACAGCTTGTTTCCTGCTAAAATAACAATAATATAAAGTATAAATAACATTACAGTATTTGCAACAAGAACAAAAAGAAAAAATAGCAAAAAGGAGAAAGGTTTGTGGATACAGTTTATGAAAGGAATAATCAGAATACATTGGCAGTGTTATGAAATCCTCATTATTTGGATTCATTTAACTAGATTAGTTAAAACATAAAAACTCTTCCTGTTGGAAATGTGTCTGCCCTGGTAGAGAGTTGAACTACTTGACCTAAGAGSCTGTTTTGATCTCTATCTTCCACAATTATACAAAAAAGCATAACTCATTTGTATCTTTTCTCTTCCTGATGAGTGTATCTGCTTTCCTTCAGCCAGAGGAAGCCTAAGTCAGGTGGTTTTCCTAACTTTTTAATTAACTATTGTGGAACTTGGAGGCAAACCAACTCTAGCTGATATGAAAGGTAGAAACTGTGGCAAGGAAAAGAGAAAGATTAGCTATTTAAATGACAATAGAGAATGACAAAGAGGGATGCTGACAGGACTATGACTTGATTAAGATGGAGCTTTTCATTAATTTTTATAGAGAAACTCTAATTGTTACAAAAACTATATTCAGCACTTTTCCATCATCTTAATTCTATTTCAAATGGATTTAATTTAATTTACTCAATGACTAATTTTTGGCCTTAAACACATTAATGAGCAGTCCAGTTTTTCCAAAGGGAAAAAGGGCTCTGGCCCCTGAGATGTGGACTGACATTCATTTGTATGTTTGAAAGCCTCTGCACATATGTTCCATGTATAATTTCATTATTTTCTATACATTAACTTCTAAAAGCCCTGTCTAGCTCAAAATTATTAGAAATATTTATAATACTGATATTGCATTATCACTTTTTATTGGTGTTCATTGTTTCCCCAGCCAAGCCTTGCAGAAATAACAGCAACTTCCACATTCTGCACAGTACTTAGTAAAGAAAATCTGTCAGATGATGTCACACTTAAATGTCTTCATGGAGTGCCAGCATGAAACTTATTAGTAATAAAAYGTGAACTGCTGAGTTAAATTTGTAGTAATTCAGACCTCTATGTGTAAGAGTTCAAACTTAGCTGAGCGTAATAAAGCTTTGTGTAAAAGTCTCTCTGAGGGATTATGGCCATTTGTTCAGGGTTGAGGACTCCTGGGATCGGTCTCTAAGCTAAACCTTATTTTGAAGGAAGAAGCATGCTTTCCTACTGCACTATCCCTCCAAAATGTGACAAATTTACAGACAGTCMAGACTTTGGCTGGCAAAAGATGCATGTTCTTTGTCAGATCCYTTTGGTAACCTGCCCTATCTGATTATCTGCRTCTGAATACAGAATACTGCAGAGGAGAACCCCTCTCCTCATCCCAGCGGTTAAAGACTTCTGATTTTTTTCCTGTTATGCAGAATACCTCAGTAGGGCTCTGCTTCTCTRTTGCTTGCTGTGACAGTGGAAGGACATAAAGACACAATGTGTTCTGCCACTGTAATTTCAGTGCATATGAATAATCTCATTTTTACTTGTAGTGAAGAAATTTAGCACAGTTTCATGTTGTTAGGTGGGAGTGTTGTGTAGAGAAGGGGTTCCTAGGTAAGTAATATATTCTCTCTATATTTAGAAGAATTTTCCATAAGAAAATTAAAATATCTTCAATTTTTCTGCGTAGCATTTTTCAAGTATTCTTTCCCAGAGTATTGACCTAAAAATCGGTTGCCACAAATATCTGATAATGAGAGTTTGAACTGTTTGTTCTGATAGGTCACATCATTTGTATCCTATTGATTCCATATGTGTACTGGAGGAGCACATGCAAGGAAAATAATTTTAATGACCGAAGACCCCAGAGCTCTGAGGAAGGATAGGAAGAAAAACAGGGCTTGGGAATTGTGCCTCATTTACTCTGTTTTCCTTTTTGGTTTGTGCAACAGGAAATAAAAGTCAGGTGATGTAAAGACTTATTGGCTGGCAAGCATGGACATGGAATTTGAGTCCCTTGTATTCCCTTRTATAATATATCTATTATATTCCCTCATATCATTTGCATATAACAAGTAATGAGCAGCTGTAATTTGCTATGCATGGACTTGTCATTGTCTGGGCTTTGCTGAAGAATCCTAGAAACTGTATTATGAGGAGATGCTCATTGTCATGGTTCCCTTCACCAAAAATGTACTGAGATCATTACTGCATTCTGCGGGCTGCAGATTTCTTTCATGGCTGTGGACACAAATTCTTTGTCTCTCTGCTGGTTTCTCTGCAAGGGAGCCCAGTCAGCCTCTTGTTTGGCTMATTTCCTCTCTCCATTTGGGACAGGAGCAACCTTCCAGTAGATGCAGTGCTTTTCCAGGACCAGAGGCACAGTCACAATGCAACAGAAAATTTGGGAGATGTTGGCTGGGTCCACTTTATGAGAGAAAGAACAAGCTGGGTGTCAACACAGTGAACTCCTAGAACAGAGCACTTTTAGCCCACGTGTGGTTTGGTATTCAAAGCATCACTGGGAGCTYAGAGGGTGTCAACAGTGGGCTGGGATCTCCCACTTTAAAGTCTTCCCAAACCCCAGCAAGGGGTTGGAAGGTATTGCCCTTGCCAAGGATGTTTGTGCCCCATAGCTGCAGGAGCTGGAGCAGTTTCCTTACAAAGCTGTGAGGGTTTGCAGAACTGAAAGCAGTGTCCCAGGCACTGACAGCAGCCTTGCTTCTACTGGGCAGTATTTCTCTTTTGCCRTGTCAACCCTTTTTGTGAAGGTAACTGTGAGCAGAGCTTTAACAATGCCATGCCTGCAGAAAGCAGTCAAGACAAAGAAATTACTCATTAAAACCAAGCAAATCCCCAGATAAATAGTATGGGTTTGTTCAGGAGTAATTTTGAGTTGCTTCTTCTCTTTCCTCAGAAATTTTGAAATGGTCTTTTTGGTCAGGCAAAGAGTGAACAAAATAAACTGATAACACACTGGRTGGGCCTTTCCTGAATGCACGGTCAGTTTTTGGCTGCTCTTTTCCTCATCCTCTTAAAGCTGCAAATTGCACCTCATTTTACAATCTGTGCTGTGATGTGGAAGAGATATTATACATTGTGGCTCAGAAAAGGTTGGGGTAAAGTGGCCTTGGCCTGTGCTTTTCTGCCTACAGCATTTTAAG
Organism: Alauda arvensis; assembly: GCA_902810485.1. Lineage (NCBI taxonomy): Eukaryota > Metazoa > Chordata > Aves > Passeriformes > Alaudidae > Alauda > Alauda arvensis. The sequence goes on from CADDXX010000229.1 coordinate 1,071,467, forward strand.
GCATCTCAGGGAAAAGCRTGGTAGGTATTATTTAGTCTCATTTTCTCAAGGCCACTTAAACACTGTTTTGAAAGGGAGGATGGACACAATGACACCCAGARTCCTATTTTAAGATGTCCATTAGTGCCCTGGAATGCGTGGAGCRTCTGGATTCTCTGGCAGCCTTGGCTGTGTGAAGCACAGCTCAGCTCACACCTTGCTGGCTCAGGAGTGCCCCAAATAATTCACTGAACTCAAGGAACACAGCAGGCAGATTGCAATGCAGCAGCAGGAGCAGGGGGCCCAAATGGCCATGCTCAGATTGAGATACTTTTTTAGAAATTACAGTAAATGGAGGCTCTTAGGCACTGGGTGATGGGGAATGGAGAGAGGGTCTAGGTGTGTGCGTGACACTGACACATGATGAGCTACTTGTTTTTTAATACTTTCTGCTGTGCTGAAATCACTTTTTCTGTAAARCCACTTGAATGAATTGATTTACTTTGTATGGTACAGACCATAATTGCTCACAGSGCATAATGTGCACTCAGATAGGTAAAACAAGCAATATAACCCAATGGGTGCCTTAATGAGATGTCCAAGTCAGGCATTTGGGCACTCAAATTGGCACTTAGGTGCATAAAATTGACATTTACATGTCTAAGTGGCAATTTGGAGCATCCAGATTAGGGATTAAGTTTCCCGTGTTTGAAAACTGAAACCCCGTCTCTTTACTCTTGACATTGTTATCTGCTGGCTGCAGAGCTTCAGTCAGCACAAGCAGAGTACTGGGGGATTAAATGAATGAACACATGCAAAGTTGTGCATTATTACAGCAAGGGATGCAGTTATTGTTTGTGGTCTTGACAAGCTGCATGAAGGGAATATGCGCTTGATTTAGTGTGAGTATTTTGGGCACCTCCAACACAGGCTAAATGTAACTAACGGAGGAATGTTGTGACTGAAGTAGAAGTGGGAAAATGGTGCTTGCGTGGGTGTGCCTTCCTACACTGCCTATATTTAGCAAATTGAAATGCTGTTTCAGTGCTCAAGTARCAGCAGTATTGACACAGTCCTGTTCACAGCACTGAAAAATGTGTTTCTCAGAGGAAGCAAAGGACATCTTCTCTTCATTATGGGACTGGTGGATACCATCAGCATTGTTAAACCCCCTTATTGTACCCAAACAGTACATTCTCAGTTTTATGGCTGTCATGTGAAGATCAGGCTCCACATCCCAATGCAACTCCTGATCCATCAGTGCCATCAGCATCAGGGCCAGGGGGTCGTTTTCATTGCAAGAACTGAGATTAGGAATACGTTTGATAAGTGTGAGAAAGCAAGTGACAGAGTGGCAGGCAGAGGCTCACCCATGGATTAGTGCCCTTAAATTAATGATAAAATATGCCTGGAATAAAAAGGAATCTCACTGGGAACTTCTCCAAGCTCAARCCCATATGTTACTGGCTAATCATTTTACACCTTTGTCTGCCAGAGTAATTAGACAAAAGTGAAGCAATACTCTGCTTATTGTTCTTGCTTCTGTTTCATAATACCCATTAAGAAATGGTGGGTTATTTTAAGGCTACCCCAAATATAGAGGCCCACTGGGAGTAACTCTTTGGTAATCTGGTAATTGGTTTAACTCACCAGTTACAAACAACACAATACTTTTTTTAGGGGTGTTTTGTTTGTCCTTTAACAGAGAAAAAATTTAAAAAATACACAACATCTATAATTGAATTTAGTTCTTGCTATAAATGATGTAATTGATTTTTGTTGTCTCACGTGGACTGTAAATCTGGGTAATTCCACTGAATCTACACCAGTGTAAAGCTGGAGCAGAGAATTAAGTCCAAAATGCTTATTGGCAGTTGAATAGAAATTGGCATCCATACTCTTGTTATAGACTGGGCTTCTGACCAGTGCATTCTCACCTATAATAAATACAGGCATGGATGTAACCAGCAGGTTATTCCATYATAGCCTTGGGCTTCTCAGCAGGACAGATGAAGTCTGTTGACTGAAGCACACAAAATGATCGTGAGCTGGTGCACAAAATGMCTGTGGACTGGTCCCTTCCAGAGACTGGATAAGATGTAAATTTTCACTCCTTTTTTTTTTTTAATTTTTTATCTTTTTATTCTTTTTTTAATTTATTTTTATTTTTTATTTAGGATAAAAGAAAACTCTTCCTCCATTATATCAGAATTGACTGAAACTACTTAAGAAGTTTGGAAAGGGTGGAAATAATTTACTGGTTTTACTCAAACGCCACACTGTGAAAAACTAAGGTGGACTCAGACATCTCTTAGGATATCTAAGCCCAAGATATTTGTGAGCAGTTCAGACTGGCTTCTGGACTCCAGCTCACAACAGTTGATGGTGAGAAGGGGAGGTTGCCATCACCTCACAGGGACCACTCCTGAACTGAGGTCCAGCAACCACATCCTCACTCCCAAAAGGATAAGATTAAATGGGCAGCCTCCATCCTTTAAATATCTGGAGCTTAGACATGACACAAACCCAGAGTCTGCTGTCAGTGTCACTGTCTGAATAGCTTAGAAATTTTTAGAATTTTCTTCTTTCTCTGGTGTGCATCTAATACCAGCTTTCTTCCCCATCAGCAGCATCCCAGTGGATTCATGGCAGGTAGATGGACACACAGTGGGCCAAAAAGCAAAACACTGCCAACCTTCTCTGGAGAAGGCCAGGCACTTCCCTCCTCACCATGGACAGGGGAAGAAGCTGAGGTATCTTTGACCACAGAACAACTCCTTGAAGACAGAATTCTAAGTCAGTTATGGAGTAGGCTCCATGGATGGCAATGGCATGCATGGTTTAGTTGAGGGTAAGGTCAGTATTTTGGGCTGAATGCATAAATGCAAAAAGCAGTTAGCACAGCTGCAATCCCAAGGGACTTTGGGGATAGAAAATGAGGGAAGAMATGAACTGGGACTAAGAAATGATGGGGAAGCTTTGGAGGAGGTGATTTGGCAGCCAAGAGCTGACACAGTTCTGCTGTGAGGTCACAAGAGGAAGGATGATGAGGTCTGCACGTACCAACCCATCACACAATTTGTATTTTAATCAAATATGGGACTACAAAAGAAGGTGAAAAATCAGCAATATATTGCATGTTTTATTCGCATTGTCTGGAAATCATAGACAGGAAAACAGACAACTCTCCCAGAAAATATTGACCATAGGATTTCTGAAGGTGGAATGCCCCAATTCACAAAAGTCCATAGCTTATGGCTTTGTTTTAAGTCTTGTTCTGCTTATAGTGAAGTTGGTAAATTAGGACTTTGAGCAAGCTGAACATATTCAGAATTCCATTGTTCTGAATTCTGGAAAGAGTCTGCTAGTAAGTTGAAGCTGAGTATCTGTTCATTCACATTCAGAGTAATAACAGTAATTAAAAAACTACAACTTACTGAAAAAAAAGGACAATTGCAAAACAAAACATTATTTGATTATCTCATTTATAAACAATAATTGTCAACATCCTAGACCCTTACTGAAAACTGCTTAAATAATGCAAATGTAGCCTTTATCTTCCCCTGCCCCTTATTAAAAACAATTGTATAGACTTTGTTGAGTTTCTTTGTTGAGAAACAAGACAATTAAATGTAAATGATGTCATCTCCTGGCATTCATTCAYTTTAATGAGTCTAGCCAATCACCCCATGTAAACAGTAATAGCTGCAAAGCAGTAATATTCAAAATCATATTAGCAGACAACAAAGAGGAAAGGGTGACCTTTGTTTTTAACTAATGGTGCAGCCTCAGCATGCTGTATGTAGAAGTTCTGATTAAATTTAAAGCATCAGGGTTTATTGCAGAAGCTCTAATGAGGTGACCATTTGTGGTGGTAGGTGATGAGTTTAGAGGTGAACAAGAAGCTTGTTCAGAAAGAAGAAAGCCAAGAAGGCAAAACTGCTAAATCAGTTCCCCTCATCTCTTTTCCTTCTCCCTGTGATGGATTTACTCTCTTCCCACTGCCATAAAAGGACATGTTCAATCTTGGGCCATTTTCTGCTGAATACTTAGCAGCAGTGGAGCTCAGTACCCCTCCTCTTACCCTGAAACTGCCTCTCAGGCATTGTTATCTCCTTAATGCATTTCCCAGCACATTGCTTTTTTTTTTTTTT
>CADDXX010000229.1:1075624-1136848 GCA_902810485.1 Alauda arvensis
ATAGGGTACTGACTTCTCACCTTGCTCTTCTATATATTACTTTACTCAACACACCATCCTGTCCTGAATGTTTTCAGTGTTTATGCAGGATACATACTTCTTATGACATTCAGTAAAGAGTAAGTGTTTAATAGAAATCAAATAAATTCAGCACTTCCACRTCTGCCCTACACCTACAAATCAAAAGTCAAAGACTGTTATGAGTCATTGACAAAAGTTAATTTTTTTTGATTTTTCTCTGTATGTTTAGTTGATAATACCCAGCTGATCCTGCAAATGGATAAGTAGAGCATCTTCAAAGAACACATGACTAGTAAATCTAGACAGAGATTTACCACACAAAAGCACTTACTCATTTTAAGAAATCAGTTCCCATGCTGACCACTGAAAATRAATTTCCCTTTGAAGCAATTGCATGTAACTTTGCAGAGGATATTGCAACAGAAAGGGAAGAATMATTTTCTGAATGCTTGGCTGAAATGAGTGGTCAGCTTGCTCATCAGGGACAAAACCACTGCCAGTAAAGCCAACAAAGTTAAAGTCTGATTGAGCTGAGGGTTGGGTCTCTGCTTTCAGTCAGACTGACCTCAGAATTTGAAGGCAAAAGGTCTTGCTTTGTCTTTTTTTTTTGCCATGGAATATTTTGATGTGCTGCTGTATGGTGACATCAAACCCCATCCACACAGTGGGGACTCTGAAAATAAAGTGGGAGTTTGATGGCASCTTATTCTCATGGACATGTGCACACTGATGTACATTACCTGACAGCCCAAAATATTCAAGTGATTTTACTTAGGACTGCAATTAGTGGAAGAACAGATCAGGAGAATTTAGAGTCACATACAGTAACTGTTCTGYTGTGATCCAGATTTCAGACTGGCCTTAGACACCTTAATTTACCATTCCTGGGCATTGTCCTGGTTTATGGTGCAATGATAGCAGTGTTTGTGGCTGATCAGCACTCAGGAAAGGGACTGACTGCTACTGCCGGTGTAGTAGAGGTGTCAGACAGCTTCTCTGCTTTCTTTCCCCCCTTGGCAGGGATTGAAATGAGTCTGTGGTGCTGTGTCCTGTTCAGTGACAGCAAAGTGCCAAACCCTCAGGAGATGTTTAGTTCCCCTGAATTAGTCCTTGGTCACATGAGTCTCAGGGTGAGGATGGGGTTAGCAGTCTCTGCAGTGTGGACTAAGAAATAGGATGCATTTTCCCTCAGTCAGAGATTTTGATTTAATTTCTTTTTTTTTTTTTTTTTACCTTCCTGACATGTGTGCTCTGTAGATACACAAAAAGCATGTAATTTATTGCATGTGTGAGAGCTGATTACCTGATTCAAAATCCCTTGCAATTGCTGTTGGGCTGTGCTCAGCCTGTCTATGGAAGGTGTCTCTGTTATTTATGTTTAAGAGAGAGAAAAGGGAGCAAGTCATATCACCACTGCCCAGGTCTGCCAGAGCTCAGCCTTCTTCCCACTTCCCACAGTACTGGGACTACCTAAATTTAGTATATAGCCTATATACATTATATATCCACATATGAATATTAATGTATAAATATAGATACACACATAAATAAAATATTCAGTATATATGCAGTTACACACACACACACACACATATATATATATCTAAAAAATTCTGAGATCTGAGTACCACAACTTTCCTACCACTGCTAGAGACACCTGTTACTATCAGAGAAATCCTAATATCTATATCTATATCTATCTTAAAAATTCTGAGATCTGAGTACCACAACTTTCCTACCACTGCTAGAGACACCTGTTACTATCAGAGAAATCCTAAACATATTTAAGCTGTGCTGTAACACTGAGCCTTTATTCACGAGAATACTCACACCCCCAAGGTCAGAGAATGACACCAATGTGTTCAAGTCCTCTAATATTGCTGCTGAGTGTGCACTGAGAATCARGCCTCAACCTTTCCAAAGGTGAGCTGTGGATAAATGTGAAGCCTGGAGCTGTCATTTTAGTCCTTTCATCTCTGGAATAATCATCTCTTCCAGAGACAGGACTCTGGGTAGGGTTTGCAATCGTTCCCTTGTAGCTGTTGATCTGTTCTGCTATTTTACAGAGAGTAAATTTTGTGCTCAGTGGGTGAACTGCACGATGAACCATAGGCAAACTTCTGAAAAACTGCAAACACTTACACTTTACTGCAAATGTAACCATAACAATTCCAAGTACTAATTTTCTACCTCATATAATATGTGTAAGTATGCCTTAGTAACACTCACGGGAAACATAATTTAGCAGTGCCTCTGTCTTCCTTACCTCAAGATGGGAAATTTCTCTCACATACTTAACAGAAGGCCGGCTGTCTGAGCTTCCCATGTGTTTATCTGCTTGGGTTTTCCAGGAACATCTTGAGGGGGGGTTTGTTTTTCTTTAACCCTTCCCTAGCGATGCGTCAGCTTCACTCAGCTGAAGAAAATATGATATCTGAGTTCTCAAGCTCTCCTGGGTTAAAAGAAAGGGAGGAATGAAAAAATATAGGCTGGGAGCTGGCAAGAGAAGATCTTTTGAGGGAAAATGAGGTGTTTATCAATAGGAGAGAAGCTTATCCCACATCAGGGACCACTCWGCACTGTCTGCTTCCATGTGGTAGATAAAATTTGTATTATTCATGCTTGTATTGAATATAATTKCAGGTTCACAGATATAGGAACACAAAGACTCTAAGAAGATTTCATTTTTAAAATGAGAAACACAAAGCATGAGAAAAAGGARTTATTTCTACTGCAATTCATAGCTGAGTATGTAAAACAGACACTGATTAGTGGCATTTAGGATTGCCAGTGACTTTCACCATTAAAATCAGAAGCAGGTATTGAACAAGTAATTTTATGAGCTAATTTGGATTSAAAAGAAAGAGTAAAACTCAATGGTCTAAGTTGTGTTCTGCTCAGACAGGGAAGTCTGCCTCACAGCACACACCAAATTTTTCTGTTCCTGAGTCCGAGAAATTATGTCCTTGTTACACACAGACAACAGTGCCCAAGAAAGGTGAAGTCGGTAGGAAAAGATGTCTTCTGTTTTAGATTCAAGGAAATGGCATTTAAAGAGAAGATCCAGAAGGGCAGGCAAGCTGGAAAATCAGCAAATCAAAGCTCTTCCTATCCCCTGTTTCTATCAGTGCACTGTATCAGGTGCYATATGTAAGAAGGAGGCAGGTATGCACTGGTGTGCTCCTGATGCAATCATCCATTCCACAGCTTCCAGCAGATCAGTGGTGCCATCTCTTTRTTCCTAATTGATGAATTTATCTCAATGCACTTCAAATTCATACAAACTTCAGTCAGCTGTAGCAGCCTGTGTCAGTGAGTGTCATGGTGTATTCCATGTGTGACAGAGGACCTCTATCACATTTGCATATGTGATAACTTCATCCAGTTAATGTATTTTTCCCTACTGACCTTCTGCTTGCCTATCATGAGGTTCCATGAGTCCCTACTAACCAGTCAAAAATGTCTGAAATCCAGTGTTTCTTCAGGATTTGGATGTTTACACTTAGSCATTAATTCAGTATCTATGTAAAGCTGGGGTGTATAACCCAGTCTCTTTAGGTGCCAAGTTGGGCTGGTTTTTTTTGGTTGAATATATTACTTTTCCTTTACAACGCTGTCACAGAAAGAGGAAGGGATATTTAACATTTTATTTAATGCCTGCTGCTCCATAAGTTACCAAAAGTGAGACACACACTGTCTGTCTTCTTTGGCCATGTGAAGTCTTCGCCTTTTTCAGAATTTTTTTTGAATATGGGATTTAAATGTGCTTCTCCTGTCCTGATGAGGTGGCCAAAACACCACACTCTGGGTAATTATGACAAAGTTCAAGCCTTTTACAGTAAAGCTGTGAAGGAGAGAAGATGGGGCAGCAACTTTCCTGCACTCTGCTGGAGGTCACCTGCTGGAGCTGTACAGAGTGGAGCTATGGAATGAGTGGGGAAGCCAGAGGGAACAAAGTGAGATTAGAGAGCTGCAGCTGGGAGGCTGGACCTTGTCTCTTCYCCAGTGATGTGGGTGTATTTTCCCAGTAAAAGGTCTTTTGAGCAGGCAGTGGGGTCTAGGCAGAAATTTTGAGAACTGTCCTTTTTGGAAGCTAAATTCCACATTTGCTAAGTAAGAGCACTGAAATGTCACAGAGAGCCTGAATCTTGGGGTGTGTCACTTCCCCTGGAAACCAGCCCAGTCCTGTCCTGGTGATTCAGAGGTGGCAGGACACAACCCTGGGCAGGAGCTTCCCTGGTCCCGAGTGCTGCAGCTGAACCAGCCAGGCTCCAGCTGGCCACCATGACTTTATCCTTGTGATCAGAGCTGGCAGGCAGGACATAACAATTCCAAACTCTAATCCCCGAGCATGTGAGCTCCTGCAGTGCTACTGCAAACTTTGTAAGAGGATAGGATTCACAGTACGTTGGCTTCCTGAAATTGTCCTTCATTAATTACATTTGTAATAGCCTTAGCATTTATTCCATCAATCATTCCCTGGACAAATTTTGCTRACAAAACTGCACTTTCTATGGACATGAAAATATTTTTAATATGAACTGTTTCTTGGACATGGATTTGGGCAGAAAACYCAGTTTCTTCTTCCAACAAAATTAAAACAAAACAAAACCAAAACTCCCCCGAAACAACAACCAACCAAACAAAAATTTCCCCACCCCAAACAAACAAACAAAAAACCCAAACTGAAAACAAACAAAAAAAAAACCCCAAAAAAACATTTCCGAGTCAAGGCAAGGCAAAGTTGAAATCTTGCAAATATACTTAATCTGAAATCATGTCYAAAAATGCAAATGTGAATCATTGAAATATTTCACAGGAATGGTTTTGAGATATTCACTTGAATGTCTAACTTATCCTTTTGAAAGTCTTTTTCCTAAAAATAAACCTGCATTTCAAAATTTAAAGTAATTCAAAGTGATAATTCTAAACACAAAAGAACCCTTTGTTTTTGAAATTCCTAATGGATGTTTCCTCTCCTTACATCCTCATCCCTCCATTCCCTCTGCTCCAGTAATTAGAAACAGAAATTTTGTTGCAAAGCCCCCATTTGAAAAGTGTATCTCCCCTAAGTAGTTGCTCTGGAGGACATTTTTACTGTGTCTAGCACTGCCCTCAAGGACATGTACTTACTCAGACGTTTGGTTCAAGCCAAGAACATTTTTGACACCCGCAAGGCGTCTGCCAAGTGACTGTGAGCATCACGCRTTAGAGTTGCTCTAGGGAAACCTAAACCACATGAGTGATTTGAGCCACAATTTCCTTCTGTCTAAGGAAAAATAAATTCAAGTTCGTACCACAGCACTCCTCTCTCTGAACTGCCTCTGAGAGGGCAGGATTCAGGATGCTGAAGAGAGGAGTTGTTCACTGCTGAGCAATGTTAAGCAAATCCTCACCGCAGCGTCGGCTGCGTGATAAAGTTTCAAACCTCCTGTGCTTTAGTGAACCTGAGGAGCCTCTCATTTAAATGAGACAGAGCTCAGGCATTAGTCAGACAGGAGATGAGATGCAGTCCTATAAAATAACCACATTAGTATGAAAAATGAGACATRAAGCAAACTGTCCCCATATGTTGCTCCCCATATCTCAGAAAGACTTTTCTTGAAGTTTTACTGTAACGATCATCAAGGGAGTTTACATGCCCTGGCCTGGAATTGATATTAATCTGGAGGGGAGAAAAGGGAGACAAACACAGACAAAGAGAGATTCCAGGAAATAAGGACAGATGGGAGATAGCTGCARCAAAGGCTGTTGGCAGGGGAGACAGAAAACCCTTTGCACTGAACTGCATTTTGGTCCTGAGGTGGTGTCCTTCTCATAAACCAAGGCAAACTGCATCAGCTCCTCCACTGCTCCCATGCCATGCAGTTGTGTCTCCTGCTGCACTGCTGATTGCCTGCAACAGCTTTTTAATGTAGTTTGGGGGATAGAGTGTATGTATCATTTCTTTATTACAGCCTTTCAATCATCATCATGATGCAAAGAAAAACCATTGTTTGGAGCAGATGCACTCTTTTATTTGCTAATATGTTCTTGGTTGGCACTAATTTGCCACAGCAAAATTTAGCATCCATCTTCAAAATGCTGCTCACTAATGCCATTCCAAAAACCAATGGGTATGCAATAAACAGCATCAAACAACCCATAATAAAGCAGTTTCACTACAGATGTTCATTATGCACATGAGCCTCTGTAGCAGCCTGTGTRTTTTGGAGAAATGTTTGAAATTACTTTGGAAGAGCAGTAATTAAAATTAGTTGTCTCGTAAAATTCAGTAAGCTCTGAACCACAGACCTGTCAGAGTGCTCCATTCCCTGAGGTGAWTCCTCTCTCCCCATATCTTACTCAAAGAATATCTAATAATTTTGCTGTAGAGCTGGGCATCATATCCAAAGCTGCTCTGGATTCCAAAAGACATCATGCTGATGGGGAGTGAATATTTGGACTTCAGGAGTTTGGTGTCCTTCACATTAATACTTCTGAACATTCTCCTGATTGCCATTTTCCCTGAAAGCCCATTGGATACATGTGATAAATGTGCTGCTTGCTGGATTAATTTCCCTGTGAGCTCAGAGCTTACCAAATTTCCTGGTGGTGCCATGGAAAGTGCTGTGTGCTGTTTGCCTCCCAGGTGACTGGATATCTAATTATCTTCAAGGTGACAAGAACTGACTTGCACCCTGACATGGACACAGCTGAATCCACCATGCAGTGAGGATGGCTTCATTTTAAGTTTTTAAATTTTTAAAATTAACATTTTAAAATTGATAGTTTTTAAATTAACATTTTAATGTGTTCAGTGACTGGATGAAGGTGTCCTGTTTGGAGTGCAGAGGTACCAAGGTTTCCCCTGGAAGTCTGCATGACCTGGGTAAGAGAGGATCATGGCCTAACTGTTCCCAGCATCTTTGTGCTCAGGTCACCACTTATAGCTCTMATCAGCAGAAATGAATAGGACTTTTATGAAATTATTAAAGATTTTTTCAGCATTTGATCCTTTTTCACCTAAAGTGACAGAAAATTTCATCATATTAGAGGAAAATTATAATTATTAGTCAGATTTTTTTTCACAAGCTGTTTCATTTAATTTTTGACATAATTTCATATTRCATGTTATTTTAGAAAAACTGGGTTTATGTTTTGCATTTTTTCTCCCACCCCTCATCTGAATGTGATGTTTTTTTTGCAGTGAGCTCTTGTCTAGCAGTATGTCTGGTGGTTTCATGCGTGTGGTCCTTTGTTCTTGATTTGCTCATAYTGGATGAGCAAGCATTCACTCTTCAGACAAAGCAAGCAGAGCATTAATCACCTCCTGTGGTATGTGGACCCTGACAAGCTCTTGGGTACCCTGAATGAAGAAGAAATGTGTCACATCAAAATTATCTCAGCAAATGCTACAGAATTTGGGCAAAATTTAGATCTTAAATGTCAACCTATTTTTTTCTCTTTAACCCAGCTTCACAGGAGTTTGTCAGAGAAAGCCAAAACCCCCATCTCAGTGAGRCTGGGGTTTCAGGAATAAGTTCCTTTCCTTCACAGAGAACTGGAGCCTGCAGAAGGAAGCAGTGAGGAGATGGTATCAATCAGAGTTGAAGGTAACCACAAAATAGSTGCAGAATGAGATCCCAGCTCTGCCTGTGAGGAGTTGAACATGCAGATGTGGCATTCATCAATCCCCTGTGACATCAGTCYGTGTGTTGCAATATGAAGACACAAGGCATGATTGATTAATCTGTAGCTCTGACTCCATTTCCTGACCTAATAATTCCCTGGTCTCCAATGCAGAATATGAAGGCTCAAACAAAAGAAAAAAAAAAAGGAAAAGTGAGATCCCCTTATTTTGAATAGGAAGATAAATGAGCTCCCTGTTGAATAAGGCAGAGCTTTGCTGAAAAGTGCTAACTGTATTTGGGAGTAGTGAGAATTTATATCCATGAAAAAAGAGATCTCTCTGMGTCACTGATATGTGACAAAAGAAATATTAAATGCTGTTAAATATCATGTTAAAAACTGGGTTTGGGGAGCCTCCTTTCCCTTRCATGGCAGTTTGGCTTCTGGAATGACCTTGTTTCTGAAACCTGTGCCTCCACCCTCAACTCATAAAGGCAACTTAATAAACCTTCCAGACCTGAAATGAACATTTTGATGACACTATGAATACAGTATATGCTAAATATCTTCTATTCCATTTTCTATAACCATAAACAGATACGCTTTAATGGTCTGATGCCTTTACCTTAAAAAATTCCAATTTAGTTCCCTAGAGCTATGATAATAAAAACTGCTGACACTCTGGTTTTATTTTTCATAGTAGAACCTGTCTTATAAAGGCTCCTCAGTGTTTGTGGACTGTTAAGTTMGATCTTAGAATGGGGCAACTTTGTTAAGGAAGGCACCTGGTAGAGATGTGATGTGGACTTTTAAACTTGACACAGAGTGACAGGAAGTCTTCCAACACATGAAGCCTATTCATTTTTTACRTTCAAAATAACTTTGTAAATGTTGGAGCTTAAAATTAATTTGGTTCATCTATGCTTTCTTTTGGCAGTATTTCTATGATTCCAGGTTTGAAGAAAGGAGCCATCCATTTCTGTCAGAACAAATGCACTGGGCAGGCAGGGAATCCCTTTTTGCTGGGCTTGCACTGCCTGTTTCTGGCATTGCTGGTTTACAGGAGTTCAGYTCAGGGATTTTGATAACCACTACATGTCAGACAGGGAAAATAGGGCCTTAAAACTTCTGTCCTCTTTGGTTTTTAACCAAGCAAATAAAATGCAAAGGGGGAAGTAGGCTGCATTATGTCTAAGAGAGAAAATACTCTSTGCTGCAGAAACTGTATCCCTCTCCTGTGGCACATCACAAAATGCCTTAGATATTTGAACTCAAATCTGAAATGACAATACAGAGCTRGACGTGGATGCAGCATTTTGCTGCCTATTACAGTAAGTGTTGGCATTGTATTGAAAGCACATTTCTTATATTGATCTGACAGAATTCAATCTTCAGATATCTTAGAGCAGCCAGCATGAGATTATTCAGTATCTGCACAAACCCTATTCTAATAGTTTCACTAGGAATGATCATTGCAATCTTTCATAGGCCTACATTTTTCTATTTTTGCTGATTCTTTTATTTTTTTTTTCATTTTAGTATTTCCTCAAGTCTTTGTGTTTTACTCTATTGATAAAGACTTCTAGGTTTCAATCTCTTTACAAAATTTCCAATCCAGTTCATCTTTACCCATTTTCTTTTTTTCTCCTACCRGAAAAACTTCTGCCCTACTGATGTTGCAAGTTGCTTTTCCCTCCTTACACAGAAGTGGAGGAACAGGCTCTGTGGGCATCCCAGCTCAGWATCCTGTATTTTACAATGTCCAAAAGCAAGCAGATTCCTAATGAGCCATGTAAAACCAAAATAAGCACCTTGTGCCACTCCCACAGAATATCCTTCCAGTGGTCTGTGTCTGGGGGCCTCCCCAAGGCAGACAGGATGGAACTAATAACAGAAAACAGGTGTATTTCCATGGGCTTTTCCTGTCCCTTCTTGAATCCAGACTACCACAAATGTAATTTTAAAATTGKTTTTTAGAGAGGAATACAAAGCACTGAGACTACAGAAAAATCACCGGTCAGTTTTTGATTTGACTAAAATCTCCTTTGAAACCRTTCTCTTCTTATCTGTGTATTGGATAGCAAGAACCTGAGGCTTGTCCTGAATGTTTGTGACAGCAGCAATTGGGTCTGAGCACTGGAGACCTTTGCATTGTGCTTATGRTCTCTGGGGTCAGAGGTTTATGTGGCTAAGGCAGAGGGAAAGAGAGCAGAAAGAGCTGGGAAATCACTGAAATACAGGAACTGTAGTGAAGCTGGGAACACAGGTCCAACCTTTGAGACCATTAAATCTGTCTGCCTMATACTGAATGCAGGCAGCACTTTCTGTCTCTGCACACTGTGGTGAGAATGTCAAATAGCCAGGGCAAGGGTTGTAAGCACAGGTATTGGCSTGCTGGAGAAAAACAAACCAACCAACAAATGCTCTTGCAGGCACTGTGAGCCTCATTTTTTGTCTGAAGAAGCTGAAGCAGAAGTTGATAACAGCATGTTCTTGCACTGTTGTGATTACAACACTTCTACCATTGCCACTCTGCCAGTTAATAATTTTTCCCTGCTAAGAGCCCCTGAGGAGCATGGTAATTCAAATCACAAAGCACCAAGAGCAGCTTAATGAAAACCAACCTTCCATGTATAAACCTGAATTTTGTGCAAACCTCTAGAAAAGCTTTCTACCCAAACACTGCTGGTTTTGGATCTTGTTTCAGACCAAGCTTCAGCTGGAAGCCAGGTTTAGAAACTCTGAAAGGCACCTCAGCTCACCTGAGATAGGACCAAAGCCCCTTTGCAGCAGGTGACTCCAGTGAGCCTCAGCCTCAGATACCTGGATCCTTAAAATAATTTAACCATAGTGCAACAATGGAACAGCAGCTGGRGCTGGGTGCCTCTGAGGAGGGATCCCAGAMAAAGGAAATGCTGAGCTTTTTYCCCCCTCACAGTCYAATTGCCCCAAAGTCTGGAGYCATCAGCCCCTGCTGTGTCTCTGAGTGTCTGGGGAAAGCATCARAGGTGAGGGTGGGGGAAGGAGCAGCTCTTGAATATAAGATCCTATTTTCATCCTCATGTCCCATGTATTGAAGTATTAATGCTGGAGGAAAACAATCCCTCATTCAGAACTCTTCCATCACATGCTGACACTTTATGAGCCATTTGGCATTATAAAGACAGTCACCATGATCTGTCCTTCATTACACTCTGGGGGCAGCACTACAAGACTTTACAGGGAGTTTAAACCAAAAATCAAATCTTTTCATGCAAGATTTCAACTGGATTTTCCAGCCTACAATGACACCCCTGTGCCTCTGTGTTCAGTTGTAATTTTTCAGGGTCAGGGAACACTTTGGTCCTAATGTGCCATATTTTTGGCACTAAATAAAGACTAAGTGCTCAAGTATATCAATAGCTTCTTAAAAAATAACCAGCAAGTCATATATCTTCAGGAACATTTTCTACTATCTTTTATGATTGTTATCCACCCAAAACCTGCAGCAGCAGCTTATGATCAATCTGACACCTAAACCCTGGTAAGGTGAAGCTAATAAAATCTGTTCCATTACTTAATGATTAAATGTGAGATCGGTTTGTATGCAGAATGGATCCTKGGTGAAAATATTGGAAAGACAAAAACCTTTTGTTCAGTGAAAGGTTAGTCCAAATAAAGGGCAGATTTCAAGATGCATGAGATTTCAGACTTCATGTCCTAGTTTGATTTCCCCTCTACAGAGAGCAAAACTACAAACTGCTGCCCACAACTGGTAGTGAASTTTGTAGCTGGTGTCTTCTATTTGTAGCACAATAGTATAAAATAGTCTGGAGATAGATACTCAGTTACTTACGTGATTTATTCCATCTCCATTTTTGTAATTGAAATAGTGTGGTCCTTCTTATTGCATGGAGGAACAAYAGAAATGACCCCTCAGGTGCACTCAACTAGTCCTKTGCYTCATATTTTATGCCTGGTCTGACAGCTCTTTCCCCACTCCTTGTCTTTGGAGTGAAATGCATTCATATGAGACCCAAGACCTGATATCAGAGAGTACTCACACATTCAGAGCAACAAGAAATTAGTTATTMATTTTCTTTCTGTCACCTGGGAGTTCCTCATAACAGAGTGATTCTTTGCTGCCATATGCTGCAGCTCCATAAAACAAATAATTTATTCACAAGTTATAAAGATCACAAAGAAACAAGAGAATGTGAGCAATGTAAGAGCAGTTTTGTGCATGACCAGCACAAATGGGGAGACAGACCCTCCCTGGAAACACCTTTATTTGAGGTCCCTACAGGACTCATACACTTCTCTGCCAGGACAGGTAGTGTTACACTGGGAAAGGGGGGTTTCTGTGAGCTGTGGGAGTGCTCCAGGATGTGAGCTTGATGGGTCTCTGACTCAGGTTCAGTTATGGCTCCAGTTCAGCAAAGCACTTAACTCGCATTGACTTCACTTCAGCGAGACACATCTGTGTTCTGCAGAGTCCCAGTGGCTGAACTGCACCTGGGATTGAACACAATGGTCGTTCTGATCTTTCAGGGGATGATGTTGTCAGTTTTAAGCATATATTAAAAGACCAAAACAGCCCCTGAACACGGAGTTTAAATGACAACTCCAAYGTGCTTTCCATTTCCACTACTTTCCATTCGCTCTGCCAGAGAACCATGGTTTGGGGTTTCTCTGCTTGAGAAATGAAAAAATTAGTCTGTCTTGCTTCTGTTTACAGCCTGATCCCAGTAAATTTCCCTCAGAGGTTTCTTTCTGTGTGCTCAATACTCAAATTCTCAGCAGCTGTAGCTGCCACAAAGAAACAAAGATAATTTCTATTAAGAATTAAAGAAATTCTTAGAGTGCCTGTTTTAATCCCAAATTGTTGTTCTAATAAAAACACTAATAATTTTAGTCATACCTAACTTTTAACTGATTTAAATCAATCCCTTTATTAACTCTTGGAAATATTTGTTACTCTGTGCTCCACATCTATTTGCTTTCACGCTGCCTGCACTCCACTTGCCACCTCTAAAATCTGCAGCSATCACACTTTGCTCAGCGTGGTGTGTCTGACACACCATCAGCACCTTGCCCTGGGCAAGGGTGTAAAGGAATGAACAAATGCACCAGAGAACCCCAATCCAACCTGGCACCATCCCAGAGCAGAAATGGAATATGTTCTGTGACTAATTCTGGTTTGCTTTCCCTTTGGTAAAAGAAAGATACTTTTTCAGTTACTCTGTCAGGAGGGATGAGCTGATTCCATTTCAGACCTGTGTTACCCTATTTCAGTGTATCAATTCATTTCTCTACTACAGGCAACTATCTGTGATACAGGCTGTATTTGTAAGTATATGGTAATAATCCTTTTTATCCACTGCTCATGCAAGATTCTGTTTTGAGGGAGGCARTAGTTTTATTGTATCCCTAACATTAGCATTTCAATAGTCTCTCACAAAGTGCTTCCAATTTACCTGTGCAGAAGTTATTTCTTGATTTACCATCTAAGGAGAYTATTAAGGTTGCCAGCATTTTGTTTTTCTTTTTTTTTCCCTCTTTCTTTTCTTTTTCTTTGGCTGGAACTCTGATGGAAATTAGTCTTACATTTCCATGTAATAATATGGAAAGTCTTCTATTAAATTTTTGAAATGTACTTGAACAGCTAAGTATCCAAAGCCCAGATAATTTGGTTGCTTGGAAATTATTACTGTCTTGTACAATTAAATTTATCAGTTATTTGGTGATCCATTTGTGTCTCTGAGCTATGTTTCTTAATTAGAATATGCAATCCATAAWGCATCACTTTTCTTCCCCAAAAGACTTGGGTATATAATAAATTTGTTGTCCAACAGGAAAGAAGAACTGTGGAGGAAAGTGTCCAGATCAAATAACCTCCTCAGGCTCAAGTTCCCATCCAAATGAAATCTATTTCTGTCCAACTTTATTGCCCCCTTTCTCCCAAGGAGAGGGATTATATTGTGGCATATGAAATTCAGGAAAAGTCACGCTTAAACAAGAAGGCAAGAGTGCCACATTTTCAGAGAGGAATGGTTTTCCCCAAAAATGTTCAGTGCTTGAACTAAAGTCTGAGCTTGTTGGACAACTTATCGTGGAAAGATTTAGGGATTTCAGCCAAAGCCCATTTTTCAACCATCCTTAAAGCTSTGTTTACAAATCAAACCTTAATACTAGTTATTGACGTTCTTCTCCCACAGGATATTGATCCAGCAGATGCAGTGTTGGAAGCTTGCAGAAATCTGTAACTTATAGCTAAATTGCTTGACTGAGTTAGTGGRGGCTCTGTCAACAAGGCAGGACCACATCTATGGGGAAGATGCTCCAGAAATTTCTGTTTAAAGTTAGATTCTGCAGAGTGATGGRCAGATAACTTTTGTTTGTAAGTTCTGACTGAAAAAAAAGTTAAAAAACAACAGCAAATGCCAGGAATAGAAACACAGAGCTGGGATAGAATGGCAAGATATAGCCAGTGTAAAGGCAGGGCAGTCAGAGCAGCTGCAGTGTCTCAGAAATGGAGAAGGAATGTGGTCCAGGCACTCCAGTTACCATCTGACCTCCTATGGCCCCTTATTCAAGGAGTCAGAGGTTTATTGTATACTCAAATGCCCAAGGAATGTAAAAYTCCTGCTGATAAATCATCTCTCATGAGGGTTTTATTCAAAAGTCAGAGCATTGCAGAAACAGGACAGGTCCTGTTGGTAACACATGAGAACTTTCTGCTGTCTTTCTTGCAATGCAGGTACAGACTCAAAGGAACCTAGGGAGAAATCCCCCTGCTTTGGCAAAGAGAACTCTTAATTCATTCACTCTTCTTAAAACAAAGATATTACTCTGCACCTCATTTCCTTGCTCTGTGCTGGAACATTTTGCAGCAGAGAAAYTGGCTTTTYTTGTGCTTCCCACCTCCCTGCACCGAGCCCTTATGGAGCCCATGGGCACTGAGGGAGGAGAGCCCACTGGACTCCCATGGCTCAGCCACATCCCTTGCTGTCATTGAGTCACAGTGGACTTTCAGAGACCTCTGCTTTCCCTGTCCTGATCCTGTTGGTCAGGAGCATGTGTACAGCTGAGTTCACCAAGAAACTGCACTACTCTGAAGCAAAGCTCAAATTCAACACTTTAACTGGACTGAGGCATTTTAATCCATCTCCTTCCATACTCCTGCACCAGCYCTCACTGATATAAAGCTCCATCCTGGCACTGAACAGCAGGTGAAGCAGTATTGAGGCTGTTTCTCTGCTCTGCCTCTTTTTTACATGGTGTAACCCCTAGCCAAGCCCCACACAGCCACCCTCACTGCCCCCACCTGTGGGATTGGAGAGAGAATCCAAAGGGTAGAAGGTAGAAAACTGTTAGATTGAGATAAAGAAAGTTTAAAAGGGAAAGCAAAAGCAGCACACACAAGCARAGCAAAACAATTCATTCATTGCTTCAGCCAGCTGCAAGAGAGCAGGCTCCTATCTTGTTTATTAGTTACTTGGGATGACAAACACCATCACTCCAAATGTCCCTTCCTTCTCCCTTCTTCCCCCCACTTAYATACTGAGCATGTGACAGGGTCTGAAAAATCCCTTTGGTCAGTTTGGGTCACCTGTCCTGTGCCATCTCCCAGCCTTCCATGCAGCCCCAATCTCCCCGCCAGTGTGGCAGAAAAGGCCTTGGCTCTGTGTGAGCCCTGCTCAGCAATAACAAAAACATCTCTATATTAACAACTCTGTGCTCTGCAGAAACCCAAAACACAGCTCCATACCAGGCACTGGGAAGAAAATTAACTCTACCCCAGCACAACATTCCTATGTGAGCATTTTACAATGCATGTGGTAGACCACATTTTAATTTCTCAGTCACTGTGAAGTGAGACACATGCCACTGCTAGATCAGTGCAGTACTCCATGGGAGAGCAGCAGAGCAGSATCTGACCCGTGTTTCCCTGTTCCTCTGCCACCACAGCATCCTCCTGATCAAAGCTGCCTATCCCAGGGAGTGCTGCTCACCACGGGACGAGCGTGTCAGGAACGCAGCGTGACCCCCCTGACCCCTCAGGGACCCACCACACCTCACACTCTGCCCAGCAGGCACTGGGGCTCCTTTCATGTTTGTGCCCTCAAATTCTCCTGGTGTTGCCTCGTTTTTTCCATTTCCTCCACCACCCACTGTTTCCCTCTCAAGTCTCTCCTGCCCACATCCCCACTGAACGTGTGTCAAGCTGGCCTTAWTTGGATGGGGCAAAGCACTTCATTGAAAATGCCTTCAACAGCGGGGCTCTATGTGGTCCAGGAGAGGAAAAGCATGTGGATAAGGCAGGAAATGTGCTGTTTGGCTTTTGCACCGACCTGCTGGCTCACTCCAGGCCAGCCCTATTTAAGCTGTCCTCTCCCAGACAAACCATACAGCTCTCTGCAGGGAAGGGTGCCTGTGCATCCCCACAGTGTGGGGCAGAGCTGAGGGCTGCCAGGCTGAGCTGGTGGCCATCCATCAGAGGCTGCTTTCCTCTTCCTCTCAGCCTGACCCTTGGGCAGCTCATTTGGAGCCACCTCASATATCCAGAGGCTCCCACTGTGTGCGGTGTAAATAGGAGCTTAATCCCATTACAGGGCTGAGCAAGTCCACTGAGGCCAAGTATCTTGAGCTTCCTGAAGTACAAATGCAAGGCAAGTCTTCCTTACACCCTCTTCTCCAGTGTGTGAGCCAGTTTGGATTGCTCCCTACTTGAAGCTGGTGGCATTTTCCACCAGTTTACTGTAATTCCACAGGTGAGAATGGCAGAAAGGCASTGAGTGTGGCAAAGGAGCCAGCCCAGAATCACCTCAGAATCTGACAAACAACTGCAAGGAKGTAGTGGTGTTAAAAAGAATGCCCTCAGCCATGTCACAGATGGGTAACACYCGCAGTTCCTAAAACAGGAGAGACTTTAAACGACTGATTTATTTTCCATTAGKTGAGTTGCTCTATATCCTTTGCAATTCTCTCAGGCTGGGCTGTTGAAATAGGCAGTCAGGTTCACTTTTATTCAGTGCTGATTTCCAGGCAGGGTGCTTTTGGGCTCAGACCAGCAATAACTGCAAATAAAGGAGGGAAAAACAAGGAGGAAAAGAAAGGGAGAGMTGGGAATGTTAAAATTCTCAAAGTATTCCTGCTATTCCTATATTTTACAAAGAATTTAGGGCCAAAATGGCTTCTAGCAGCATACTTTGATATTTTTYCTCTCCAAAAGGCAGAAATAAAAAAATTTAAAAGTGTCAAACAGCATAGGTAAACTCTATATGGTCCAATAGAGCTGCTTCTTTCTCCTCAGGGGAAGTGATGTGCAACCAATTAAACAGAATGTGGATTTATTTTTCCACCAAAAGAAAAAGCTCATTGTGTTCTTCCCTTGCACTTTTTTTCTCCTCCAACACCAGAAAATATTTGATCCAAAAACGTTAAACTTATACCTAGAAATGGTACTTACCTGGTCAGGTATGCTGAGTTTGTATTTTAAGGAAATCTGGCATTAGTTTTGCGTCAGGTTGCTGGTTTCTGTGATCTTGACTCTCATTTCTGAGTACATTTCCTTTTGAGGTAAAACAGTGAGGAATACAGAACAACCTTTTATCATTCAGCTATCTGCATTCCTGGGGAATGTCTGGTGTGTGACTCGTTTATGGTCTATGCAAGGCTTTATGCTTCCATTAGAGGCCTCTTCTTATTCTGCTTTRTTTTAGACAAAATTAGGCTCCAAAGGACTTCAGTTTTTAGGAGTYATATGACAGCATACTGTAGGATAAATGTGGCCACATCTCCTGTCTGTCTGTGCTTTTATTACTGAGATAAATACTGGGAAAATCTAAACTTACTGAGAAACAAACAAAGCTTAAAAAAGAAGAAAATCCTTGTTATTTATTAAAATCASTGATATTTTCATTACAGCTTCTGAATGACCATGGATACAGCAGTATATGTTTTAAAGCAGAAGTGTAGAAGGTAAAAATGACTAACCTTTGTTTATTTAACAAGCCAACTCTAATTAGATGGTCAAATTAGTGGTGTGTCTGTRAAACAAACTGGTGAGGTATCTTGAAGAAGGCAAAATTATGTTAYAATTCTATCCCATGTTGTTTATCCCTTGTGCATCCCATTAGCAGATCAAACAGCTGCAACATCTAAGAGTGCAGAAGGAGGATGGGTGGGAGAAGGATGGTCTCTGTGATAAAAGGTGGTGTTAAAGCTGTGTAAGATGTGTAGGACAAATAAGTAGTTWGGTCTGTATAAATGGAAGAATGGAGGCTATTTTCTAATAGATATATTAATTTTTAATTGTGTGTTTTCTCTTTGTGTGAGCTCTCACTGTTCCACAGTGTTACTTCCATGCTTTGATAATTGTGATGGGGTGATGAGTAAATCTTGACAGGAAGCTTAATATTGATTCAGTTCTGCYAAGGATTCCCTAAATGTGACCAGAACATACCGGATCCTTCCCCAACATGTCTGGACTGCTACAGAAATGGTACCACCTAGGGATGCCAGAAGGTCACCCTGGGGAATATTACTTTTCTCTCTCATTGAGGTACTRTTGGATCTAATCAGTAACGTGGGGAAGTTCCATGCGGTTTGAGGTGCAAAAGAAATGTCCACTTTGTGCTTGCTTCACTCGTTTCCGTTGGTTGCAATTGGATAAAGGCAGGGCAACAGCAGGACTGGCTTTACTTGATCATTGAATCAAATATAATGCCATTCCACTGGCATAGTGAACAGCAGAGAAAGTGAAGCAAAATTAACAGTAACACTGGGCTTCAGTAACASTCATAGAGGGGCCAGAAGAAAAGAGTTCAAAGGTGATATTTGTGAGAAAGCAGTGACTGGGGTCAGGGAAAGGTAACTCGTGGTAAAGATAACCAGAATCTGTGACAGTCTTTCATTGCAGGGGGCATGGAGRGTACAAAGGAAATGTTCAAACTGCATAGGAGCAAAGGCTGATAAGACTTGCAATACAGAGATTAAGGTATCAGTTTCCAGCCAAAGGGATCTGGGGATTGGATCATTATTGTGCTATTAGCTGCTGGCTGGAGATAAACAAAACAAATGTTTATTCCCARGAGAAACAGCTCTTAGAGTTTAACTGACTGCTAATTTTAAACTCCCTTGAGCAAGAAGGCAGTCTCCCTTTGGAGCTGGAGTCTTCAAAAGACAGTTTCAGGATGGTAARAAGAATTAAAATACTGCTTTTTCAGTAAGAAATATACAGTGATTGGTCCCTTATCCTCTGAAGGATTATTTTCTTTATTACTTATCTTGTRTTGCTCAGTCTACAAGAAATTAATATAAGATGCCTCTCAATATTTAGGGAGAAGCTGTGTGAACATGTGAACTTTCAGGCACTGTACGACGCCTTCACAAGTTCTTTTTATCCTGTTTCTTATGTTAGCCAAAAGGATTTCAGAGSAGGAGAAGATGATTAAGCTTCTCAGTGGGAGCACAGGAACACCAGCAAGTCTCATGGCTGTCCAGGACTGGGGGGACCCCAGAACTCACCAGGGCCAGACCTTGGCTGCCAGAAKCTGGGAGAATTTCACTGCAGATCTGGGCAGTATTTTTTTTCTTAGACATTCACCCGTGACATTTCATGAGAATTATTTTTGGAAAGCAACAAGAGAAAAAAAGCAGAGCCAGTGTCATCTCTCATTGAGTTCAGGCTGCAGAAGCTGTGCTTGGGAGAGGAAGGCTGAAGTTCAAAGCTTTGCCCTGGTGCTTGATAAGTTGCAGGGCAATAGACAGGGATGTGCCAGCAATGAGAAATCCTGTGAATTTTTTTGCAGTAGGARGATCTTTGAACTTAAGATGCCAGCAGCCTTTGACAACACTCCTTTTATTTCCAGAGTGCTGTTCTGCCAGCAGAGGAGGGAGAGTCCTGATTTCCCACTGWGAGGAATAAGTAGGCTGCCCAGTGAGACAAATTACAGCAGCATGGCACTGACAGGACTGAGTGAGCCAGGAGAAAAGCCTGGATTGTGCAACCACTTCCAGGAAGCTATATATTCATTATAATAGAAATATTTTTTTTTCCCTCACTCCATAATGACTAATGCCATGATTAACATATCAGATTGTAYGTGGAGTCTCAGCACAAGACATCAAAGCCTTTTCACACAGGTTCTTCTCTTGCTCTCTCCTATTAGTGTGTATGGTGCCCCGAGGATAGAACAAGCAGAGCTGCAGAATGCCTCATGAGCAGTTTACATGTGAAGCTCTAGGTTTGCTCCAGCCCCGGAACAAAAGACAGAAACATCGTTTACAGCAGGAACTACTCAGAAGCCCCAGAAGTCCCCAGGACACCCTTAAGTAATGTAACCCAACCCAAATAAAATGATGAAAGGGRAAAWWWWTTTTTTTTTTGGTCCTATTCTCTCTTAGGAGTCTCTCTGCCATAATTATGTAGGAAAGTGTGGCTTTTTAGGCTGGACCCTGAATGCATCTACCACTCTTCTGTGCCATCAGCAAACTGAGAGCTTCCTGACTGGAAATATCAAAACACTTCAGGAAGCCTATTTAGCATCTTTTCTATACATATCCAACCTCTCAGGATCTGAGTTGAGCACAGTGTAATCTCACTTTCTTGAAAATTCTTCTGCTGGCCAGCTCRGCTGCACTAATTTTCCTGGTTTGTGTTTATTAAAATACCTCTCTAACCTCTCTACTGTCCACAGAAAAACAATCAACCTGACTGCATTTGTGGCAGTGGCTTTTTGTCTTCTACCTGTTATTGTACCTCTTTATCTCCAGCATCAGTCAGCATGTGGGAGGTTTGCAGAGAGATTTACACAGTGATATTTTCTTCAGGTTCCTTTTTATTCTATAATTTAACCGGGAAGATTGAAACATTGTACATTATTTTGCCTGTAGCAAAATAGACCTGTTTTAGCTTCTCTTTTTCTCCCCCCTGCTTCTGATTGCTCATTAATATTCAGAATTTATCTTGTCTATTCCCCTCTTCATTTGGTTTGTAAATGATTCCTTTGCTTGCTCCTTTATTTTTAAGCCTGTTTTCAACTTTTGTTTAATCTTCTTGGTGGCTTTTTTCTTGTTCGGTATTAAATTTCGAGTTAGACTTTTAAGCTTGTCCCTTTTCATATTCACTCCTTAAAACACCAGCTGCTCTTTTTCTCTGTCTACTACAGAGAGTGTGTGAGAGCACAGAAATGGAGCTGCTCCTCCAGCATAACACGGATTGTTAATTTTGACAGAGCTTTCTCAGGTGCCAAGAGCAGGGGCTGGGTGGGCTTYAGCCTTTCACCCCCACAACAGCTGGAGCTGGAATAGGTAGAAACAGACACTAGTGCATGAAATGTGGGGTGGCACTTGGGTAGAGCATCCCTCTATGAGCCCTGTGGGAGTTCCCTCACAGCAGGTTTTGGGCACAGACTGTTATAAATGGGCAGACAATAGTTTTAACTCCTTTTAAGCCTTTATTAAAAAGGGGTGTCCTTTAAGGGATAGCCTGCACCGCCGCTTCGCCAAGGGGAGTGGACCTCTTCAGCAGTGCCGCTTGTGCCGCTGCAATGCTGGGAGTCCGTCCACGATAAGCGTTCCCAGGAACTCGGATAGGCTCGTTGGAGTCCAGGGGTGTCTTTGGTCGGCCACCTCCGAAGACAGGCCGAGTCCGGCTGGCCCGCAGCAAGGGTCCCCAAGTAGTCCCCTTGGTGTTATGGCACTCCAGTCCGCCGGGCTGTAAAGCATTTTGGTGGAAATAGGTGGTTTATGGCTCGTTCCTGTCCCAGGGGGCTCCGAGCGCCCCGATTTGTATAGGGGTGTCGCCTTCTCGTCGACAGACAGCTCGAGGTGGTGAGGCGGAGTCATGGGCGGGAGAGACGTCTGCACATTGACAGCAGCCCCGTCCTGCAGCATGGTGGGAGCGGCTGAGGGGGTCCGAATGGCGGGAGCGGCGGCTGTGGCAGGTGAGGAGGGGATATCAAGGGACAGGAGGCATTGGGACAAGAAACTAGGACCAGGGAAAGGAGTTTCCAACTGGGGGAAATCAGCAGGGAAAGGCTTTTGGGGTACAATCRAGCAGAACTGGGGAAYRTAACCACTCCAACACGAGGGTCTACARAACGCCGGCAAGGGAGCTCGCAGGCTCCAACAGGGAGCCCAACAAACCATCAACGGGGAGCTCGCAGGCTCCAAACACAACTCACCACCCACTGCAACCATTCAGCTATGGTCTCTATATTCATTACACAGACATTTCCTCTCAGCTCTCATTCCTGCCACACCTCCCCACTGGCTCCTCTGGTGTGTCTGCACTGGGGGGAGCTTGCAGAAGTGACCTGAGGTTCCAGCAGGACTGGTGAGTGCTGCTGTGTGCTCTGTGTCACCTGGGCTTAATACAATCTTGCAGGTGTCCGGAGTAGAGTGAGACATGTGGAAATTGTATTAAATTCTGAGGGTTTCCTGCATGTTGGGGTTTATTATTTCCTGATTGTATTGGTTGGTTCCAAGCTACCCCCTTTTGCTGTTTGCCCTTGGTTCTGCCTGCTCTGCCTCCCTGATGTGCCCTCCCCTGGCACCTGCCCGTCTCCCCTGAGCCTCTCCCCTTGTTCCAGAAAGTTCCCTGAGCTCCTGTCCACCTCCCTTGTGCCCTCCCCGGGCACCTGTCTGTCTCCCTAAACCTCTCCCCTGTTTCTGGAAAGTTCTGCTGGTTCCCCTTGGTGATTTCATGTTTAATCTTTGTCCCTCCCTCGAGTTGTCCCCATTGCTCCCAGTTAAGGTCTATCCAGATTGTAACCACACCCCGACCCCTCCTGATTGGTTTGTTGTTCCTGTCCCTCCCCCTGTTAAAAGGTGTTGCACACGCCAGAGAGGGGCTCCTTTGGGCAGTCCCTCTCAGGGGAATTTGCCAAGCTCAATAAACCCTGAGAACTCAGACCCCAAAGGAGCCTCTTTTTCCAATGGCAGCAGGAAGGTTTCCACCATTCTTGCACCCACCAGGGTCTGTGTGTGTCCTTGACCCACAGATCGTGGCAGGGTCACCTCTGGGCAGAGCTAGTCCTAGGAGAGAGGGACCACCTGCACCTCACAGAAATGGCTTAAAAATAATTTGTGGGACAGCTCCTTGGGTGTGTTTTGTAAAGCAAAAGGTTTAATAAACGGATGAAATAATAAATGATAAAGAACAAAATAAAAGCCGTGCACAGATGTAAGACAAGGTTCTTACACCCTCAAAAAGCATGGAGAAGCTCTGTGCTCTCCCTTAAGTACTGAATGATGTAGGTGGGTTTTTTGGCAAACTGTCCAATAGAGAATTGCTACATTTCTGAGGAACAGTAAAGACACCTATCAGTGTTTCTGTCTTGGCCTTGAGCCAATGGCTGCCAGGGGAGCAAAGACATTTCTGGAGCTTTTATCCTTTTAAGTCCTCAGGTTAAACTAAAACCTTTTTCTTTATATGGAAAATATCCACTTGGTTTTGGGGTGTATTTCTACACAGGCTGAGCCTGGGGGGCTCCTGGGTTCTCAGCACACAGTGACTCTGCAGCCTGTGTGCCCTGTCCTGTCCCTACTGAGCAGCAGCAGTGTAATGCAAGGGACAAGGACTCTCACTCCCTATAAATTACCTTTCTGTGAATGGACTGACTCCAGTCTTAGAGCACTCTCAGCAAAGCACTGAGCCTGTTTGTCCTTGGCTGACTACATCATCAGGGCCTGTTTGGATTCATGTCATATTTATTTTAATTAAAATTCCATTAATTCTGATTTGCTCTCTGACTTGTCTCATATCTTTTCAGTCTTTAGATCTATTTGCTTTCCTGAAAACCTTTTCCCTCTTCATTTCCAATAGTATTTAGATCTGAAAAAAGTAAAATTTGCCTTCTTGCTGTTATTGCTTCTTTTGTTTCCCTCATGTCTGCCCCTGTGGTGTTCACTGTTTTGCAAAGAACTGCAGACAAGGTCTCACTAGGCTCTGTGTTTTCTATTATTTTCATCTTAATTCCTCTCAATTTTTTTTCTTCTTTCTGAATTTCCTCTRTTAACCACCAAAGAGCTAATCTAACACCTTTTCTCAGCTGCCTCTTCGGTGTCTTCAGCAAAGTCATGCTCACCCACAGCAGGCATCATCTTTACATCATCCTGGYCGGGTACAAGGTTAGATTCTGAATTC
Source organism: Alauda arvensis (assembly GCA_902810485.1). Taxonomy (NCBI): domain Eukaryota; kingdom Metazoa; phylum Chordata; class Aves; order Passeriformes; family Alaudidae; genus Alauda; species Alauda arvensis. The sequence goes on from CADDXX010000229.1 coordinate 1,099,392, forward strand.
AGCTGTTGACATGATCTGAATCATAGTTCCCTTCTCAGTGCATGATAACAGTCTTTACAAAAAATGAACAAAAATGGACCATTTTGAGAGGCTTTTGCGCTGTGTTTTTCCCCACTGCACCWCAGCACGTGTTTAAGCATGTGGGTGCACCTGACCTCATGCCTTGATGTCTGTGTCATGCAGTGCAGCAGAGGAGCTCCCAAATGAAAGTGTAATCATCACGTGATTGATGAGGAGTACATGGTGAAGCTGACATTTAAAGGAAAATGGGAAAAATTTAACGCAGGAACATTATGTCATTTAGCAATGGAGGACAGAGGAAAGCCAGGACAGACAGATAGAATTCTTCTAAAATGCCATACGCTTTGTTGGGAGCAAGGCAATATTGGATTCTTTCAGTGGCATTTGTCACTGTCAGAGGCAGGTCAGGAGACTAGATGGAGCCAATTGTGATCCATTATGACAATGACTRAGCCCCTGGGGACCAAAATATTCTTAGGGTTGCTTTGTATACAATTGTTATAACTCCAGCCTGTGCTGGGCACTGGCAATATACTGGTTTATTTTTTTATATAAATGATCCACCTGTTGAAAACTGAAGCAGTRTTTTTGTATTTCTAACTCACTTTGACTCTACATGATCCGTTTGCCTTCTTCTTTTTGTGGATTTGGCAGACTCAAGCTCCTGCATTTCAGTTGTCTGAAAGGTTGTGCACCTCTTCATGTAGGGTCATAAACAGCATAAAGTTTTTACATGTAGGTGCCTTAATTCTTAAAAATATTTCTCAGAATTAATAATTATTAGCTATTAATTATTATTAATTCTTCTTATTAGCATGGAAATTGGTTAGCTTGCATGAATGAGAAGCAGAGTCAACACTTCCTCTTTCTGGCAGATTGCTGGAACCTGAGTTCAGGTAGCATTTTCAAGGCATAACCTTATCCAAAGGTGAGATAAGTAAAGAGTTGCTTTTCCTTGCTGCCATGGGTTCTGAGTGATCAGAGCTGCTACAGGCAGCTGTAATTGAAGTGTTTAGTCTTTGCTAAATAYGGTTATTACCTGAGGGTGCTTGAAATACTGTTTGCATTTTTTATGGTCATTGGATTCTCCTGATTACCAGATGTAATAGACTTTTTATGCTACAATGCAACTGTTGAACATTTTAATTGGAATGCCATGTCAAATTTTTAAATTAAAAATCAAATACTCAAAGCACCAATGCTTTTTTGATTACTAAAATTAAAACCTAATTGAATTCTCCCACCAAAAAATATCCTGTGGAAATTTAATTAGAGAAGTGTAAAAGAGCTGATTTTAAAAACATATTATTTTTTAATTAGGAAAAAATCTAAAAGGCAAATTAGTAAGTTTTAAATTTYCCAAAATATGAGTATGGAGATTCCATTTGGCACAATGAAGAGGAGACCAAAGGCCTGCCTTCCTAAATGACTATATTTCACACKGCTTGAGACTTACCTGAATAAAATAAAGTGACGAACACCCACTTCTGTTGTGGATTCTCATAAAAACCCTACATACAATAACAGCACATTAAAAGACCACAATGAAAAGTTAAAGTAGCTTTAAATGAGTATTTGGAGTAGGGTGCAAAGAGAGAAGCTAGCTATTTATTTACAAATAATGTACAGGGCACACCCTTGTCTTCAATGACATCTTGAATGGCAAGACAGCTCTGCAGTCTTTTGGTTGGGTTAGATCCCATCCTCAGGTCCTCTGCTCCCCTAATGCACTCCAGGATGCCCAACTCCAGGGCTCTGCACTGGAGACCAGGCACATTGCACTGCTCTGCATTGCCCTGCTTTTGTGTGATTGACCATTGCACACCCAGGAACAYTCACACAGCATTAATAAGGGTGAAGAAATCATTGACAGCCTAGGTGGGCTCAATTTGGCCTTGTCAGGGCATTTCCATTTCCCATTGATTTCAGCTGTTTGTGGTTGCACGCAAAGTGTCAGGGTTAGTGAATTAGAACAGGTGACAAGGGCCCTTGGGAAAGCACACCACCATCATTAGGTAGATGGGGAATGATTGCAGCTCTACTTCTTCCCTAATCATTTTTCTTTCTTAAAAAYGTGTATTGCACAAACTACCTCTCTATTTCGTGACGCTGTGTAATTTCATGATATAGCAGTTAGGAGATAATTCGATTTAAAGAAAAGAAAATAGAAATACTAACTACAGCTCTCTGGAGACTCGGTGCTTAATGACATGCACTTAAAAGTAGAAGCAATAACAAAATGAAGAGGAATGGTGCCTGCAGGGTACATTCAGATCTGGGTTATCTCACTCTCTCACAGCTGAAGGCGGGCAGCGTGTGACAGTCACTCACAACTTGCACTCCTGAGCCTGAGGAGCTGGGGGGGACCTACCTGAGCAGRCCCTGCAGGGAATGGGCTGACTTCAGAGCTCTCCAGATCATCCTCCTGTGYTCATGACCTGCAGCGTGGTGCCAGTCCCAATGATTGCTCACTTTTATCTTGGAAAGCCTTTCCTGGTTTTGAGAACAAAGAGGAAGGAATCTGCTCACAGCTGAGATGCTCAGCTGGGAAATGGAAACTGAAACAAGAAAACTGTTTGGTTTTTTAAAATTCATTTTTCCCAAAGGCAAAAATCCAAAAAAGAGCTGATTTCTCTACCTATTGTTTGCTTGAACTGGAGAAATCATATTCTTTCCCATGACCACTCTGATGCTAATGGCATCTTTCTTGTCAAAAATGAGWTGGGAGAGTTTAAAAAATGAGTTTAAAATGTTCATCTCCCTTTTCCTGGGTGAGTGCCTTAACCAGTCTTGTACACTAAAGGGATTTYAGACTGACTCTCAACACACCTATCTCAAGGTAAACTTAAGCAGAAGGTGCACCCCATCTTCTTTATACAGATTGTATTATACAGGTAACAGTGTGTGTTTTCTGACTGCTTAGAGGAGTTTTTTTCTCCTGAAATCTGAATTTGGTGTTAAAACACAAATTCTATTTCAGGTTCTGGTAGTGAGGGGGCTACAGGGGTGGCTTCTGTGTGAAGGTGCTGGAATTTTCCCTGTGTCCAACAGAGTCTATGCCAGGCAGCTGCAGGACCTGCTGCTGACTCAGGCTGAGGTGATCAGAGATGGTGAGGGGCCAGGAGGGGCATCCCCAYCCAAGGCAGGAGTCCTCATGCACACCCCAAGAAAGGATATGTTAGAAGGGCCTGATTTGAAAGTGGGACTGTGGGACTGCACTTTTATTGAGTGTCAATCTTAGCTCTCCAGGTCAGCTGTGTCATCTGGGCATCTTTAGATAAGGACATTGTACCACATCTACCACACCTTTACCTCACTATCAGGATGTTTAAGTTTGGGGTTCATGAGTCAGGCTGGTTTTGGCATARTTCAACACCAAACCTGCCTAACACACCTTCTCTCATCCTTGCAAATAGGACRTTGTGTGAGTTACAGTCCAGGCAGAACATCCTGCTGCACAGGGGAAGGGTTTCTCACCCTGAGGAGGGAACAGCATCAGAAAGAGCATTTGATGGAGTGACCACAGCTCCTATTCCTTTCTCCCTGCCTCCACTTGCTCAAGGTAGGGAGGGGCATGAGGTAGAGAACTAGAAATAAAGACAGGGAAGGAGAGAGGAGTAGAGGTAATGTCTCTTTCTTTAGGGTTTTTTTAGGATTGCTTTTGCTTCCTGTAAGTCTACTCTGATTTTGATTAGTAATAAATTCAATTATTTTCTCCAAGTGGAGTCTGTTTTGCCCATGATGGTAAATGGTGAGTTATCTCTCCCCATCCTTATCTCAGTTCATGAGCTTTTGTTACATTTTGTCTCTCATGTCCCATTGAGCAGGGGAATGATAGAGCAGTTTTGGAGGGCACCTGGCATCCAGCCCAGGTCAAACCACCACACAACTTCCCTAAACCTTTTAACTGAAGTGAAAGTCACACACTGGAATCCCACAAAATGCTAATTGTCAGGTTTAGGAGAAATAGCCAAAAGTACTGTGAAGTAAGGTGGTAATTCTGCAATCCATAACCTTCTCCTGGTGATTTAATAAGCTGATAAGCACTTGAACATGAAGGAATGAAGCTGTGATTTGGTTATCATGTAGGCTGATGAAGATTCCTTTTCTTCAGACGTCAGTTTTGAAGTCACTTGTAATCAAACAATCTTGTTATCTTYCATTTAATTTCCTATTGTACACTCAGGCAATCCACTCTTTGTAAGCAGTTATTAGAACAACGTATTTGTTTTCCACTTATATCTAATAACACTTTACTCATTCCTCAAAGGTCTACATTATTTTCATCTCTTATAAAATAATAAGAAGCAGAAAGTCCATTCAGAAAAGTAGCTATTAAACAAATGTGAAAATCAAGAAGGACTAAAGGCTAGGGGAAAGCCTTTGAGATTCAGATATTAATGTCAGGATGGAGAAATTGATGAATTTAAAAGTTTGTGTGGTAGATGATTGGTTTACCTTGGTGCAAGCACTTGCCCTCTAGATAGTCATTCAAGATATTGCTGCTTTCTGTTTACTTGAGATTGCCTTCACAGCTGAGCCTTGTTAACATGCAAAGCCAGCCAAATTAGTTCAAAGAGCTTTCAGATCTTCAAGGACATGTCTGTTTGTCCCTTTTCTGTATTTCATTTTGTTAAAGTCACATTAAAAACAAACAAACAAACAAAAAAAAAAAACCTCCACAGGAACAAGATATGTTTGTATGAAACCAAAAACTGTCATCAGATAAAAATCAGTGTGATCCACATGAATCAAGTTTGTCAGGCACTATGAGGAGGAGAGAGAGTTTGCAGCTCCCCTGCTTTCCACCCCAAGGAACAAAACATACAGCCCTTCTTCTCTGAGATTACTGAGTTACTGCCCAGTGCACCTCATTCCTTCAGGAGTCAGGATGCTGATAAGACCAGCAATTCATCTGATCCCACACTGCAAATCTTGTATGGGCCAGCCCTGAAAGCCTGGAAATGTCAATCCTGAGAAAAACCAAAACCCTACACATGGAAGGGGTTTGGAAGTGGAAAAGCATCTGCAAGCCACGCACTGGAAAAATCCTCCCCTATGGATGAAAGTTAAACAGCAGCATGTGAAGGATGCAGGGAAGTGCATGAGTTTGGATAAAGGCTGAACATGAGAGTCCTTTAGCAACCTTGGCCCCAGACATTYAGAGCCACACTGATAGTCTGGTGTGATTGTGCCGTATTTCAGTCTCCCTTCTCTGGGCAGCACCCTCAGTGGACATCTGCTAATGCAAGGGGTTATTCTTGGCCCCCTCAGTGTGATGTGAGCCAGCTTGCAGGTGAGAACTTTAAAATTAAATGGTCAGATCAGTCAGGTTTGGTAAAAGGCTGTTCTCAGCAGATACTGGTTAGAGTGACTKGCAGTGTCTGAAAAGGTTTGGGAGAACAGAGGTTGAACCAAATGAGTTAGGCAGAAAGTTATTGATCAGTTTCTTTCACATTATCTTAATTTGATGTTTGTGTAATGAAGGGCTTTTTGTAATAGACCAAAAGGAAGACAGGATTGTGACATAAAAATTTCCAGCTGAAATAAAGCAAGGCACTTACAGGTTGTCCACTGGGTTGATGTAATAACCTTTCATTCAGAACAGCTGAGTTCTGCACCCCAAGTTGGTCCTCTGGCAGATGCCTCTGGCAGCAGCATGACTCTGTTTCCATCTGTCCAGAGYAGAAATGCTGGCAAAACTTAGGTCTGGGGTGGAAAAGAAAAAGTTTTTTGTGAAAGATATTTATTTCCTGAAATAGGGGAAACTAGAATTGATTTATTCTGTCAGGTTATRGCAAAAGAACACAGAATTCCTTTCCATTCTCCACATGGATAYTGGAATTTGTTTAGAAGAAAAGAAACCAAAGAAACAAACAAGGTGATATATATGTATTTAAATAGTAACAAATCCAGATAATGTATTGTGGTGCTTCTAACATTTGAAAAAAYAACTATATGAATTCTCAAGGTTCTGAACTTTTAGATCTCACTAAAATTTGCTCATGATAATATGACTTCTTTTTGACCATATTTATTAACAATTTTTTAAAATGTTTAAGCGTACTCAAAAAAAATTTTTTTAAATGTCACCCTAAAAACAGTCTCTGATCACCCATCATTTGCCTGTAAGGCAGAGATTTCAGCATCTATTTGGGATATACAAAATCTCAGCTCACATCCCTTCTCTAGGAGACRTGAAATTCTGTGCTTTATGTTCCTGGGAAATATTTAAGAAGTTAGAGATCTGATTTCTCTGCCAAAGGCTTTTTTCTTCTTACTTTCTCCCTTACTGAAATCAAAGACAGTTTGTGTTTGATATCTGACTCTACCAGATGGGGTGCAAAAATGCAGCAGCAGAAACACACAACTCCTGCTTTTATTCAGGATGTCCCAAAGGAACAGAACTTTGTAGCCTTGTCCTATAGAACTTACTGTCTTAAAGCTAAAAAAAAAAAAATCCCAGAGATTTCCCAGAATATCAAAAAATTAATGATTTTTCCTTTCAATTTGGAAATATTTTCCCCTAAACCCTAAAGAGTTCCCTTCATCCCAGAAATTAACACCCTCCTTCTGAACAAACCTCTAAAATTTCCCATCTACCAAAGCATGGGGTACATGCTCAGCCTTATGCTGGAGGAAAWATGAGTTATACTGAAGTAAATTCCCTACTTTTGACTACAAAGAGTTAAATCTGTGACTAATTTCTTTGAGTGAAGCTGAGCTTTGRGCATGAGGCTAGCCCCATTGCAGTGGCTTAGTTCGTGTTCTAAAAGCTTAGCATGGTCAGGACTACACTGGAGCCATTGGGAAATGGAAGGGGACAAAGATAAGAAAACCCTGAGCTAATCCTGAAATCTTAAAAAATTTATACCAAAATGTGCTGACTGAACACAGTACAGAGCAGCCTCATAACTACACTGTATAATAGACACCTCACAATAAATAMATTGAGAGTCAAGCACTGAAGAAGAGTGAATTTTAAGGAGCTATAAAGACAATCAGGAGCCTATGGTTTGCAACATGATCTTCCTTCTGTTCTCACCACTGGTGAGGTCACACCTCAYTTGCTGKGCCCAGTTCTGGGCCCCACAATTCAGGAACAATTTTGAGGTGCTGGAGTGTGTCCAGAGAAGGGAACAGAGCTGGTGTTCTGGTCTTATGAGAAGCAGCTGAGGGAGGTGGGGRGTGTTTAGYTGGGAGAAAAGGAGACTCAGGGGGGAATTAATTGCTCTCTACAACTCCCTGAAAGGAGGCAGCAGTCATCTGAGGGTCAGCATCTCTTCCCAACAAGTGATGGAACCAGAAGAAATGGTCTCAAGTTATGCCAGGGGAGGTTTAGATTTGATACTACAAAAGATATCTTCACCTACAGAGTTGTCAAGTGTTGGAACARGATGCCCAGGGAAGATCTCCATCCCTGGAGATAATTGAAGAGATGYGTAGAGGCAGCACTTRGAGACATGGTTTGGTGGTAGATATRGCAGTGCTGGSTTAATGGCTGGACCTGATGATTTTRMAGGTCTTGTCCAGCCTAAATGATGATTCTATGATTCTGAGAGGCCCTGACACATTTAATGTTTACTTACCTGAGTTGCGAATCGCTCTTAATTTATGCTGTGCCTAGATCTACACAATGAGGTTACCGAGGCAGTAGCAAGTTTTAATTGCACAGGGCTAAGTTAGGGATGCTCTGTGTTGTGGTATCAAACCAGTATTTCATTATGCTCCCATCAGTTCCTGTGCTGTGWAGATGTTAATATTGAACAGAGAAGGGTGAGAGGATCATGACAAACGGAGAGCATGGACCTGGGACCAGATATGGACCCAGGGCAGGAAACAGATAAGAGGGGATGGTCAAGGAAGGTGATGCTTCACTGACAAGACCCCAGTCTTGCACAGGAAGGCCAGTTTCTAACTTTTGTTGATCTAAGTGATAGTAAAATGCTGTTACAGGTATAGCTGTAATGCTTGAGAMATGTCATAAAGCAGAGAGGAGATTAATACTTTTGAAGCTTATCTTTTGGATTCAGGTGTTTTGTTTTCCAAAGTGACTTGCCCCACTGCCCTACATCTACTGTGGACTTTCATGAAACTGCTAACATGCACCTTTAACCAACTATGCATGCAAATCTATGCATTAAATGATCTGTCTTATTTGCTACCCAGAGAGCTTTCAGACTTGGTCCTGACCCCAGGCAGTTTCATGTGAGTAAGGGATCTTCCTGTATTAAGTCTAGTGGGCTGCATCAGGCCTTCACTGTGTTGCCTTCATGGAGGATTTCCAGTGGAATGAAAGGGCAAATGTCAGCCTTTAACCACGGTCTGCAGGAGGTTATTGGACATAATTCCTCGCAGTTGCTGGGAGGTACTCTGGTGGTGCTTAGGAGGTCATCTATGTGACACCCAGCCCTTCCTTTGCTCTGGCACTCCACACATTTGCAGCAGCTTTCTGTCACGAGTTCACTCTCAGCCTTCTTCCTCCTGGTCCCTCCTATTTGCCAAAAATGTGCCAGTTCCAGAACAAAGGAGTGATCACAGGGGCGGTTTGGCTGGGGAGCTGCAGAGCCCAGCAATTACCGGCTGCTCTCGCCTGGCTGTGCTCTCTGTCGTGTTCCATTCCACATTTGCAAAGCTGTGTGTGTTTGCTCTTTCATCACTGCTATTCACAAGCTGTAATCAGTTCATTTTATGGCTGTCTTCAGCTAAATTCTTTGTTGATTTTAACATGACAGAAGTTGAAAAGATTACATATTATAAATAGATAATTAATATATCAGCACAGCTTGTTGCTCTCTGTCTCTCCATCTCTTTAGGAGAATCGGTTTTAATGTTTCCTCTGCCTTTCTGGCCTCCATGTAGACTGCCTGAGAATTAGAATGAAGCTTGACAGCTTGATTAAAATTTCACCTGATATATTTCTCTTTCCATATTGGATTCCTCTGTTTTGAATAAATGGGCCATGTGTAAAAAAAGAAATCACAGTTAATTTCCAAGTAGACTAAGTTTTTCCTAATTATGCCTGTTTTAATTTTTATTGTTTTGGGGTTTTTTTGTTTTGTTTTATTTAGTTATGGTCATAGCTTGCTTGTATTCTAGGATTTGCATTAAACTATACATGAGCATTCCATACCATTGGTGAAATTCTCTTCTGAATGTCCTTTGGGGAAGAGATGTRCCATTTTCATTTTTTGAATGGTAAGCTGAGACACTCGGTTGATTCACTTGCAGATGAATTTRGAATTAAACTCCTGCTCCCTGAGACCCCAGTCATCTCCTGAACATCATCTTCTCCCAATCACAATATTCACAGCTAGCACACCAGGGAGCATCAGCTTCGCTTCAGCTTGTGAAAGACTTAATAATTGTTTCATAGATAAAGTAARTTTAACCTCTTAAGTCTGCTTTTCTTGGCCACCATCTATAACTCTTGTGAAAGTATTTGAGGGATTCTGAGGTCTTGTGCACCTGATATGGAAAGTGAATACAGCACAAGCCACGTTCTGGGGTTCACAAAGACTTTTTTGCACCTTTAAATAAGGAGAGGACATAATGCATAAATCTGAGAAGGGAAGTAGAAAATAGGACAGAGATATCTCTACACTCTTTCTATAATTTGAAAGTCACTTTGTAAATCCTGTGCTTCTCAATGTGAAATTTTCTTTTTTCATACACTGGTATGGGAACACTTATCTGTGTGTGGCAGGAGTAACTCCAGGGTGTTTGAAAGAACCAAAGGGGAGCAGAGGGACCTTAAAGTGTCTGGGGCACTGAGGATGTATGTTGGGGTAGATTTATCAGGACCTATGAATCCAAGCCACAGACTAAAATCTTTCTATGACCAAGATCTATAAAACAAATACCCCTTGGCTGAAAAATCAAAGTGGATCCATGGCTGGACATTGACAGTACAATCCATGGGGATGGGGAACCATAACTGTACTTCCCTGACCAGTGAAGGTGTTTGGGGAAGGGTCCCAYCATTTGTGATGCTCTCCTTCTCCTTGTCCATCCCTGTTTGGCATCCTTGCTCATAGCAGAGTGTTCAAGAGGTTCCTTGCAGAGAACTGAGGCCATGCCAGATTTTATCCTTAGCCAGCTTTTCCTGTTAGTGGAACCTCACTGAATACAGCTGAGACAGAAGTGAAATCAGAGTTTTCTCTCATTTTGTATTTCCTTGCAGAGCACAGCTTGTCAAGACCCAAAGGTAGAACAAAAATAGAACAAGGACCTCATCTTAAGAGCTCTATACAGAGTAACATAAAAGGGATTTCAATATGGGAAGTATTAAGTACCTGAGAAAAGTTAGCAGAGAAGCCGTCATGTATTTTCCTTCATACATAATGGGATCYCCAAGCCAAAGCTTTCACCATCTTTAGCAGTTTTCAGAAATAAATGCCATTTGAATCATCAGGATTTAGTTTCAATTGACTAATTTTCTCCTTCTGGAAGTCAAATTCTGTCCAGAATTACAATCKGGCTAAATCTCATTTCAGTGATGCAGTAGTTAAATAACAGTGAGGATGTATTGACCAAACAGGTTGTGCCCACAGGGTGTTTTGAATACAATGTCAGAAGTCTTAACACACAACCTGACTTCAACATTTCTAAAAATCCATACATCACATTCACATTTGTAACACTTGAACTGAGTGCAAATTTTAACTATGCTAGTAGGTCCCTTAAATACTATAAAGTGATATAAAATGTCCAGTGTAAATTGTGATCAGTCTTGATAGATTTTAGTTATATTTTGTGGCCTGTTTTCAAGGATTCTTCTTTAAGAAGAAGTTTTTTAGAATGCAAATGCACAACTTAGCTATATAAAAGCACACTGAATTTGGTTTAAGGAAAGAATCCCTAAATGCTGCTGCATAATATCACTCACGAGACACTTTGGAAACTTTCTTTTCTCTTTAATGAAAAAACATTTCARAAAGAACCTCCTGGAAGGAGCCTGCATTTGTTGCTAGTGCTTTAGGCCTCTGTTAACTCTTCTGCAAATCTCTGATGCACTGCASTTCAATAAATAGGCAACTTTCTCTCTTTTGCATTTTGATTCTTTTGCCTTTAGTGTGAGATAAAACAGCCAGCTTACTAGGAAGAGAATTTCTAAAGGTTCCTGGAAAAACAGAGAAAAAGGCAATAAATAATTTTCAGTAATCATATTAAAATACGATGAGGAAAGRCTTTTGATGGTTCTCAAGCACTTGTAAAATATGCTGAAAAGATGTGTTTGCCTGGTTTTTTTTTAAAGCACAACAGCTTTTCTGGGTGTGTTTTAAAAGTTCAGAGCTGTCCTTCCTGTGCCATGAGCCACAGTGATGAGGAGAATAAAATATTGCAAAGTCGTCTTTCAAAGCACACTTCAAATTCTATTCTGCATTTAAAATGGAATTGAAGGGTAGCCTAGTTTATAGAACTGGTCAAAACTTGGAATTGCTTTTACAGAAGAAACTGAAATATTTTGACATTTCTTTTCTAAATCAAGGAATGAAAAGTGCAAAATTCTGCAAAAAAGAAGAATGACATTTATTTAAAACATCCATTTGGAAATATCAAAAAGTCATTTGAAGTAGTTTGTTTAGAGAAGGTTAAAAAGCTTCATTTATAGTTCAGCATTTGGTTTGGGTAAAAGATACTGATAAAGATGGAATGGAGAAACACAACAATAATTAAAATAAAAGACCCTGCTCTGGTTACTTAGGAATGAGCACCACAGAAAAATTCCCATTGAGTAGGTTTTATTGGGGCAGGACAGTGTGACAGTAGGGCAAACCAGGTCTGGCTACCTGGAAATGCATTCTCTAAAAATGCTGTGAACATTACAGGTTATTTGTAATTTATATTTGAGGAACATTAAACATTGAAACACAAAACATTGACAGTTGTTAATTAAACACTTGTCWTAGGTGAAGTCTTCTCTTGAGCTGTGTAGCTGATTTCCCTACAACAGGTGAGATGTTTCTTTCAGTATAACTTTTCTTAGAGGTAGTAAAATAAGATTTGTATGAATGAGTTTGGGTTTTGGCCTGCTGCTGTTTTCTAATTCTACCATGGCAAAAGATGTGCTCTTGCAATATTTCATTTGCCCTTTCAGAAAAGGAGAAAACTTGTGCATTTCTATAGGTATTGTTGTGCATTTTTTTATTTTCCTCCACTACATGAAAATACAATACAGTAACAAATAATTCCAAAAGCTGAAAGACCTCATGGCATAATCTACATCATAGAATTTAAACTATTATTTATTTTCCCATTTTATAGTTAACTTTATTTTTAAAATGTGCAAGCTGCCCTAATAATGGTGGTAGCTTGTTAAAGAAGCATTAAATCTATGTGAAGTTTAAGATTGTGACACATTGCAGAGAATTCCAACTGCAGCAGGAGCCCAGCACAGACAAGACTTGGTGCTCACTGCTGCTGTTTTGGTAACAGGCAACCATTGAGCTGACAGCATGGCATGTAAAAGATAATTAAGCCTTGTAATTAAGGAGATATTAAGTGCATAATCACATTTATTCATTTAATTAAGTTTGGCAAGTTTGTCCTATGACGTTAGATATCAATTGCTAAAGATGCACATTTACATTTAATAAGCATAATTTCTGACTTGCCTTATTTTGTTATTTGCCAAGTGAACACCTAGAGAGCCCTTTTAAATGGATTAAGCAGGAGTTTAAGCTTAATGCATTACAAGAGCATAATGGTACTTTTATTGCTCATTAAATTTTGAGTTAATTATGTAGCAACCAGGTTTATGTTTTATTATATCAAACCTCAATCTGTGGGCTCTTAGAAGTAGACTAAGGGAAGGAAAACAGCCTCAAAACTTACTGTATGAGATGTCTTTCCAATGTATTTACTTCAGGAAATGCACAGCTCTGCAGGTAAATGTAGGCAGGCACCCAGAGCTGGGTTCCTCCAGCAAGAGCTGGACACAACACTTGGACCCTCCCATCAAAATATGTCTCCTCTCTCAGGAAGAAGACCRTATTTTCTCTCTTTTCTACCCAAGTTTTATTATATTTTGATCCTTTTTTTTTTCTCCTCTCCTATATTTTTTCTTACCTCTGAGCAGCTAAAATAATCAAGGTTTCTTGCTGTAGGGACTGGTCTGACCTGGGTGAAAGCTTCTTTTCAAAATAGCTATTGGAAAGTTGGATGTCTAAAGAACTTTCCAAACAAGGGACATATGCCCAGAAAAGAGTTTTTTTGCCCTAACACTCTTTGGCATCTCTTTTGGAATTGGATGTCCTTCTCACCTCTATAGAAGAAACCCTAAATGGCTGAGTTTGTGGTTCATGGTAAGACAGGAAAAGTTAATGAAGAACARTCTTCTTTGTAGACTACTGGCAATGAGATAAGGGAAAGAAAGAGAGAAACTCTGATCAGGTCTGTCTCAGAGAAAATAGAGATTCTAACATCTACCCAGGGGCTCCCTAGTTAATATTTTTTCCCATTGATTTAATTAGGTTTTAGATTAAGTCATAATATGTTTCATTTGCTCTGAATTTCCTCAAACCATGGGAACTAGATATGGAATATGGGATTTGAAATGAAGTTTCAGTGTCCTGTAATCCTGGTGACACTGGGCTTGGGAATGCTGCAGGATGTATGAGAGAATCAAGAAGCTCTAGAAGTTTTCTGTAGTAAAAGCTGCACTGAAATTTAAAGAATATCCTCAATGAAAAAGTAGATTTCTAATTTCCACACATAAACATTTATGGCTTCCTTTGTATAGCTGCAAAAGAAAGCACTCATTTTTAAATATGAACTTCCCATGTGACTAATTAAATAAATTATTCAAGTGTGTGCAATTCAGTGATATTCCATGGGGATGTATTTYATGGGACAAATATCTGGAAGAATATATTTCCAGTTTAAAAGTCTCTAAATGTGTAAGACTAGACTAAATTCTTCTTTTGTGGCATTGAACCTCTGATTTCTAACTGTGGTTGACTTTTTGAAACCTTTTCTCCTCATTTTAGACATGTATTTTTTTGGTGGAACATGTAGTAAACTCACTGTCCTGAATTTCATTATTTCAAAAAAAAAACTTTGCCAGATGCTGTAAATAGCTGACAATACTGAGGGAAATTTTTCACAATGAAAAACAAAACTGTAAAGTATCTTCCAACCGTAAAATGTCATGTGAATGCTGAAAAATCTTAATGATGCCCAGCACATGGAGTCCCCCACACATAAGCTTTTGTTGGATTAACCTTCAATCCAGAATTTAATGTTATCTSATTAGGTGTGAACAGAATTTTCAACGAAGCAAAAAACAGGACACAGGTGATAAAACAGWGAAGTTAAATAAAGATAAGGCAACTTTGTTGCAAAGCCAAAAAAATTCCATTTGAATAATTCCAGTGTAACAATTCTAATCCTGCTAAATTGAATCTCTTGGAAATGTAACCAAAATGAATTTTTCTGTCTCCAGCTAACCTGGGTTTTATTTTGTAAAGTAAGATTTTATTAGATTCTATGGAAATAATCTCTTTGAATTTATTCAAACCACATATTTATTATTGTGTCAAGGATTCAAATACTGAAACATTTCCAAATGCTTTTATCAACATAGAAACACAATTGTTTTGACCTCCTCTCTGTAAGAATTTCCACCAAAGCCAGTGCTTGGCTTTGACTCAGATTCCAGAATCACACCTGAGAACCAGTCCACAAAGGGGAGCTGGTTTTTATGGATTGMTTTGGAGGAGCCATGAATTATTTTGCAACTTGCAAGTAAAAGAGTATAATTGTACAGTGAAATGCAGGGAACCCTGGAGAAACATCATGTCTGATACAAATTCCTTTAATAGCATCTCTTGATGCCAATTTGTATCAACCAAGAATGTGACCATATCTTCCTGGGGAAGAAAAGTTTATACTTGACAGTGGACAAGAGATTTCATCAGAAGGGTTTTTGGAAGGAGCTCCATTGTGTAGCTCCCTCAGGTAGCACAGSAGTGAAAATGAGGTGGCAGAGGCTTGACTATTGCCTTGTTACCTCAGGACATCCACAGAGTCTCCTGCAAKTCTGCAAATGTGCCAGCCTGCTTCCTCCCCTCTTGCCAGACATGACTTCACTCAGTAACTTCCCATTTCTTTTGATGTCCTAAAAATTTTCTGKCAGGGGAACCATAACATGAGTGAGTTTTCCTGCATCATCCTTTGTGGAATCCTCAGGAATAGTACAGTGGTTATTATTGCTGTTAATGCCTTAATCACACTGAAAAGGAAGCCCTCCCTGAGCTCAGAGTCACTGCATTGTAACCTTTGTGTTCCAGCCTGGCTCATCCCTCACCCAGTGAATTCTCTCATGTCAGATCTTGAGGATTTTGCCCAGTGCCCCCATCACCTGCCAAGATCCCCTCCCTCATCTTCCTGTGACTTCATTGGTGGACTCTGTCTCCAATGCTCTCCTGGATAACTTTGCTGCCTTCCTCCACTYTCTTAGGGACAGAGCAGCAGGAAAAGAACCTTCCAGGTTCAGGATAAYTTTTCAGTGATGCTTTTATTTCCTGAACCTTGCTGCCTCATTTTGATTATATGAAGTAAAAGGGGAAAAAAACAATGACAAGAGGAGTTATGGTCATTCTGATCTTAATACCAGTACTGTAACAAGCAATTCACAAATGACAGAGGAGGAGCATACAAATGGTAATGAGAAGTGTTTCAAATATCTTACCCAGTTGTTATGCTCAAGGACTGGATATGTTCTTGGTGGTAGCTTTCAGATCACTTCAGTGCTGGTGTTTCCTGAGGATCTGGTCTTGAGTCTCCTGAAAATTTCTGTTTGTATAAGATTGGTAGAAATAGATGGGACATTGGAATAAATCTAGATCACATTATTTATATATCCTGCTGGCTGCAATTACCCCAAGGAAGGGTTAGAATAATTACATTTTCACCTAAATCTTCTTTCTGATTTTAGTGTAGTGCAAGATCTGTGGTTCTAGTTGTGTTTTAAAAGCTCCTCTCTGGACATACTTTCAGCTTAAATCTGAGCTAGTACAGAGTTATGAATCAAGGTCAGCTAGCAAACAGAATATTGTCAGCATTATTATCTCTTGGCAAAACAGTGACTTCTTTGGCCAGCTGAAGTTTGTGTGACATGATTGGGCCATCCTTAAATAAATAATCTTTGGCTGGAAATAAGATCGTCCTTGTAACAGCAATGATTGTGTGGTCACAGCTCAAGACATTTTGGGTTAGAGAAAGAAATGAATTTATTGAAAAGTGATAGGAAGATGGTATTTAAAATTCATCACATAAATATTCAGTTTAAATGGAAAGGGACAATGATCTATCTGGCTGCTGCTGTTTCTAGATCAGGGACATTATTTGCATCCTTTATTTTGCTGATGCTGTTAAGCTCAGAAGGAATGTATTGTAATATTGAACTGAAAAATGCTTGGTATAAAATTGAGAAATTTTCACGGTGACTGGACAGCTGCTGACAAAAAAAATTACTTGGAGCAGGATATCAAATCTTCTCTGATAGCTTGTGGTGGGTGATGGGAGCTGTTCCCTGCCTCAGCATTTGTACACAGAACTGACAAACTGTCACTCAGTTTTACTTTTGTTCCCCCCATTTATCCACTTTTTTTTCCCAGTTACTAAGTTTTTAGTTAGGTTTTTAGTGGTTTTTTTGACCACTGATAAGACACCGTATCATTTTGGGTTCCCATTTTTTTCCAGATCTTCACTAGTGACATGAAGGAATCTACTTGCTTTTATCTAGGATTTCTGTTAATATTGCCAACTCTTACTACCAAATACCTACTTTGTAGAGAAAGGAATAAAGTAATCAGTCTGAACTGTAAAAATATATTATACTCAGATAAGGATAGGATTCTTCTTATCAAAGAAAAGAATTTAAAAGTCAAGGATGATTTCTCAGTCCCTAATCTCCACAGCTATGCATCAGAAATTTATATTTGTCCATATTTGGTCATCAGCTTGTTGCCTGGCATGGATTTGCCCTGTACATACCAGTCATGGCCAAGGGATGGAACACAGACCAGAGACAGCTCCAGCTTATTGTTATCCTTTCCTGGGAGCTGTTTACTCCCTGAGCTCTTCAGTGCCACTTCAGRCATTTGTGCTGTGCCTTGGTTTTGGGAGGAGGCTTTGTGGGTGGMAGGACAGGAAAAGACCAAGAATAGTGGTGGCAAAAAAGCTGAGGTAGAAGTGCCATTTGGCACAAGGCTGGGGTGAGGAAGTCTGGAGTCAGTCTTTGTGCAGGTTGRAGAAACTGGGTCAGAGCACGGTGGAACATTACCATATAAATGTTGATGTTGATAAAAAGACCTGTATTTTTCTACAACTACCTCTTACAGCAAAATCCTGCCCATTGTGTGTGATCTTACCTACAAGCAGGAGGAGCTGGATGGTTAAAATCTGTTGCCTCTGTGCAGCAAACTGCTCCATTTTGAGTAAACCTGGGCATATAAATTACAGGAAACTGAAAGGATGATGAAGAAGCCAAATTGAATTTCCTCATCTTACAACATGAGGCTTGAAGGCAAAAATAGTACAGCAATCTGAGCTGAAAATAAATAACTGAAAAATGCTGTGTAAAACAGAATAAGGACTGAAAAGCATTCTGTTTCATTAGACTTTRAATTAAGTTGTACATATGGAAGGGGATATCAGTATTTCAAGTGAGTTGGGGCTTTTTTTTGGTTTTGGTTTTTTTTTCGGTTTTTTTTTCTTTTTTTGCTAAACAGATTTTTGCTAACAAAACATGATTTTTTTTTTTAAAAAAGATCACTGTATTGAAATATCATGAAGAAAGAACTAGGCAGCTGTATGCAAACCAAGAGTTTCACTGGGCCCTGTGCACACTGACAGAGGTAATAGGGATTCAGAAGACAAATCTTTGGCTGGTGCAATTCTTTCAAGGAAAGTGTTAGGGCAGCAGGCAGATGCTCAAGTGCTGCCTGAGCTGAGATTTAGACAACTGAACAGGAAAACTGCTGGACATGACATGAGAAATTGCTGGGTGTGACAAGGAGCAGTGTCAGAAGCTGGCAAAAGTTGTGGACTGGTGCACAGAGGATGGCTGCATTGTACAGGCAGTTAAGGGAAAGCTGTGCAAGAAACAGTGTAACTAACTCCACCAAGAAATGGAATAAATGAGATTTTGAGTGGGTCAAATCTTCTGAGTCCAGTGATAAATAGATAACTACATCAGTAATAACACACAGGAGGTGCCAAATTTGGGTATGGATGTAGCAAAACTGGGTCCAATGCCGAATAATCAWTTATGGGTTGTGGCTGGAGTGGAGAAATGGAGATATGTTTGAGATATTGCAAGACTTGTCATTAGCTGCTGAAAAAAAAACATGCACRCACAAAATCAAAACTGCCAAATATTTCATTTGGGGTTGGACATTAGTGCTAGGGTGATGTCACAGCACTTAATCAGACTTTACTCTCTGAAGGCAAATTAAAACTTTCCAGTCTGCTTCAGGGGCTGAAGCACAGGTTGGGTGAGCACACTGCTACTTTTATTTGAAAAAAGGCTCCTGAAAGGAAAAGAAACAGTGAGGAAGAGAACTAAGGGAAGTGTGCACAAGCAAGATTATAGAAATAAACTCTGTGGGAGGAAATGAGGTTAAGCTAGAGATATTTTAATTTAGGCATGTCCCTAAATATCTTGTTTAATTGTACAGGACAAAGTCCAGGAAAATATTCAAACATCTCAGTAACACAAACTCGTGCTTTCATTTATCTCCTTTCAATCTGGCTTGAGTCTTTAAGTTTTTTCCAGCTTATGTAAAAGGCTCAACAGAAATGTCACATCTCTCTTCACAAGTGTTTTGATTCTCCAAACAGATCCTGAAGTTGGAAGCTGCATGTGGCCAAATAYRCCTCTTCAAAATGCAGATTACTAGAGRAAGAGTTATGTTAAAGGACATAGGGCAAGGTGCTGAAATTATGACACMTAGCTCATGATGGATTTTCTTTCTRGGAAATGAATACAGCTTAATTGTGGATTTAAAGTGTCATAACATAACATAGTATTTGAGGAAAATGAAAAATCTCTGAGTTTGTATGTTCAGGCAGCTGATGAAGGTATCTGTACAGAATATGTATGGCATTCATATTTTTTATTAAAAGAGGAAGTAAATCGAGATGAATGTTATAGATTAATGACCAGATTCCGTCTGATTTTAATTAGCGGCTGCTTCATGTGAAGTTATCATGTTGTATCTCATAACTAAAAGTTCAGGGTCTGTAAGACTTCTAAACTGCTAACACTGATATGGCTCCTCTTTCCTTTAATTGGGCATCCTCTAAGTCATGGAGCTAACAAGTTTGACTTTCTGGGATTGCCACCAGCAAAGATGGAAAACTCAAGTCTCTGCAACCAGTGCTCACAAACCATTAAACTGCACTCTTCATGAGAGAGTAAGGATAGGAATCCTCTTTGCATTGAATACTGAAAGATACTGAGACAGCCTGACTGCCTCTCACTTTCAATTGGGTGGGCTGGTCTTTTCTGATCTGAAGCTGTCAGGCAGAGTTGCCACGAGCTGTTAAGCAATAAGGCTTTAAGCAGTGCATGAAACAGCCCCTGCTCTTGCTCTAATAGGTACTTTTGGGAAGAGAAGGGTTACACTCGACTGAGGAACGATTGTGAACAGTATCTTTGGTTTTGAGCACCTCTTGCTCATCCTTTGAACTGGCTTGGTTCAAAGCTGGAGGTTGTATCAGCCAGGCAGTACAGAGAGCAGTTCTGCTGCTGTTTCACTGCTGCCCAAGAAGAGAAGCACCTGAAACAAAAGCTCATTGTGAGTCCAACATCCTGTGTGCAGTGTCTCTCCACTGACATGCTGACACATCAAAAACTGCCTGTGCTTTATCACTGCACGGACTCTACAAGAGGAATATCTGATTTGATCTGACAGGCAGTTGTATGAATCGACAGGTAAAACACCTAAATCCTCCTGGGACACCCCTGTGCTTTGCTTTGAACTCTTTCAGGTTACCATTTATTCAGGTAGTTTGATCTAAACTTTCTCCTTTTGTGKGTTTTGTCTGGAATCACTCACCTGTTTGCAATTCTGTGTTAAAACCCTTGTCTGCTTGGATTGATCACGGCCTCTTCCACTTGTCTTTTATGTGCTTATATATCCGAACATACTGGTGTATTTGCACTACAAAAAGCAATGCAGAGATTGGTAAATTATCAATCAATGTCTTCAATAAGTGGCTTACAAATACCTGAGGCAAGCCCATTTCATCCTCCCACAAAGAGACCTTTTGTCTGCAGCATTTCATCAAAAGGATCCAATTATGGTGAATTTTTTTTTTCTCGGTCACTGTGTGGTTTGGGATCTGGATTTACAAACATCACATCAGTTATAAGGCACAAGAAAAAAAGATTTCAGACTTYCTTATTCCTAACCCAACATTCTCCAAAGCCACCCTATGTAGTCAGTTGCCCAAAAGCCCAAAACAGGATTGGGGATAAAATATTGGCCCTAGGAGATAAATGGGGAAAAAGTTTGTTGTCTGGATAAGATTAAACATCCCTGACAGGTGACATAACAATGCTACATTTGTGATGCTGTTCTTTTCTATTATTGTGCAGGTTTGAAGTATTTAACGTATTTGACAAGCAGCTTTTGCCATCCCTTTTGCCTTAYTCCACTGATCATTTCCTTCATTATTTTAGCTGAGATGAGCTATTTCCCCCCTAGGTTCTCTTTCATTCAAAATGCTGATTGGTCTTCTGGAGCAAATTCATTGCAAATAATTGTGTAGATTCAACTCTTTCTATGCAAGTCTGGGTGATGTAGCATTAGCTGCAATAGTTACAGTTGCTGCCTTACTCATTTCAGTGTTTAATATATTCTCTATTTCACACTGAAGGGCACCTTGCCTTGGAAACTTKCCTCTGTGCTCTCAGATGAAAACTAAAATACAAGCAAGCAAACATAAAGCTGAAGGGGACAGCTTCAAAAATTGCAGCTCCAAGAGCTTTTAAATAAAGACCAGACTGGCACACTCATGTTACAGAAAACCACATTAAAACATACTAATTGCAGGTACTCTTAGACTTCCAGGTGCCCAGGAAGGGATCTTTCTCAGTCAAGCCTTGTCATATTTTGTCACTCTATATTTTTTCTTGTCTTGCTGAAGGACCATTTATAGAAACAGATTTACCTGTAATTCAGTAGAGTTCAGCAAAACACTGGGCAATAATCAAAATCCTCCCATATAATCAAATAATCAAAGCCAGACAAAAGTCTTAAAGGGCTTTACATTATTAACAGTTCAGCTGAAGTCAGTGTTAACTTTGTTATCAGTAATATTACTCTTTTCCTCTTAAAATGATAACAAATGRTGCTTTGAAAACAGCTTGCCTAATCAAAGGAGGTTTACCTGGGTTTCTACAAGAACGTTTACACACACTGCATACCCAAGCAATTTGTACAAAAACAGCTTGGAAAAAAAYGCATTTACATGGCTATTCCTTCTGCTATAAAAAATTACTTCTGAGACATTTCTCTTTTTTTTCTTTTTTTCTTTTTTTTTTCTTCTTTTTATCTTTTTTTTTTTTTTCTGCATAACTTGTAAAACCAGCAGGCAGTCAAGAAACCCATTCTTATTTTGTCTTCTGAGGTGGATGAGGTGCCAGCAGGCTGCCATCCTGGGAACCCTGTGACAGAGGATGAGAAGGCTTTAGCACCAATGTGTAGAAATGAGACCAGCTGATGCCCAGCAGACACCTCCCAAAAGGAGCAGACAAGTAGCATGGTTTTCCTCATCCAGCACTTGCATGGGAACGTCCTCACTATAAAAACCAGATGGCTGCACAATTGTGAATTTCTCCAGACCAAAATATCCAACTGATTGCCCCAGCTGAAGTGATGGGGTGAACTCTGGCACAGATACTTCCAGGATGACATCCTCTTCACAAAGGTCAGAGGTCTAAGGCAGCTGTAGGCACTCCTTATCACTGGCTCTCCCTAATGCTGCATAAAACTGCACATCTCCCCTTGCTGTGGCCCTTAGCAAGCCCACTTCTCCCTCAGTCCCTTGCCCCTTACTGCACCAGCAGTAAGATGCAGCCCAGCTCACCACACTCTTGCAAGTGTGGCCTGTTGAACTGCTGTGGATAACCTGCTCAGGAGACAGGTAGGGTTTGGACATGAATTTCACACATTGTGCTTCAAAGAGCAAGGTTACTTTCTTTTGCACTCTGGAATCAATTAAATAAATAAATAAAAAAACCCAAACCAAACAACCAGAAAGCAAAGCAAAACAAAATGAATAGAATACTGATTAATATTCCAGGCCATCCATGCTGTGGTTATAAAAAGCCTCTGTGCACACATTCAGGCTCACACTGTCCCAGGAAGCATTGGTGTTCAAGCTCACTAGAGGCCTGCATATAGATCATATTTCTCTTCAAAACCAAAGTATGATTTTTATTTTTCTTAGGCAATGCTACAGAGTATTTATTGTTCTCCTGGAGAAAGAGGAGTGTGTGTGTGTGTGAAATGTAAAGAGAGGATTCTGGAGAAACCTTGGTATCATTAAACAAATGTTGCCGTGCATTACAATGAAATGCTGTACTCGCCAAAGGATGTGACATTCAATATCCAGCAAATTCATTGTTATTACTGTACACTGAATGTCAAATGAATTCATAATGGTGGTGTAGTGAAGGTAAAATATTATCTTGGGTTCAAACAATGCAATTCCATTGAAAACTCACACGAGCCRTTAGGGCAGGGGATGGTACTTTCAGAGCTCTGCTGACGGGATTTTTCAGTGCTCCTGKTAACTCACTTGCAAAAACAAAAGGCCCAGGAATGGGAGCGTAATCCAGAGCCACATGAGGTCAGTGTGGGCTTTTCCTTTTGCATCAATAGGCTGAGGATCCAGTCCGCAGGGTGGAGARGGGAGGAAGGAAGGAAACAATGTTAGAAGAGAAATCAGTGAAGAAAAACTCTCCATCACACTTCCCTTGGGTATTTTTTCATAACAGCTTTCTGGCTGGATTTAGCATTCTGTAAAGGGGAGAAGAAAACCCTACAACAGCAACTTGCTACTGCAGGGAAAAGACAGAATGATGTGGAAACCCATCTCTTAGCAGCTAGAGAATTTAATATCATCTCTGTTTCCTTGTATTGGCTTATGCCCATCATAACTGAAACAGTCTTGGGAGGGCCTCTGGAAAAGAGAAACTCTTTGGTGTGCATAGGCAGAGCCCTGTTGGGACAATTACACCTGTGAGAAGGACTTACTCAGTACCTCCACGTGGGAGGAGCGCAGTATGTACAGAATACCCAGTGGAGGCTGTGAGAGGCATTGACTCTGAGAGTGAAACTGTTTAGAGCAAAGTTTCTTCTTTCCTGCTGAAAAGTGAGACTGGTAGGTTATCCTAGATGATTTAGAGCAGTTTGCTCTTAGTGCATTATATCATCRAATGGAGTGGGAAATTATCTAGATTGCTGTGGATTGATTTTCTTCTTTGCTTAAGAACATRGATTGCCTCACATGCTCACTGTTGAAAAAAATAAAAAGTTCAGCAGGCAAAATAGRCCCAAATAGAATTTTTACAACTTCTGATTTTCTTTCATCAGTCTCCTAATTTGCTTTTAAGAGCTTTTTCCCTCCTTTATCTACTGTCTCTATTTATCCAGTGCCATTTTCCTTTTAYACAATTTTCCAGGGCAAGTACATGGGCAGGCTTCTTATTTCCCCCTCCCCTCCACTCAAAATTTTAAACATCTCCTTCCTAKTTTTTTCTCTGCCCCTTATTGATGTTTTCTGCAGTCTCTCATTGTGGTTTTGTCTCTCAGCACTTCATAACAATAAAAAATGGGTCACAGGTGGGAGGGGGCTTAGCTAGGCTGTGCAGTATGAACAGATGACTCTATCAAGARCTGAGTCATTGGCTCACTTTATGGAATTCTCACACAGCCTCCCTCTATTTGCTGCTTCAGGAGGAGGCCAAGCATTTACAGACCAGCAAGTATTAGACTCCAGTTTTCCCTTCCATGATGAAGAAATTGTCTGTGGTCTCATTTGCCTCAACTATAAAAGCAGAGGACCAGAATCTGCTCTGCATGGCATCCTGGTAAATCTGGAATTGCTTTATTGTCTTTGCTGGAGTTATGTGAGGTTTATCCTGATGACAAACAAGACAAAACTTAGCCTGAAACTGAAAGAGATTGTGGAAGATGTAGCACTCATTCCTAGTGTGGAAAAGGGGTCTGTACACTGCCAAGAAGAAGCTTTATCATCCATTTACTAAGTCCATGCTGGTGGTTRAGGATGTTTTTTCCTTTACAGTGTAAGACTAACCTGAGTCTGATGACCTGAGGCTTGACTGTTGAAAACAGGAAGCCTACTCAGCACTTCAAGAGACTTATGAACTATTTATAAATCTTGCTAGAATAATCTATGGAAAGGAAATTCATTGTACCTTTACCCCAGGTGGAACACTGTGCTGGCARCTCTGTTGAAATTTTCACTCCCTACAAAGGTTTATAGTCCCATGCAAGCAGACTCATGAAATCTTTGCCTTGCTGTAGTGAGAGGGTATTTTTACACTGAAAGTAGAATTTCACCAGGACTCACCACAATGAAGAACCTCTGCCAACATATTACATCTAAGCAAAGAAGACATGAATGGACATTGGTTTGGTACTTTGTTGTTGTCCCATGGCATGCACAGGAATTGCCATAGRATCATAGAATGGCTTGGGCTGGCAGGCTTGCAKATCATCTGTTTTCCCTTCTGGGGAGGTTCCATGACTAGTCAGATCAAGGATCCCCTCAAAAAAACTGTCCTTGGCCCTGGTTTTTATTCAATTACTTCAGAGAAAGCTCAATCTTTCCTTAAATGTTCTTAGAAATATGTTTACAATAAGGGAGGGTCTGGAAAAGTGCTATACTTTAAACAAAAGGTTGGGAATTCAGAAAAAAACCCTGCAACAGTGACAGATGAAAAGTTACCTTCCAGAAAATGTAAATTAAAACAAATTAGTTGCCATATATTCATGGCAGTTTACTAAAGGCAAAAATCTTCTTTTGTACATCTGTAACACAGGTACAGACCTTCTGGGCTAGCAAAGTATTACATATTTACTCTACTAATGCAGCTGAGTGGGGTAACCCTCCATAAAGACCCAGTGACAAAATGTCAGGTGAGAGCTTGGAAAAAATCCTTCCTCTGTTGATGA
Source organism: Alauda arvensis (assembly GCA_902810485.1). Classification (NCBI taxonomy): domain Eukaryota; kingdom Metazoa; phylum Chordata; class Aves; order Passeriformes; family Alaudidae; genus Alauda; species Alauda arvensis. Next base: position 1,124,633 of record CADDXX010000229.1, read on the forward strand.
AAAATAGTTTTCAGGATTCTGCCTATTTGTGGGAGAAGGCATGCAGAATACAGAGAAGAACTCTTTCAGTTGCTATAATAAAAAAATTAAGAGGCTTAGCAATCCACACTGGCTGAAATGTTGAGTTTATAACAGCATTTCTCAGGACATGTCATAGAAACAAAGCACCACAAGCAGTATTTTTGTCAGACAGGGAGTAAGGTCAGGATGTACTTGGATTCAAAACCCTCCAGGGAAAGTCTGTTTCTGCAGGGAACTCTTGACTCTCTCTAGTGGAAGAACATGCACTATAAATCTGTGTKCTGACAAAGTGAGCAAACACAGGCATTGGGGTCAGTTCTTAAATAACACTGTAAGCCAGGGCTAAACACAGCCCAGTGTGTTGCTGGAAACTGMACTATGGGAGGATCAGAGCTACTGACTTCTTGTTTAGGCACTTTTCCTGCTGTGATGCACTTACTGCTGTTTCCAAGTGGGGTTATTAAGGCACCTATAGAAAAGACATTTTTCTTACCCTAATAAAGAACTGTAGTAACTTCCCAAAAGATAATCTGTTGTGCTGTGCAGATTTTTTGAGTCTCATTCAAATGCTCTTAACAGTGGATGAGACGGCTCCGCCTCTTCTCCTTCAATGTACTGTTGCAAAATGCTCCTAAATTACTGCTCCAGTGACCCAGCTCGTGGTCTCACCCTAGGACCTTTCTGGACAATTTAAGATGGGTGTGCACATGAATGGGTGTCATCTTTAACCAAGATTTCTGAGTAACTCTAGGGTTTTTTGTATTTCATCATAGAAATTCAGTTCAAACCCAAATAACTTCCTATACTGGCTCACTGATTTCAGGGCTGCTTAATCAAAACTATATAGCAGGCTCTAAATCCAAATTTTTGAATACACATGGAGCCAATTTGAAAAGCTGAGTACACCAAGGTTTTTAGTTCTCCCATGGGGCACATTTAGGTTAGACTGAAGGAGGTTCTGAACCCAGTAGACTTTCCAGAGGGTTTGAGCTGATGTAATACTGCCTCTCTGGCAAGTAAATTCATGCTAGAATGGCCCAACATTCCCTGCCAGCCTTCAGAAATGTCAGTTCACAAGCTCAAATTCCCTGTCAGCACTGTAAGCTGCTGGTGGATATTTCCAAGGCAGCCACAGGGGACCTGAGACAATCAAGTTGCTGCAACAGGAAGCCACACTAAAGCCTAAGTATATCTTTCACTACCGAGATGGATTTGCACCAGTTTTGACTTGTACCCTAAATTTTCTGGTCTCCTGGGTACCTCTGTCAGATTTCAAAAAGACTGCTGTGGTCATTATTTATTTTGTTTGTGGCCAAACTGSAGTGCTGCAGATGGCACACATGTGGCAATGGTGAGGATATTGTTATCAGAAATTGGTGGTACCAAACTTCTTTGGCTTGGTAGTATTTTCTTTTATTTCAATATAAAAATTATTTTTCTGCATGSTCCATGTTTTTCCTTTTTATTGTTGCATTTTGACTTCTATTTTAGCCCTCTTACCCACTCACATCTATACTATCTTATTCTCTGAAGAACAAGAGGGAGGAAAAGGTCAGAGCACACTGAAGACCAGATGCTATAAGGAATTCATTAAAAATCTGAAGTGAATCTCAGACTTCCCTTTTGACCTGGTATTATTATTTGATATTAATGATGCTGGTGGGAAATCAGCCAGTCCTAACATTTAGCTTTTCTGATTTGTACATCCCTTCACTTTTTAAAAAGAGTACAAGAAAGGCTRTGGAAAGTCCAGACAAAGCTCCACCAAGCCCAGTGTTCGGTCAGTGTCCACTGGCTCCTTGTGCATGAGCAGAGGGGGGAGAAAAATTTGGGTCACACAGATCTGTGTATCCTGCAGGGTTTCTAGTTTTATTTTTCAGATCTGTGGCTCATAGACCTTTCCCCTGTATTTATTTTTTTGCCTTCTGACATAATTTAGCTTATTTTTTGTTTTCCCTCCTAGGTCTTCTTTTTCTGGAGAGGTTTGTGAGGTTTTCTTAGGGTTGAGTGTCAGATTAACAATACAGACAATGGTGGTAGATGTTCTTTAGAGAGTGTGAGGGGCTGTCTGCACCACTTCTAGATGTGCACTAGCAAAGGGGAAGGACTGGTCAGCTCTCTACTTGCATTTAAGAGCCATCAGTGGATTTTCCCACCAATTATTGATAGGTAGCACTTCCTATCCAGCCTCTGAGAACTGAACGAGTTCAGGCAGGTTGTTCAAGAAACTCATAAACAACCTGAAACATCAACAATTTGATGTATTTACAGATCTGAAAGCTGTAAGCCTCCTTGTCTAGCTCCAGATGGTGAAACATTCTTAGGTGCAGCAGATGCCTTACCACAGCTTTCCCATGCAGCTCCTTGTCTGCAGCCATCCTTGACCTGGAGTTCAGTGCAGTAACTCCAGTTGRTGAGCAAAATCCCAAATAGTCCAGTGTGGGCCCTCTAATCTTTATAAAAGTCCAGCTAATGCAAAGGCCTCACCTCACCTCMTCCTGCACAATCCCAGATCCCAGGCTGTTTCTAGATCCTAGTGCAAGCCACTGAAATCTTCCTTGGGTTGTGGTCTGAACACAGTGAATGATTCCTTTCTTATACAAATGGTTGWTTCACTTCTTACACTCACACCTGGGGTAACTGAGACTCTGAAAGCCATTTTCTTCTGGTATTTGCATCAGAGTAGGGTCCAAGTTAACCTGTGTCACTCGTGTTCTTTCCTGTCCTGCTCCAAGCAGGGTGAAGGAAATGCTGCACTGAAGTGTGAGGGATGGCAAAGGAATGATGTAATCTGCTGCATTACCCTCGGTGCTACAGAGGATGTGGGATGAATGAGATTTTAAGTCARCACAACACAGAGAGTTTTGTCTGTGCATGTGGGTGGTGCATTGTCCAGTTARRAGCTGYTTCTAATCCCTGCTACGTGTTGTATTTCAGCTGTGCTTGATACATGGCACATTTAGCAGATAGTCCTTCCTTATCAACAGCCCTGTTTGAAAGGCTCTAGGCTGGCCATGGAGATGGCAAGATATTCCAAATGGGATTGCTGTTTTAGCAGCCAGTAACACCAACACAACACATCGTGATTAGAAGAGTGCAGCACATTTGCAAGGACAGAAATGTCATCTCTGTTCKGTGATGTAGTGAGCTAAAGGGCACTTAGGAATGAAATACTAATTTGAAAAGATGGCTCTGATGTATGCTTTTATATTAACCCTTGCTGTGGAAGACATGATCCTAAGAGTGCCCACTCYTACCAGAATGGGATTTGCATGAGGGTTTGTGGTGTTACTGCATCCTTCCTTTCCAGATAGATCCACCAAGGATGGGCTTGACGGGGGAGTTTAGTAAGGATTTTGAGACCTGACTTGCACAACACTTGCCACAACAAACATCTTATCTATGACAGTGGAGACCACAGAGAACCTTGTTTTCTGTCATTCTTTCACACCTGTGAAATAGAGGTCTCAGTGCTTACCTCACAGGGAGAACTGCAGAGTTGATGCTGCACATTCAGTTAGCAGCAGCAAGCTCAAGCTTTTGAAATTCAACCCAAAAATTTTAGCTAGGGCAGTGTTCCTGTTGGACTGCTTCTGTTGGACATTCTGCTGGGCAAGGAGTGCCCAGATCTCAAGTATTTGCTCCTCACATGACRCTTCATGGCACAGTCAAGGACAGAAACAACACAGTGTTGTTCTGCCATTCAGTTTTTACAGTGAAATAATTGCTGCCATAGGTTCTTTGTGTGATATTGCAGAGGGACATTTACACTGCCCATCACGTCTTTAACCTTCTTAAATATCTAGCATCTTCACTTAGGAGGAAAAATCCAGCCTTCTGACTTCCAGGTGGAAATGCTGATTGTTTCACAATCCTGGCAAGGCAATTTCCATAAGAGAAATATTTGTAACCCAGCTGCTTTGTCCTTTCCTGCATCTTGGCTGCAGCTTGGCACTGCAACTATTACAATGCTCTTTCAGAGACAGGTGGGGTAGGACTAAGTCATCAGCTGCTAGTAGATAATAAGAAACATGCAATTATTTTAACGTGCATGTATGTAAGAATCAGACCACTCTGCCCACTGCTGCTGTTGGGTGACCAGTGACTCAACACCAGCTGATTTTGTARCTGGACCTGAAAGCAATGGCACAAAGATTATGTCCTTCTTCAACTACAGCTGACTGACTTGCTGTGTACACACAGAATTGCACAGAATTCATCAGGCTGGCTGGAATCAGTGCTAGGAGAATGACTGCCAGATAGTGCCTTGACCAGCAATTCAACTTCAGGAGGTGCCTGACTTCCTCCTGTTGGCAGCYTGAACTATTCAGGGATGGAGGCAAAATGGAGTTTTCCTGCCCAAAGAGATGCTTTGGTGATGGGAAAGGCCAAAGAGAGAGATTACTTYTATGAGCAGGAGACAGACATGAAGTGACTGGGCATCTCATTGCCTCCCAGAGTAGTCTCCACACCAGCACATCCAATGTTACCCCTCAGCAACCGGCCTGGCATAAACAAAACTTTCTGTCTTGGGGCACAGAGCAACCTGCATCTGSCCAGGAGCTGACTCTGCCTCCCTGAGCAGCCAGTCCTTGGCAATGGTTGGGCTTTGCAGCAGGCCAGAAGCCCATTAAGAGCCTAGAAAGGGTCTTTGGCAAGATTTAAACACAAGAACACAGAGGGAAACACAGTAAAAATAAAAATGACAAAGTTTTTGAGTTAGTGCTGTTTTGGCAGTTGCTCAGGGGACCTGCTCTGCCTTTGACTTGCTGCTGATGAARAACCCAGCTAATACAAATACCCCATAATAAGAAAAAAACTGGCTCTAGCCCTCMAAATATGATACATCACACTCAACTGTGATCACATTGAACTCAGCTGTGGTGTATGGACAGGCATGCCAGGGGCTGGTTCATTCTGAGTTTCCAGAAACTGAGAACATAAACCTGTGTTATTTTGGGTGGGTAGTTCATGTGCAGCCTGCCTGTTGCCTGAGTCACAGAGAGCCCATGTACAATTGCTGAGGTGTGCCTCTTCTGCATGCTAAATACAGGGCAGGACACTTTTTAATGAATTGTGTGTTAATGCTGCAGGACACTCTGGCATTTGTAAGTGGAGTCTGTGTAAAGCTCCTCCATTGGCTGCTTCTAACAGGGAAGCAGCAAGGGAAAATTCACTCCAGGCTTTTTCTCTAGGTCACGCAGAAAGAAAAGAAATATCCTAAACAATGTATCTGTAATACTTCAGAGATTCATATTCTCTTCAGTCTCCCTCACRAAGTTGAAATTTCTAAGGAGTAAATGTAAAGCAGCTTTGCACTCTCCCAGCAGGATTGTCCTTATGTTCAGGGGTGGAGTAAGCTGAATTTTCTAGACTTTGTCTTTCCAAACCTGGCAAATAATGGTCCCACACCAATCTTGATAGCCTTTTTTCAAAGATATGTTTATTTTAAAAGGCCAGAATATGACTGCTGGACCAGAGTATTGAKGATTTCCAGAGTATCTTGCTCTGGTCCTGACCTCTGCAGCATACTGAGGTTACACCAYGATTTAAATGAAAAATTGTCTAACCCCTTGAGACTGTGTTTGTTTTGTTTTGTTTTTCTCAAAAAATGATGAGTAAATAAATAAAAAGGTAAGATAGCCTTCCCTTTCATGGGATCTTGAAACACCAAATTGAAGGCATGTGGCCAATTAAGGAGGGTCCCTGGAGGACCTTTACAGCTAAAGGTTTTGAATGGATGAGAAGAGTATTAAGAGGATAACAAAAGAAGTGAGAAAAGGAGAGGTTTGAAAAACCAAGGTGATAAAAAACTCCTTCTTAGGAGTGTTAGATGTGACAATCATAAAGCAAAAGCTAAATGTTTTGTGAGATGAAACCTTAGGTGAATGACTCCTGCAGTGTCCATTAGAGTTCATGTGCCCCAGTTCTCAGTTCCTATAACCTGATGACAGAGTTCTGGCTGGCTGTAAAATCAAATTAATGTTACTCTCTACCTTCCACAGGTATAAAGTTAATGAGCTTGTTTAAAGCAGCAGATTTTACAGAATACTGGGTGTCACACCAGAAATTACCCTGCCCTGGGATGTTCCGTCATGGAACTACCAAAGAGGGTGCTTTGCCTTCTCCTCCTATGGAAGAGGCATCCCATTCTTCCTGTCCACCAACAATAATGATAAGCAATATCCTGAATCCCAGCTAAAGCACAGGTMTCTGYTTCTTTCAATAATCAAACTGCATGCTGTATTTGGAAGGTTTAGCTGAACTCATTGAATGAGCAGATATTTTTGACAGTACATCATTTTGGTTCCCACAAGGATTTTGCATGCAGYTTTATTTTAAGGCTGGTTGGCCAGCTCTAGCCAATGCTGAACAAACAAGCTGTCTGTCTCTGTAAACAGCATCAGGGATTTCCTTCTTCCACAATAACRTAACACGTGTATGGCAACTGGAATTTTCCATATTCCACAAAAATTATAACTTAATGTGATTTTCCACCAGAAAATGGAATCCAGGGTACAAAACAAGGATTTTCATACTATTTTCGAGCATCTGGGAACTTATTAGGCGGCAGTGTTGGAACCTTATTATTTTTCCCCCTAATGCTGGACAGCACATTTTACTAGACCAACCAATATCAACAATATGCGAGCCCAAGTGCACGCGGAGGGGAGAACTCCACAACTTCTGTAGCTCAGATTGACCTTTGCATTGAGACAGAAAAATAAATCTGAATGAGAGCCTACCTGAAATTTGGAAAATTGTGTGCTGTGTGTGATATATCAGAACACTGTGCTGAGAGTATTGAATTCCCCACTGAGGGTCAGGGTGGCATCTCCTTATTCATCTCCTTTGCCAAAAGGAAATAACTTTAGCACRGGCTGAAATAATTTCTTTTTATCCTGCAGTGACTAGACCCATGTCCTGTTCCTTGCAATAGCTTTTAGAAGGGATTTACCTTCCCAATCAGCCCCATCTCCTGTCATTCCTTTGCTGCAGAGGTGACCYTGGGCACTCCATTGCTGCACTGAAGGTCTTTGGAGAGATGAATCAGGAACACAAATCCTGTAGCATCGAAATGAAGGAGAGGAAGTAGTAAAGTCTTCCTTTTTTCTGATGAAAAACATGCTCATCATGGATATGATTCAAAYTCCTTGTTTTGAATGGATCTTTAGCTGCTTTGGGGGGAGGAGAGATGGAACTGTTACTGCAGGAGGAGTTTGATGCATTTCCTCAAGTCATTTAAGCTATATTGAGCAATAACAGCTGTAAACCTAATCTCTAGACAGAACGGATAAATTTCTTAAACTGTACGTAAAAATAGTCACAAGAATTTATTTTTGCTTGGCATTGAGTGTCTCTCAGGACTTTCACAGACAGGCTGGGTGTCATCTGTGTCTCATCTGGAACTACTGAATATACCATCTGAAACCCCTGCAGCATGAAGCAACAGTTACTCCTTTTCTGACAGAAATGTGAGTGGGGCCACTGATGTAGCCACTGGTACACGTTTCAGTGCTTCCTAATAAAAGAGAGAAAACTAAGCTCTCAAGACATCTTGCTTCTGGGCTAACTTGCTGCAGCCACATGATTTTCACATTTTCTGCAGAATGAATTAAATGATCCACATCGAACATCAACAACAGGAGTAACTCAATCTACACTTTAAAGAGCTGGGTGAAGCCCACACTTCTCTGGCTTCAGGCACTGATGAGAGATAGCAAGACTTGTAAATAAACCAGGAGAAATAGCACAGTCCTGTTCTTCTTCAGTCCCCTCCTGTCACTACTCCTCCTCTTTCCTGACCTGGATAATCTTTATTGTAACTCAGGTACTTCACCTCTGTTATAGCCAGAGAAAAACATCCTTATGCATTTCAAATGAAACAAATTGCTTTAGGCTACTATGGATAAATTACAGATGACTCAGAGTCCAACCACTGGATTTGGCTCTAGATGTGAATTGCAAATGCCTATAGAATTGTGGAATTTTTTTTCCTGTGTTCTCTAATAAGAGCATATTTCTTTGAGGAGACTGACAGCGTGTGCTCATGTCCATTTTGATTCAGGGTGGTGAAAAAACATTGTCTGATGTGTTGCCATTTGTAGRGGTTTGTTTTATACATCAGGATCAGAAAAAAGTAGCTGCTACCTCAACGTCTTCACCAAAGTTCATGGCTAAGGTGAATAGAAAACCGTGCTTTCTCCTTGCATTTTGAAGCAGATTGAAGTTAAAAGACATTGAATAAAAATCACTCATGAGCCTTCAAGCACCAAAGCAAGATGGGTAAAGGCAGCTTCAGAGAGATCACCCATGTCCCTGCTGTGACTGGGATCCATCAGCGGACAGCACAGAGCAGGCAATGTGCTCTGTAATGGTTACACAAGGATGTGCTGCCAGGATCCTGGCACTGGWCTTGACCAAAGTTCATCAAGCCCAGAAAGCTTTGTTAATCTGTGTTKTCTCAAGAAACAAGAGTTTCCCCGCAAAGCTTAAATTTTACCTCAAAAATCTGGATGTACTTGTGGCTCTCTGTGCTATACTCCTGCTTCAGAAGCAGCTTCTGCAATGATTGATTTACTTAACACRAAGACACATCTCTGAAGAAAGCTTGGAATAACAATGTGGTTTCCTGATGCCAGCTCTCATACAGACTTTCCAAGGCCGTGGCCATCTGCTGCTCCACAGCAGTGAGGCCACGGCAGAGTCATCCCACAGGCACTTCTGTAATATTCATGATTATCATTATCTTCATAACTAATACCAGATTTATGGAGCTTTGAAGTTTTGCTTTCCTTGCTGGCTTGGGAGAACAATAGTGAGCAATGGAGGCCTGGGGGTTTCCTCAGTCTTTCTTTAGCAAAGAATTGCAAATCCAAAGCCAAGGCAGTGGAGTGATTGTCAGCAGTGAGAGCAGCCAGCTCACATTCWCTCTAATCCAGTGATCATTATCCAGTCTTGTCTTGTACTTTGACAAAAACTTAAAGTCAACTGACCTTTGCACAGTCTGAAATTGATTTRGTTTTCTTGAAATCTAAGGGGAAAAAAGCCTCTCTAGAATAGAAATTTAACTCTTGCATKGATATTTGGTTGGATGTTAGCCCTTGGAACACACAAAATGTGATTCATTCATAGCAAATGATTTACTACAACTGACAAGCAAGTGGAGGAGCCCCTGAATTTGTCACCTAGAAATCATGAAAGAATGGKGCTTTAGATATTTGAAAGCATCATAAGTCCAAAATCTGTATAATCACTGTACATGCTTTAAAAACACAATGGAACATTATTTTATTTCTTGTTGAAGAGTGCCTCTGATGAAAATGCAAACTGGCTGAAGGTTCTTTTCATAGGGACATGCAAGATTTGATGAAATTTTCCTTCTGAAAATTTTTCAGGAGTACATGATCTTGTCAAAAGAATCACATAATTACTTCGGTTGGAAAAGAACCTTAAGGTCAAGAAGTCCAACCACTAAGMCAGCATTGCTAAGGTCACYACTAARCCATRTCCCTAAGTTCCATATCTACATCTACCACTTCCCTGGGCAGCTTGTCCCAATGCTTGACTACCTTTTCCATGAAAAAAACTCTCATACAGTCCAAACCTCCCCTGGCAAAACTTGAAGCCACTTCCTGCCATGTTACYATAGAGAAGAGACTTCCCCGACCTCCTTTCTAGAAGTGAGAAACTAAATTGGAWCTTAGATTAAAACCCAGGATGTCAATAAGAACAAAGTATTGTGACAGGTCTTTTTTCACTCTTTTGTTTTCCACAGCAAATTTACAAATATCTCAGTTAACAAAGAGGGAAAAATAATAAAAATCTTAAGAAGTTCTGGATTTCCTGCCTGACTGCACTTTAATAGAGAACAAGCCAAACTACACAGCACAGGAGGACTGGAAGCAGAGAATGCCACAGGGAGAAATTTACCCTGCCACAAACATGCTGTTGCTCATACTTGTCAAGGACACTGGAGTTAAATATTGCTTCTCCTGGGAATATCTTKGGATTTGCTGTGAATGTGAATGTCCATACAAGTCATCAAATCTGTTCAGTTATAACAAAACTGCTCAGCCTCCAAAACTATCACCAACAGCAGAATGCTGCTGCTTCTGTGCTCAGCCTGTGCATTCAGTCAGTGGCAAAAACTGCAGGAGGAAAAAGRTTCATGTTAATTTGTGTCTAGAAACAGGCAATCTGTGAGTTTGGGATGGCTACAATATAGTGATTGTGCATGAAGAAGTGCTCAACTATACAGAAAACCTGCCTGACAGCTGCTGAGAATATACTCTGTAATGTATCAGCTGCTTTTTTTAACCACTTCATCTGAAGAGACTGAATAGTAAATTTTAATCATTWCTTCTGGACGAAAGTGAACCCTGCAAAGCAATGTCTGACAGTATCAGAAGGGGTGGAACAGCTGGCTGCTTCCTTCTTTTTCTTTTTTTAAACAGAGGGTGTAACATAGATGGTGCTCTGTGGCTCACTTTTCCATTTGTAAAGCCTTATCTGRTACTTTGTGGAAAAGCCATTTGCAACATTTTGTTTCCTCTCAAATTGAAGTCAAAACGTGCTCATGTTTGGTAGGAAGGGCTGCAGAGTCCAAACCATGGAACTGGAAGAGCCATMAATATGCAGGTGAGGAGAAACAGCTTGTGGTGTGTAGGATAGATTCCTATGCTGAACTGCAATGAAACCATAAGGTGATCTCATAGGATCTAACCAATGGCAAATCACCAAAGATTGTTAAAAAGTAAAGATGAAGCCAAACATAGCCATGTCAACAAGAAAGATTATGTGATTGATACCTGGGGTAATTTCCTAATGGAAATTACCTTCTTCTTTGAAGGAAAATACTTGAATGTTTATGGTAACATTAAGCCAAAGCAAWTTATTTAAACACAGCAAAAAAGCTTCTGATTGCCATTCAGGATCTKTGTTACTTTTGCAGTGTAACTCCAATAATGTCATTCCCCTTTGAAGGCAGTGCTGCTGAAGAGAAATCCCATAACAATTACACAGACTCTTCTGAAATCCTCCCCCTTCMTGCTCTGTGCCTCCCTTCCCTGCCATAGGGCATGTCAGCACAGRGATCCTGGAAAGCACTGAAAGGAAAACCAGAACAAAGAAGTGCGAAGATGATGCAGATCATGAGGGCAAAAGGAATATATCTGGGACTTCCCCAAACTCATAACGGTTTGGTTTTTTTTTTTTTCTGGTGGTTGCAGATATTTGCAAATGCTCCTACCCCATGAAATGTTCTGGAATAGGCTGGATTACTCTAACTTTTAGTGTTATTCTCCACTCAGTCTWTTACAAAGCAGTGAATAATCTGAGAGACAAAAATAATTTAAGACCTTGGTTAATYCATTTTGCAGCTGTTGGCAGCTTTGTGTCTGATCACCATCTGGGAGGATGCACTGTCTGGGGAAACACTGCACTGGGCAGATTTAGRGAAGTTACAGGCAGAAGGTTTTCCATCATTTAACCCATTTCCATTCTGGGGCAAGACTTGCTCYTTATTTGTACATTAAGCAGTCTGTTGTCTAATTTTAAACATCTCACCAATGCCACTCTCCCTGGAGAGAGAGCCTTACCACAACAGTCAGCAGAAAAGTTTTCTTGTAAAAAATGTCAGTTGATTATCARGGACAGGCTAAGGAGTAAAAAGTCCAGATTGTTTGGAAGTGCTGATGGGAGGAAGGGGATGATAACATCACCAGCATTGCTGATGAACATGAGCAGCATCCTTCCCACTGGAAGGAGAGCAAATGGGATCTTCTCAAAGTCCTCTGGGGATTGTAAGGCTGGTGTGCCAAGAGGGCCCTCTCCACTGTTTAGGGGTTCAGTGGTGATTGAGCTATTTCARCAGCTGAAAGCAGAGTTCAGCACAGCTATTTCCCCAGTGGTAGTTCAGATTTACAGGGGCAAAGAAGGAGGAGAGGGGAGGCAGCYTGGTAGGGGTTCAGCTAGGCCTGCTGTTGGGTTTGGGACATGTTAAGGAGGGCAACCTCACCTCCTGCTGAGGCTGACTAATGTMGCTGCAGCATTGAGGGGTCCTGAGCAGAAGAGTCTTCTAAATGAAACTGGCAGTTGTCAATGATTATCATTAGCAAGATGCCACAGTCACAGCTGCCATCATGAATGTGAAAAGAAAACACTGTCTGGAACTGTTTAGACCAGATTTCTTGG
>CADDXX010000229.1:1136860-1159514 GCA_902810485.1 Alauda arvensis
AAAACTAGGAGTAGAGATCTTGGAAAACTGATCCTTAATGTATTTTCCTGATTCTGCTTTCCTCTTTCCAAGGGTGTTACAGTGCCATGTTGCTCCACCATCTCTGCTCAGAACTGGGCATCCACATCCGCAACCAGCTGAGCATGAAGTTGTTTCCTGTCCAGTATCAGATTTGSTATCTAGTTTTTGCAGCAGGGCAGTATGGCATGAGATTGAACARGTGGGTGAAGAACAAAATGCCCCTTCACAGGTTAAGGAAACCCAGCCTACTTTTAGTTTTTAGTTCAATAAAATTATCCTTCTTCTCAGGCAGCCTTTTCCCATTYGAGAATGCTTCTTTTATTATAATTTATTATTATAAAGCATGAGATCTCGAGCCCTCTGTCCTTCAAGGCTTCTAAAATAAACTAGGAATTCTGGCATTTGGCATCCTCTGAAATATATCATACCAAAAAGAATCCAGACTCATGAGGAGAAAGGTTCATGATGTCTGCTTTCACAGCATCATTTTAGGGTAGTTTCCAGTGGCTACATGGACAGCTCTCTGCTAACATCTTTGCTGAGTGCTATAATTTAAACATGCACCCATGGTACAAGTACACTCAGAAATTACATTTTTAAGACATGGCCAATCAATTAGGAATCACATTGGCATAGAGAGATACTGACAGTGCTAATTGTCTTATGTCACTGTCACTGCTTACTCTGCTCTGTTTTGCTCATTCCTTCCATTTTCCCAGATAATCCAAATTTATATGGGGGATTGCTGGGCACTTGTGTGAGTTGGGTATCAGTATCTGGAGAGCATTTCCTGGCCACCTCAGCTCTGACATGTGAGTGACAGATTTCCTGCTGACAATACACACTTTTAAGGGCTCAGACATGACTTTGGCTGCCTGATGYAGCTAAGTATAAACCAGTATGGGTTCAGCTTGAAAATGAATCATGGAGCCACCCTGAGCAACTCTGTCCTTCAGGGTGTTCTGCACTGGSAAAGTGTTGAGTTCTCTGGGATCCCAGAGGAGTTGCAGCAGCAAAATACCTTTTATTTTTTTTCCCTCTTAAAATAATATGCCCCAATGACAGGTCCTATTCTAAGGAAGCTAAAAAAAGGGGACAGTTGTCCTAAGATTTATAGGCTGATTACTCTAAGTGTATCTGATGTCACATTTAATCAAGTTCCTTCTAGTTTTCCTCACTCTTTCATCTCTCTTTTTGAAAAAAAAAAAAAAAAGAATAAGGGGTATACAGTGTATTTAGTTCTATTTTATTTTAGAATAATTATATTCTAAATTAATTCCATGTACACAGTAATCTGGCAAGAAACAGGAGAGGTTTTGGCAGCTCAGGACTATGGATCATCAGAATGGAGACAAAAAAAAAAACATTTTAGCTTAATACAACAGTAAACCAGAATTATCAGGAGRAGCAATTTGATTGACTGCATAAAGAAGAGCAAGGCAGATAAGAAAGCTTTCTTGCATAGCCACCAGATTGAAAGCCAKTGATGGTAACTTGTGTATAAAGGAWAAAGTGAGACTTAAATGCACTCTAGRTCAGATATTTAATAGGGTTTGGGAATAAAGGAGGAAGGAGGCTGGRAGAATTTGTAAATAGAATCTGAAAACTACAAACAAGATTGAGAATATCATAACAGAGACTTCAGAAGACAGGCAGAGTGAAAGTCTAGAGGGAATGTRTACTCAATAGAGGTTCAGCAGTTTTCAAACATAATCTGTGTGGGAAATTACCAACTAAAYACAAATTCYCAAAGCACGTCCACACATCATCTCTCCACTTAGTGAACCTTCCTCTCACAACACTGGATTGCTGCTTCAGTACTGAAAATGAGGCTGGGAAACCCAGGCATATTGGAYTCATCCAAATTTGTCATCTTACTGACAGACTCTCCAGGTGGAAYAATGGTTGAGTTATATCATTTACTCTACTTTGACCCTGTTTGGGTTTCTACTGTTATTTATACATGTCCCAACAATTAAAAACAAAACAAAACAAAAGAAAACAAACAAACAATCAAACAAAAACCCCCAAAATTACAGGAAATCTTGAAATTTAAGATACAGACCTTGCCTGATCTTGGAACCATCTTCTGAGCCAAAAATCCCAAAAGCATATTCCCACATGATCTTTTTGTTATATATTGTAAACATGCTCTCTAAATAGTTTAAGACAAATACCTAAGGAAAGACAAAATGAAGTCTAAAAAGACACAAGTTCACCATGCAAACAGGTTCCATGAAGAAAATTATTTCCAAAAAATGAAGTGACTCTTGGGAATGTCCTGTGTAGGACCAAGAGTTGGACTTGATGGTCCTTGTTCCTTCTAACTCAGGATATTTTATGATTCTGTGATTCTATATTTTGTCTTATCTTCTGTTTTTCTCCAGCTGCAAGTCTGTATACAAGGCACAAACTCCATTTTGTCAAGAAGATGAGACATACCCCCAAGTCTTGCTCTCCCAACAGCAGAAATCCAGCTATTGACCTAATTATGTGACTCTCCTTGCTRAAGGCAAGGGGATGACCTTTTCTTAGTAGGAAAAGATGGCATATCTCACCATACCCTTTCCAGACAGTTATCTAAGGGTTAYCTGTCAGCCTCCCTAACTCCTCATCATGGGGTAATCTTCTCTGACCTGTACATTGCTCAGTAAATCAGATCCAAGGTTTCACAAGAAAGGACCCAATGGTTCTTGATGAACWGAAAACTAAGCACTTAGGCTAAAACTCTGCCTGAATTGTAGCCCTGAAAGTCTAAAAATGTGAGTGGCAGTACWTGAGTATAGGAAGTAGGTCTTCTATTTTAGATTGTGCTGTATCTGTCTCAGCTCTGAAGCTGGCAGTTTCCTCTCTGCCCAAAGCTCTTTCTCACACAAGACTCGAGACTCATATGTCACTGTCAGGCTCTAGCTGGTGGTTCTTTCTCAACTCATTGTTTATACYATCATGACCTTTTGTTGTTCACGTGTCAAGAGCCCTCATTAACATTTTAGACATGAGGTCACGCTGCTAATCAACCCTGCCCCCTTATTCAATTAACATTTCCAATGTTTTTAAATTAAGTGTTGTTCCACAGGCCAGGGAATTTCCTTCCAATTAGTACCAGYAGTGAAAGGCAGATATCAAAGTTTATTTGCTCGTATCAGTACTCTCTTTTGATCTGTTGAAAGGATCTGGTGAACATACAATTAAGAAGTTCCTCCTAGGTATCTTTCCCCAAAGGACCAACAATACCTGCCGGGGTCTATTAGCATTTCAATATATTTGCCACCTCAGGAAATGTCTCTGCTTCCTTGCCTGACTGGTTAATGTGGCTGCATATYTTGCATGCATCCTTCTTAAAGTCACTGCCTGCCATTGCTGAGACTCCTTGTGCTCCATCGTGGCCAGTGAGGGATTAGACTTGCATTTTCAACCTTTTTTCCACCTCTCACAGGAAGGTCAGATCTGCAGAGCCATTTGGGAAGGGTCAAACATTCAGGGCTGTCAAGGAGCAGCAGACAGCAAGAGAGTGACAGTGCTCTGTGTGAAATTCGTGCAGAGTCCCTGATGTCTTCACRCGCTTATCTCTGAGATGTGCTTGATAACGGGGCTTTGTCTGCATCCCTGCTGGGCACGTGGACTGAGCAGCAGGGTTCTCAGCAGGCACAAAATGCTTCCTGGTCTCAGATTACATCTCTTGGAAGAAGAGGGACTATTTTGTGGGAAGGATATTCCACCAGGTTATTAGTTTTAAAGTATGGAATACTTAGTGCAAACCAGAACATGTCTGGAGCGAACMATTTTAATGAGACTTGGGAACACATCAACTCCTGCAGAAGTTACATGGGAGTATAATTGCCTTGAATTTTGCCTGTRGGGACACACAGCACGTCTGCTTCTTGACCTGGTTGAAGTGAATGGAAAGGACTCTTCACCCAGCTGTTGGTTCTCACAATWGCAAGTCAGATGCAAGTTCCCATTGGAAGCCAGAAGATTGCCATCTGCATCTTGCCAAGGCCAGCCTGTGCAAACACAGCCCAGAACTGGGAGCATGGATTATAAACAGAGATAGTCCTCTAAGCATTGAAAATCAAGGCCCAGTGCCAACTTTACAGCCAGGAAGTGTGGGGAAGTTTTCTTTGCTAGAGATCCTATTCTGAATACCTCGTGCAAGGGTGACAGAGGAGGGACAGGAACTTTGTGCCCATTCTTGCCCACTGTCCCAGTGATCCATGACATGTGGTCATGCAGCCAAGACTGTGCTGCCTCTGAGGTTGTCACCACATCAGCACACACTGGTGRCTGGACTCAGTTGTGTTAAATATCCCCCTGTGGACCCAGTTCCTTCAGCACTGCTCCACTTAAGTTCGGTGCCTTGTAAGCACAAKATGTCTTGCTGTGTCCTCTGATGTTTATAATAATTCAGGCAGATTTTACTTTGTGGAAATAAGAGGTTCATCAATGATCCTGTGTTCATTTTTAAACAGAGAACCTTCTTTTGGGTTGGGATCTGTTGGGGGGATGTTCTGAGGCCAATCTGGACAAGGCATCCCTTACCTGTTTTGCTGAATTTGTGAAGAATGAGACTCAATGATCCAAGCCATTCTGTCTAACTCCAGCACTTGACATAGTTCAGGAACAGAGAGTTTTTGCCAAGGTGCATTCAAGTGTATCTCAGACTGAGAGATCAGTTAGGAATGCTTTAAGGAAAGGGGATTCAGTTACCTTAATAGTTAAAGGAATTTTAAAGGTGGGGGAAAAGCACTTACTGACGTACACAGAGAAAGTAATACAGAAAGAATACCAGTGGCAATATTAATGGGGCCAGGAGGAATCTAATCTAAGCCTTTTAGGTGGAGAGTGCTGAGTCCTTTCTTGTATTTATCAGTGGAAATCAAAAGTAACTCCCCCAAAGTCAGTAGATTTATGCCAGCATAGCCCAAGGAAGCAGACTGCCTGGAACCACTGATAATTTGAACACTGACCAATATAAGTCTGTGGGAATAAATCTTACACAGGGGGTATAAAATAGGAATGTTTGTGTCAGCCTAACCTGTTCCAAATGTCAGAGTCTGAAGGATACTACAAACTGGGAGGATCTGTTACAAGACAGACAAAAAAGAAGTAAAAAATAAAATAACCCACCAAATGTGCCTGAAAGTGCTCCTGCTGAAWTCAGCAGTGGTTTTGGCACTGGCTTCCAGGGGTGCAGGATTCAGTGCATGGGAGACTGTGATAACAGGAATTTTAGAAAAGGGAAGCTAATAGCCTGCAAGTGAAAGAAGGTAGAGCTGAGTCCCAACATGCTTCCCCCAACATCATAGACATGACTGGACAAATAAAGAATGAGAATATTGAAATAGCAGGCCAAATTTCTTCCCAGCTCACACTGAAGGCAAATGTCCAAACTGTGAGACTGGTGATGCTTCTCCACACATCACCAGGCTTGCAGAACTTCCTGGTGCAGAGGTGAGAGCTGGGGCTGAATAGTGTGGGGATCCTCACACCCCTGTTCCCCACATTCCAGTTTAGGGTGGCAATGGTGAAATGCAGAGTTGTTCCCATCTCAGGGATGAAGTCATGTCTACAGTGCAACTTTGTGAACTTAGGGTTCACATCCAGCAAAATCAGGGAGAAATTTTCTATGGGAGGTGGATGAGACTCCTGGAAATATAGTCTTGTAGATAAATGCACTGTACCTGAGCTAAGAACCCAGGTGTTGTGTCTCTCTGATTAAATTCAGGATCACC
Source organism: Alauda arvensis (assembly GCA_902810485.1). NCBI lineage: Eukaryota > Metazoa > Chordata > Aves > Passeriformes > Alaudidae > Alauda > Alauda arvensis. Next base: position 1,142,614 of record CADDXX010000229.1, read on the forward strand.
TGAATTTATAGTCATCAGCACCAAAACCTAAATTCAATTTATTTGTGCACTCAGCAGGGTTAGTAACTTTGCAGCCCCAGAAGGACTGGGGAAWACTGATGAGATTTGATTCATTTATCACTGTAGCTCTGGATTTAAAAGCCAMGTTCACCAGCTTTCTCCCAAGAGGCACTAAAAACCTTCAGATACTGGTATCAACACACTGTCCACACGATCTCTCTATAAAGAAATCCTGTTGCCACACACTGATCAATAAGAGGCAGGTATGCCTCAGGTTTCTAATCATTATGAATCCATTTAGAATTCAATGCAATAGCAGCAATCACATTGAATTAATTAGGGGATTTGCAAGGATGGCTTATGTAGTTCCACAGCAATTCCCTTGTAATTCASCACTAATTAAGCATTATTTCATGCAGGAAATAATGAGCTGTAGAAACATTGTTAGTACCAAATAATGGAATAAAGGTGTATTTGCATATTATAAACACTCCATGAATGTTCAAAGAGGTTAGAGCAGGTCTTGACTTTTTTACCCTGGAGAAGAAAAAGGATCCTGAAAGAATCATCTTGTTTAACTCAGAGGAGTGTCACCTAAATAAATATTGACTTAAAGAGGGACACATTTGAAAATGGAAGATCACTCTGACTTCTCACATTTGAAATGTCACTGGTTTAATTACTAGATTGTTTCCAAGTCAGTGCCATTCCTGAGAAGGGTTTGGTGTTTAGTCAAGGTTCAGTGTTCTGGAATTGGTGTTAGCAGACCTTATTCTTATCTGTAAAAGGCAATAGGCTTTGAAACTTCATTTGAAGAGAAATTTCGACACCAGACTTTCAGAACCTGCCAGTTTCAAACTTCATTTAGGACAAGAATTCTGGCTGCTCARAAATGACAAGTTTTCCAATACCAAATACACCGCAATGTATTGGTATACAAACTTTTTTCCTTTATTCCCAGCTGGGGCTTGCATCTAACATGGTGGTAAAAACAAGCTCCTCCCTTTTTCACAGGGACATTGCTATAACCCTTTCATCTCTAACAGTGTTCAGTGTGCCTAAGGAAGATGGGACCCTGTTCAAAGCCACATGGATYTGCTTTCTGGAGGGCAAAAGATCCCTGGAAACAGCTCTGCATCCCATCCCTGAGATGGTCTGGGAGGGGCTGGGTACCACAACACAGAACATCCTGACACATCTGAACCCAGGGATGGTGGGGTGGGGTTTAGGGAGAGCTGCAATGCTCACACCCCAGCAATTTCGGTTCAGCTCACAAATTAAACCCTAAAATCCCAATTTTAACTGGTTTGCTTAATCAGAAATGTTTGTCAGACACATGAGGCTTTGGGCTGGCACTATGGCATGCAAGTACTTGCTATAAATATTCTTCCCTTAGCCATGAAAGGCTCAGCCATTAACAAAAGCTGTTGAGAAGGGGCATTTGTTTAATTTTCTTTTGTTTTGCTTTGAAAGAGCAGCAAAATGCCCTAAACATCAACTACTTTGAAAAAAAAAAAAAAAAAGGATATTGGCCTGGGGGATTCAGATGCTGATTTTTTGCCTGCTGCCCTTGTTGTTTATGGCCCTTGATTGCCAGGCAGGTGTTTATAATTTCCAAGCAGCCACCAAAAGATGAGGAAAGCCTGTCAGAACAATGCTGAAGATGAGAAAACTTTTTTTCTCCAGCAGAACGTCTGAATTTTCTCTGCTGTATTTCTGGGACAGATGATTAAACATTATAGCTCCCAACATTGCCATGAGTGTGACAAGGTCAGGGAAAGGAGGAGCTTGTTCCTGTTGCTGTTTGCTTTATATCACTGGCTTTGAAAATCTCATCTTCACAACGGTGGAGGCAGGTACTGTGTCAGTCCCTCCATCAGCTGGCATTTGCCCTAACCTCTATTGACTTGTGAGACCTCTTCATTTCCTCCTCTGACTCCTCTCAGTCTCACAACTCTGAAATCCAATATATGAGAAACAGGAATGCAAGAAGGCTTGGAAGCCTGAACTAATCAGGTGTTGTCAGGTGGGAACTTTGTGACACATCCTCATGAGCTATGGGTTTATTTTTGTCATTCATCTGAAAATGCTTCTTTGGGTTGAATTTAAAACGCAGGTCAAGTTAAAGTGGCAGGTCTTGATATTGGAACCTTTTCTCTAGAATCATCCCCTTTGCTTTCAACACGAACCAGCTGCTCCCCAAATGCTTCTGTGACCAAATTCAAGCTCCTGTTAGCCCAAGATGCTGATGGCTCTGTGCAAAGCTAATTGCTTGTTTGCCATGTTTTGTTTCTGCTGTGGCAATTTYGTGCAGATTTTTTCCATCCCTTTCCCTTCAAAGCAGTAACTTCCCTCAACATATCTGGCTTCAAACAAAAAGACACTGCAGCCTTAATGGAAATTTAAAAGTCAATGAGACAGACACAAAAAAGAGACATGATCCAGGATGAGCTCAGTTCAATGAATAAATTCAAACCATTTAGTGGATGTTTGGAAAGATCAGAAGGGCACCTTTGCTTGCAGCATTTTAACAAGCCCCCATGAATTAGCAAGGGGCCTGAAAAATGAGTGGCAGTGGTGGGGAGTAATTCAGTTGTGATCACTTGAGGGTGATGAATGAGGAAGTGACACAGTCTGTGCAAAGACAACTCATCTTTTCTAAAACAATTGTRCTTAGCCCTCATGTCTGGAGATTTATATTGCAATGGTGGCAATGCTGGTAATTAATGGAACAATCCTGGGTTTTGGGGGGGTGTGGTAGAAACACCAGGCTGAAGAAGAAGCCATGTGAAGACCCAAAAAGGTTTTCTCAAAAGGCTGAAATATTCCTGGACACTGGATGTTGCTGCACAAGGCTGATAAATTTGTCTTTAGCCTCAGAGATTGAGCACGGTTTAAAAGGGCTGGGAAAAAATTACTCCAAGGCGCATTTTAAGGTGGATGGAGGATGAATTAAGATTAATGAGAGTCTTACAAGTGGGCTGAAGCTAGCAGTGCTGATATGAARACTGTGATGAAAGCCAGCAAGACCAGCCTCAGAATATGAATTACTTGCTTTATTCAGTGCCCCTCGTGGCTGTGTCTAAGCCATTGCATGTGCATGTGTGTGAATACATGCATGCACAACTCACACCCATTTTACATTAACCATGCACAAAAATCTCAGTGACCATCAGGACAAAAGGAGGAAAACACCCTTGAATCACAAGATACATTTTTTTTTTCTTTCTCTCTTCCCCAAACCGTACACCAAAATGCTGATTGTGCCCTGTTAATAGTTAAATGTGCTGTCAGTTAAATAGACCTATCAAGGCAGTTTTCAAACAGGAAACCTGGCAGGAGTTTAATGACATCTTACAGTACAACCATCCTGGCAATATAATCACTAAAATTTGTCAAGTGTAMAAATGGATGACAAAACATTACCCCAGAGCAACTTACTCTATAAATGCAACAATGAATCTGCTGCATGTTTTTTCGGGATCTTTACTTCTAGGGGTGAAGTCATATTGCTTTGGTTTCAACCCTTGAAGGGCATGGGTTCATAGTTTTATGGAGAATGCAAGATTAGAAAGGTTCACCTTACATGAGAGATTTCCAAGCCTGCTCTGCAAAGTGGTACAAAATTATTATAAACAGAGCAAACAGAAATGACTGGGACTGTCTTGGAAACACAAAGCTTAGTGTTTGCTTTTTAAAAAAACATCAAGTTAGGAAGAAGTTGATTCTACACTGGGTAACCACACTGCCATGCACTGTTCCTAAAACTGCATGGATCCAGACAGGAAATTTGTTGCTTGGCGAAATTTCACAGAAGGAAAATCTTATTGCTGAAAGATCCTGAATGCAGAAGCCAGCCATCATGAAAAACCAACTCATACAAGTGTATGTAAATATATTCAGGTATTTGTGAACACCAAATCCTTGACTCCAGTGGGATGTCAGAATACAGGACATTGCCCTTGTGGCCTGCCTGAGGTTGGAAACATGACCACCCCATGGAGGGCAGCACCCATCAGATCACACCAGAGGAGGAAATGCAATACTGTTTGCTGAAGGTTTTGATAATGCAGAGTCTGCATGTTCATCCTGACACCTGGTTAAGCCACCAACTCCTCAGAGTACCCAAACACTTGTATCCTCACTGAAGAGGAGCCGTTTCATGTAGGACCTTTTAAAAAATTTATGTTATTAGTGTATCACTCCCAAAGTAACCAGAACTTGTGGCTGAGACAAATTCATAACCTTTGCAAAAGGAGATGCTTCTGTGTCTTGAATGACAAGCATTTGACATAATTTCTGGGCAAGAACACAGGCCTTGGAAGGCAAAGGGACYACTCACTTACTTTTGTACACAGTTAATAGCAGATGGCAGGACTGGAACTGGGACAAAACAGAAATGACTTCTTTGAATAATGACACACTTCCCTTTATGCRTTTGATGGAGTGCAAAAAGCCATAACTGTAATGTATATTAACTTTGATATTGGGTTAAACCCAACACTTGTTGAGGGGCAACTGAGCCTAAAGAAATTTTCTGATTAACAGAAGAACTATTCAGCTCTGATCATCTTGAGGCTGGCTGAGCCTTACCATAATGTTTAGCATTTGAATGTGAAATCCTTAGAAAATAAATATGTGACTTTGGATTTCATTATTTTTAGGCAAAATATATCTTCAAGAAAAACAGTCTTTGTGAAATTTTTGCTTGCCTCTTCAAAGCAGTAGGAAGGAAGTTCTTACAGGGATGATGCCTTTCATACACAAATATAAGCAAATCTTGAATTAAAAGATGGATAATAGCCTTGGTGAATTTTTTTTCCTTTTGGCTTTTTTGTTTGTTTCTTTCTTTAAAAAATAATAATAACACCATGACACAATTTGTGAGCTTCCTAGAGAGTTTCCCATACACTTGCATGCTTCATAAAAACAGTCTTCTCTGCATATGGAAGCTTGGTAAAATTTTTAAATTGCTATGAGCTGTYTCAGKAATTTTACAGTGTTGTAATGCARAAATTCCTTATTRATGGAATTTTGCAATTCACRTAATAGTTTCCATACAGTTTAGAAWTTGTAAAAATTATTGGTTTAGGTCACTCAAAGAATCCCCAGCAAAAGATATCAGYAGAAGAAACTCTGTTCATTGGCAAGGTTCACTCCACTACTTACGAGATGGTTAAAGCACATGGAGAAAAGCACACTGGGCTAAAATCTATAATCAGTCTAAGACAAATATCAAACAAAAATGTTTGATTGTATGAAAATGGTTGATGTATCAAACATGCAGGCTGGGGATGAAAAAAGGTAAGGATAGAAAAAGGTGAGGATGAAAATCAATAAGRGAGACACTCCAGCTGGGTCACAAGRACTCCCAAGGWGTGGAMTCCCTTGCTAAACCTMGCCCCAGATCTGACTAASAGTTCAGACCTATAGATTTTAACAGCTCTTAAACTAACAGCACTTACTTGATAGCCTGATTTAAACAATTTAAGGAAAGATTCTTATAGTATTTACGACAACACAACTCTAACTCACAGTAAGAGTAACTCAAAGGCTTATCTTGAGAATCTATGGGACCAAAATTTACTAYAGCATTACATTTACTGTAGCATATTCACACACATACACACACACACACACACACCCCTAAAGTCTTGTGTAAAAGGAATACACCTGGAGAAAATTCCCCCTGAATTCAGTGAAGTACTCACATTGGAAGCCTTTGCACCATCTCAACAAGTGAAGGGTCAAGCCTTGAGGAGTGAGATTATCAGCCCCACCATCAGCATTTTTTAATAAATGGGTATTTTTAAAATACCATTAATGAGTTTTAGTGGTACTTAAACAATAAAAGGCTGAGAAACTCCACTGTRCTGCAGTGTGTTCCATCCTTAAAGTTCAGTGACAGGTAAGGGAATAAAGAAAAATTCTCCAGCCATATAAGGGAGCATTTTAGCCATYTGGTAATTTCAAAAGAGCCCTCACATGCTCATATTTTAGACTAATTCTACTTATATAAATCTCATTTTTAAACCAGCTTGCCTTTAAAAAGGAAGCTGGCATCTGAGACATGCTTTTGCTCATTTTGAAATAGATTCTTCTCTAATTCATGAAATTAGGGTAAAACCATTTGTATGTAGAGCCCAACTCAATTAACTCTCTCAAATGGCAATTTTCCACTTGATCTAAGCTACACTCTGAGGTTAGAGCTGCAGAGCTCTCTAGCACCATAATAACACACCTACTTTGGCATAATTCCTTTTAGATTTTATTACTTTTTCTTTCAGCCATTTGCACATGCTTTTTCTTAGCTAAATCCTGTTTCATCCTTCTTCAGCTTCTTCAAGCCCTTTTATTTTAGTCCTCCTTGGTATTTCTGACACCTCCTAGTGAAGTGTCCAATGCTAGTTTAATTAACACATCCTCTGCCTTCCTGTTTCATCTGAGTAGTGAAAATACTGAATGAACTCAGAACCAGCATCAGTATTTTGGTATCCCAGGGCCTTTCACTGACCAGGCTTGACTTTGTTGACCATTGTACTTGTGGTGCTTTGTTTCAATACTTTAAACAGTCTTTTGACCTTGTAACAAAATATGTATTTGTTATTATTTTTATCCCTAGGTAAAACCACCATAGGTTTTGGCTTTGGTTTTTAGCCCAGATCTGCTACTTGAGCATGTGGACTGGGACAAACTGCAWCCACAAACACAGAGCAGAGGATCCCTTGGGTAAGAGGAAATGCCCAGCAAACACAAAACTGGCAGGGGCAGACACCACCTCAACCACCCCTGCTGCCTGTGGGTCCAAGGAGGGAGAGTGGAGAGGAACATATGGCTCTTAAWGGATCTCTCTGCTCTGTGCCTCCAGCTGGCACAAAGTAAGGATAAATTCATCAACARGTTGCACGTAGCTCTTTTTGGACAGAACAGACTCTTTATCTCATTCCTTAAAATTCCTCTTGAAAATATAATTTCCCTTTTGGCTCTGCTAAATTGGTTTAAATAATTTGCACTAGTGTGCTAAAAATACAATAAATGGCCAAATACTTTAATGCATAACAATTACCTATTTACTCAGGGATCCACTTSACCATGCAACTACTGCTAGCCAGCTATGATTCTTTGAATAGCCAAGGGCTTCATCACTTTGCAGGTAATGTCTGTTTTTGGATCCTGTTCAGGTATTCTGTAACCTGAACTGACAGATGGAAGTTAATAGCAGTGGAGGCTGACAGAGCAATGAATCTTCTTTACACTCTGGTAAGTATACATACCTGTGAAAGCAGTGCCAAAGGACTGCCTTTGGAGCCTTCATTTTGGGAGGGACCTGCCTCACATAGGCTGATCTGCCTTGAGAGGATGATCTATCCAACCTGCCTCAATAAACCAACTGAGAAGGGAGCCAACACCTCCTACAGCACTGATCTCCTTCCACTGACCAGAGGTCTCATTTTGAGCCAGCTGATGCTGAGAGAGAAGAATTTCCCAGTTGTGGTGCAGCTTCCAGCTCTTTCTAGRTGAGCAATTGCACAAGGAAGTCCTAGATGACCAATTTCCCAGCTTGTAAATGCTTCATCTTGGCTCTTTCCTAAAGCTGCTTCTGCACTTTATTTATCAAAGAAAGTTTAAGACACCTCTAGCAACAGACTAGAGCTTTGAAGGTTTAGAGATTCCCCCTACAAGTATCAATGCCTCAAAAAGAAGAAACAGAAAGGTCAGGGGCATTGCCTTGCAGAAGCCCCTCAAAGTGACTATAAATAAATTATTTTGCCAGATTCTCTCACAAACAAACATATGCACAGCAGTGGCTCAAACACAAATCCCAGGAAATCACAYGAATTTCATCTTCTCCCTGAAAAGGCCATATTATGATCCTGCTATGGTGTTTTTTCTTCCCAAGATCCTCAGCACACAAAGCTCTGTGCCTCAGAAGCTGGGCTGGGAGGGGATGAGGCCTGGAATGCTGTGCAGTATTAATTTTGCACACTCCTGTACAGCTCCTGCATTTCTCTGTTTTGCATTCCCCTGTGAAGCAGCCAAATGAATAAACATTAAAGAYGGAGCCTGATCACACTGAAAGGACAATATTCTTACTAAAAGCYCTCTCTTTTGTAAATCAATGTGATAATATCCTTTTAAAGCTATTTCCAGCTGTTGTCTCTCCTGATTYGGCTCTCTGGGAGTGGGATGTATTGGGGAGGTTAATGACAGATTTCGCAGCAGAAAGGTCCCCCTTGTTTCGATCTGGTCCAGATAATGTCCTCTAATGCTTTGTCCATGCTGTGAGACCAGACAAGAAGCCATCCCAGTGCTTTTATTTGCTCAGGTGAGGCACTGGGTAACTGTGAATTTCTGGATTATTGTGGGGGGTGGGGGAGAGGTGACATTACAGTTGACAGAAAGTCAATGGCAGCATGGAAAAGCAGATCAGCTCCAGCAGGCTCTCCATCCCTCTGTCCCACCCAGCAGGAGCACAGCACTGAGAGCCAGAGCCTTCCTCCCSCTCAGTCCTTGTGGAAGAGCTGTCCAGGACATGCTCATATCATTGCAGCTGCACAGAGGCCCCTTGCTGCTTTCTTAGGGCTCCAGCTTCACAAACCATTATAGCAGTAATAGTCCTTACAGGATCATTTCTAAATGAGTTGTGAAAATAGATTAGGTATATAGTTCAGGCAAAAAGCATTTTTTTGATAGGCTTTGGGCAAACAATCTGTTCCTTTGATACATCTTACTACTGAGTTTCAAAGAAACCAAATTGATGAAGCTGTGAGGAAAGTGATTTGTTAAAAATTAAGTCTTTTTCTTTGGAGATTCAAGTTGAAAGAACATCTCTGTGTACTGTGCCTAATCAGAACCTTTGAACACTATCAAGCATGCCCCATTAGGGTTGCCAGCTTCCAAAACAAATTACTTACAGCAATCCCTTGCCTGATGTGTGCAGTAAAAGACAAAAGTGCAGCTCGACAGCACTGTCATTGCATGAGATTCATAGCACGCAGCTGAGAAAACTTCAATTTATACTTTATATCACAAAGTGGCCATAAACCTCACTTCAAGAAGAGGAATATTAAAACCATCAGACTTGCTTAACAAAACTGGTCAGGTTTCCAGGGGGTGCAGCCTCTGCCGACTTCAGCAGAGCTGTGCTCATTTACACCTGATGAGAATCTGMCATTCCTCTTCTCTCCAGAGTTTGGAACCTTCTAAAACAAACCCTATCAAAAGAGACTGTAAGAGGACTAAGCAGCAGTGAAAGCAATAATTGTCCCTTTATTCTCATGCAATGCAATTGATTGCATTTAAGTCGTTTCAGTGAAATTCCTCAACAGATATAAGCCAGAATAATCCTACTGAAAATAACACGGTAGCTCCATCCATTCACTTCAATTTTCAGTGTTCATCACTGCGTGTAGTAACTCGTTCCTTAAACAATTATTTTCTTTAGACACTGAGCATGGTCTTGTTTAATCCATTCTGTGACTAGCTATTTGGATTGTCACAAAGACTTCATAATATCATTAAAACATTCAACTGGATCATAAAATAATTCTGAAGCAAATGAAGCACATTAACTGGAATTATTCGGTAACTTGCAACTGTGGCAATCTAGTAAGGGGACTGTGTATTTTATGGTAATTGGAATATAGTAAGCAATCCTCTAACAAAAAAACCTTGCAGTTTCAGAATCACATTTCATAATAATGTGTCAGCAATGTCATATGCCTTACAGAATGGAAAAGGAATGGTGTCTGGTATATGAATTATGACAGGCACAAACCTAGCCAGGTAACCAGGTCTTGTACCAATCTCAGCCCGAGTGTCTGGAGAGACCAACAGAATATTCACAGGAACCAGGAATTCAGCCCCAAAAAAGTGCTGCTGAGACCTTGAAGAAGTGGCTTGGCAGCTCTGGTGAGGCCAAGGAAAGTGGARGTCTCAGGATATTAAAGCTTTCCTTCCCCAGGTGGTTTGGAAGAGACCTAAGTTTAAGAAAGAGAGTTATTCCAGGTACTTGGGTGAGATTCCTCCCAGGCTTCAAGCTTGGCTTCTGCYTACAGATCAGACTTTTATAGAGCTTGTATCCTGAATTTGGACTGAATGCATCTCACTTYTGAGATGGTCTTTATTCAGACAAGAAACAACTTTCCTTGCTCTTTGAAGAGGGAATTAAAGTCTATTTGAATCAAACACTCCTCAATACCTGTAGCCTTCAATAGTCTATCTATAGAACCCAGAGTGACCTGATCAGCTCTTGTATCTTGTATGTAGGTACCTCTACCTGAAAACTGCCCAGCTTTGTTGGTATTGCTCAGCATCCCAGGGAATGAGAATTCCATCTGCCTTGAAGTGAGCTGCCTCCAGCAACATTTCCATACTTCTGAAAATCAGCAAATGAAACAATCCTTCAACTGACATTTTTCAAAACTCTTGCCTTTGGCCTAATTTGAGTATTGTCAAAATCAAAAAATCTTGCCACCAACATCACTCTGATAAAAGCCACACTCCAACCCTTTTTCAAAATGACAGTCCCTGATACTCATCATTTGCACAATATCTTTGCAAGTATTCTTACTTTTTTTTAGGAGAGAACAACCTTTTTTTTTTTCTCTGTCCCCTTTGAAGGAATGACAGTGTATTCATAWTAAAGTTTGCTGTCATAAGTTAATTGAAGCAATAAGTCTTTACAATCTTTTTTTCCTTGTACTGGCCTCTRAAGCATTGCCTATTTTCTCTTTTCTTATACAGAACTAGGCTGGGTATTGAAATGACAGTTCTGTTCTCTGCATGTGCACATTTATATTATTTCTTTATGATGCTTGCACTAGGGAGAAAAGGAGTGGATAGATTGCAAATATTACAAACAGGGCTRTCATTTTCCAGTTGTATTTCTGTTACAGGAATGTAACTTCACTCYTTTGAGAGAGGGCTTTTGAAATTCAGAGAAGGAGCTGTTGTAATTAGGCTGATGGGGATAATAAGATAATTTAGGGCAAAGTCCAARTGAAAGGGTGGTGCCCTGTGCTCTTTCTGATCTGAGGTGGGAGCCAAGTTTATATAGTGCATAAGGAGGAATTCAGGAYTTTTCAGGTTTGAGCATATATGCTAAAGGTAATCTAAGGTTCCTTACCTTCTGACCCTTCTCATTACTCTTGATCTCTGCTGTAAATGCTTTCATTACTTTCAGAGCTACTGTCTAAATTAAAATAGACACTGATGTCTCAGTTCCCACTGCTCTTGAGGATTAAGCCTAAGTTTAAAGGGTTGCACACAAAGTATTAAGGGTAAGATGAAAATATTGATAAAACAATGTTAAGGTACAGAACACATTATACAAATTTAGGTTAAGTTGTCTTCCAAACCTCTTTGATGTTCAGGTGATCGACTATAGGAATAAATCTTAGGATTTGATTCCTGACTGCAGCAGGAAAAATGGGAACAAGAAGCTTTTCAACACAAAGAACTGCAGGTAAAACTCTGATGCCTTTAAGAGATAAATATATTTGACAAACTGTATTCACTTCTTTAATTCATGAGATAATAAATCTCAGTGATAAATGCTCCCTCCAAACAAMTGAACAATGGGATAGCTATCAATGTTTATCCACAACCCATAAACATACAAAACTCTTGCATAGTRGAAAAGCCAGTTGTGTCTAAATTGGTGGTTGCCTATTCAAGGCAGCTCATTTGTTACAGTAGACAGTAGCAGGCAAATAAAAGAATGACCAAAGGAGGTTGCTGGATGGAGAAWAGGTGGATAATGAGGTCAGATAAAATGTCTGGGTCTCATTAATCCCAAAGAACTGAGAGAGCTTTCAATGTCAGTTCAGCAGAGAATTTGAAGTGCCACGAACAGCGAATCCATACTGACAGTGGAGTTTCCTGGTAACCAGACCCTACAGAAATCTGTGTCTCACCTTTGTGAGCAGCTGAGCAAAGCACAGGGGCACTGGGCAGCCCACCTGCAGTCAGAGGTGGTCAGTTTTTACTGCACAAACTCAGGCCAACCTATCACTCCATGCTCCACCAACATGAAACAACACAAACCCTTGRAATGCATGGAGATGCTGCTCTTAAATTGGCAGGGCAAAAACCAACAGTGGAATCCTAATAACAGCATTTWTATTAGGATGGAACAGACAGAAGCAAAAATAGCTGTGTGTAGCTCCCTTCACTCCTAGTGCAAATAACTTTTATTGTTCTTTAGCAATGACTACTTTTGAGGATATGTTCTATTGACTGTTCTACTTTATCTATTCTTATCTTGCAGAGATCCTTTTAGAAATTGCTTACCTGATATCTCATGTAAGTCTCCATTCTTGCAAATGTAGTAAATCCCTTGACAATAGAGAAAACAGCTATTTCTACCTTTTCCAGAATAATGTTTTTTGTTATTATAAACTGTTACATACCTTTTTATTTCCACTATCCCCATATGGGYCTCATGTTTCTCTTTTCTTGGTTAAACCCCCCCAAGACCTGATTGTTTTCCATAGGGATGATGCTTTTTTATCTTCTTGTCATTTTTGTCATTGGTCTGTGGTGTTGTTTATGTGCAGGACCCAGACTGAGCTGCTGAGATACTAGTAGTGCTCASTAAAAATGAACATCCACTACTGTTCCAGGATCTCCAGTTTGCTGTAATTTTCAATTTTGTGATCACCTAAAACCTTCAGACTCTTTACTGCTATAATATCCTCTAAGAGGCAGTCTCCTAATTTTCCTTCCTGAATACATCATGTGTATTGAATTTGATCTCATTGATTTCAGGTCAGTTATCCAATTTATAGTGATTATTTTGAAGCCTAATCCTGTGTTCTCGTGACATTTCCAGTAAGGTGTCATCCCCAAATTTTTTATGTGTACTCTCCATCCCATGATCCAAGTAATTAAATATTGAATAACATTAGACAGAGGGCAGCTTCTATGGTGTGACCTTCCAGTTTGACAGCAGACTATTGGTAACAACTCCTTGCATAAGGCTTTTCAAGCATTTGTGTATCAGCTTTGTAGTGATTTTTGCCTAGATCATAATACTTCATACACCTGACACCCTTCCTCCCTCCCCAAAAACCCACTGTGCAGTATCCATTTCACAGAGGTAATTCTGTATTTAATCACTTGGGCTAYTGAGGCTGCCCTCTGTTGTCAATGCCTTCTCCTAAGCATGTGAATACAGCTTTTCTTTGTTAGCACTTCTTTTGGCCTCTGGTACTTTTAGTCTTGATCACTGTTGTTCTTAATATTTCTTCTCCTTTAAGATGAGCAGATGGAAAAGATCTTGGCTTTCTGCCCTGATGCTGATTGTTGAATAGGAGATTTGCACATTATTTTTTTTTTCCAACAATAATATTCTCTTTGCTTCCTTTCTTATTTTCCCAAAAATAGATMTTCACCTCTCATAAAGTGGTGTAGTTCCCAGGTGTAATTATTTAATTGGCAGAACTCTAAAGCCTTGTCACTGGTAATAAGCCACTGTATGGCAGAACTGAAAAAAAGGACCCAATCCAAAACATCTGTCAAGAATATAAAAAAAAAAAAATGGTGCCACTGATTTTCTTAATCACCATGTTATCACTGACCTCCTGTCTATGTTCAGTCAGCCTTTGGTCTCATCCAGAGGAGTTTGGAGCATGACTAAGAGCAGAAGGTATTTTGGAATCACATCATGAATGCTGTGTATTTCTGCTTTCATCCCACAGCCTCAGGGGAGGCTTCCCAACTTTTATGTCACAGGCTTAGGAGAAATTTCCAACAAATCTCCAAGAAAGCAGAAGATTTTCTGATTTTCTCTGTCAAAGGGCCACACCAGAGCCTGAACTCCTTTCACACACCACTCAGAAGACTGCTGCAGCTGGAGTGAGTTTGTGGCAGCCTATTCACACGCTTTCACTTAAGGTTTCATTAGAAGTACTTGCCAAAAGCATGATTCATGGGTTTAGTGAAATCCCAGGTGCCATCAGCTCTGCCATCAGAGCAGAGCAGAGCTTGGCAAGACCCCATCACCCAGCAGGGRATGCCTGAGGTGGAGGGTGCAGAACTGTAAGGAACAGGAGAGCCACACTGATTTGCAGCAGCTGGAGATCCAGCCTTGAATCCTAAACCAGCTCCTCAGTGTTCACCCGGGGTCTGGCTCACATTCAGGTGCAGCAAGGGGCAACACATGTGCAAGGCACAGGGACACACTCCGCTATTGCTCCATGAGCTCTGACCAGTCATGAACGAGCAGCTGTGCATTCCCTGCATGGCTCTCTCCACTGCCCTCTCACTGCTGCTGCCAGGGATGTGCAGAATGGACAGAGGTGCTATAGCTGAAAACAGGTTCCTCAATATATCCATGCTCACAAAACATGAACACTTGTAAAATGCGGGCACCGTCAGCGTGAGCGCTCCTGCGGCCACGTGCCTTGGGAGAGAGAGGCTGGCAATGTTAATTGGTTCTGGTCTGAATCGGCTTCCTGGTTCAGGGCTCTCTTACAGAAGGGTTTTCAGCTACACATTCRGTGCCAAAAGGAGCAGATGGTGGTAGGATAGTAAATTACATTAAGGAATACTTGTACAGTTTCTTTACCACTTTTATCGTTGAAAAACAAACAATCGAGTTGCTTAGGGTAAAGGCAGATGCAGCATCATGGATGTCTACCACCCTAATAGTTTCATGGAATTATCTCAGAGAATAAAGAAGCAGGTTTAATAACCATGGAAATGAGCTGAATAATCCCGGAGCAATCATCATTTCTAGCTTAGAAGTTTATGTTCCTCTGTTGCTAAGATTTGTGTTTCCAGTTCCGAATATTTATGTAATCACATATTGATTTTTTTTCCAAAATTTTTCCTCTTATTTACAAAAACATTTCTGCAAACAACTTCCTAGCCAACTGTAAGCAGTAAGTGGCACCACTGGGTGTTAGTGCCACCTGGTTGTCACAATGAATTGAATCCCTTCCTATTTAAAGTAATATTTAAACAGTCTTTTACACAGCTTGTTTTCCAGCTCTGCCTCCTTTGTTATCCAGTCTCTTCGCCCTTCTTTGATACACTTTTCAGATGTCTCATGTCATGAGATTGTAGAATAATACAGATTGGAAAGAACACCAATCCTATATCATACTTAAATCAGAGTCAGCTCTGAGATCAGACCAGGTTTCTCAGTCCAAACAGGTCTTAAAAGCCTCAACAGACTGAGGTGTCACAGCCTCTTTGGGGAAAAAGCTCCACCATTTCACTCTTGCAATTCTGAGCATAATATCCAGTGGGAAAAAAGCCTCTATTTTGAATTCAACTCTATATGCAATGTGATTCTGTATGTGATTCTCTGCTTAGCATACTGCAAATAAAAATGCTGCAGTACATTCCAGCTAAAATTTAACAGAAAAAAAATGTATTTGAGTAATAGATTTTTTTCCCCAGTTATTTGTATTGTGCATAATAAAGTGTGTGAGTGAACAGATGTGCATATACATGAATGTTCCTCAAGTGGTTCTTTATTTGTGATAGAGGAAGAGACTTGGAAGAATTTCTACAGGTTTGGGATTTATTTTCTCTTCTGCCAGGGCAAGATCCAAATCATTCTGCATTTTTGAGGGCCAGATATCTCATCCATTAACCAGTACACTGATGGTTCTGCAGCTGGCTTGGGAAAARTAACCTGTCAGAGAAATAGGGCCTTTAATATGAAAATTATAGTTAATAACGTCAAGGTAAAATACAAGAACAGCTCTGTACAATGAAGTGYGTGAGATAACCATGTAAATAAAAGCCCAGAAGTGTGAAACCACATATTATTCCTATCCTGTTCTGGTGAAATAAGGTTAATTTTTCTCTTTTGTTTTGCTTTCCTCTTATTATTAACTGAAAGGCAGGCAAACTGCCTGAGCATTTAAATTCCACCTCCTAAATGATGTTATAAAAAAGCAAGATGGTATATGGCAGAAACACCACCTTTGTTTGTATTCCCTAGGATTTTGAGTGTAAGGGTTAGGTATCTAACTTTTGACCTGGGAGCACATTATTCAGTTACAGGGAGAGGGGCTGGTCTTTCCTGGAACCATAAATCACAGATGTCTGGCAGAATGACCATGTGCATGATCTGGGTGTGCACTGTCAGTGTCCCTGCCACAAATGGACCATCTCAGAGCTGGCAGTAATTTATATCAAGTGGTTTCRGGTTTACAATAAATGCTTGCATGAAAGCTCCAAGTTCAGGAACAGATCACCTCTGCTGGGAAGTCTTGTCCTGCTTCAGGAGAATGATTTTAGAAAAAGGAGGCAAGCAGATTTTTAAAGAGCAAATATTTGCATTTCAAGAAATTTCTGATGAGTTTGAAATGGGATGCTAGATCTATATCTATCCATATATATGTATATATCTATCTATACATTTACATCTATCTCTATCTCTGTATCATTGCTATCTCTATCTTTATCTCCATATCTATCTCTATATAGATATATCTATATATATATACAGATATATCTATATCTCAGGAACAAGACTATGAAACCTGGCTGAGGAGGAGGGTCACTATACCGGTATGTAGGAAACGTTTACAGATGCCCAAATATCACATTTCTCCAGGCTGGTGAATTATTTGTCCAACATCTCCCTTTCTCTGGCTCCTTCAGGTGGTCTTAGGAACAAACCGTTCTGATTCAAGGTGCTTAATGTGACCCTGCCTGTCCTGGAGCTACTCTGAACCAGATCAGAACTTCACCATTTGTTTTCTAAGGGTAGTATTCAATGTGGGTGCCAAATTCCCTGGTTTGGAAAGGTGGAACAGCTGGCTGGAGGGTGTAAGGAGGGCTCACCTCAGCTGGAGAAATGCTTTGCTGCTACTGCTCTGAATTTTGTGATCCCTTCCTTGTGGTCTCCTGAGCAAGCCTGGGGTACTACCACAGWA